>OZ024761.1:6816816-6824316 GCA_964016885.1 Eledone cirrhosa | reverse complement strand
GTGACCCATGGCATGTCGGCTCGCCGCCAACATGGCAGCCCCAGACCAAACAGTGACCCGTGGCGTGTCGGCTCGCCGCCAAGATGGCAGCCCCAGACCAAACAGTGACCCATGGCATGTCGGCTCGCCGCCAAGATGGCAGCCTCAGACCAAACAGTGACCCGCGGCGTGTCGGCTCGCCTCTAAGATGGCAGCCCCAGACCAAACAGTGACCCGCGGCGTGTTGGCTCGCCTCTAAGATGGCAGCCCCAGACCAAACAGTGACCCGCGGCGTGTTGGCTCGCCTCTAAGATGGCAGCCCCAGACCAAACAGTGACCCGCGGCGTGTTGGCTCGCCTATAAGATGGCAGCCCCAGACCAAACAGTGACCCGCGGCGTGTTGGCTCGCCTCTAAGATGGCAGCCCCAGACCAAACAGTGACCCGCGGCGTGTCGGCTCGCCTCTAAGATGGCAGCCCCAGACCAAACAGTGACCCGTGGCGTGTCGGCTCGCCGCCAGATGGCAGCCCGATTGTCCGACTATTCTGGGGAGGGATCCTTGGATACACGGTGCCATTTTAAATTTGTTTGGTAAAGCGAAAAGTCCCCCTATCTGTGGCAGGGTTGTGCCACCACTCAGACTGGGGTAGAGTGACTCTCCCCCCTCTCTCCCAGTACAACTAGACTAGAAATCTTGAAGCAATAGGTGTTGTTTGTTTTTAAAGATATATTTTGATATGAAAACATTGAAAGTTTACTTTGTTTACTATTGAAAAAACAAATAACATAAAAAAAGCAAAGTTTAAGAAATCTAGATTATCCAAGGACTCCATGCAGTCGAGTTCCTCTGCAAGACCGCAAAGTCTCTCTCTCTCCCACATACACACACTCCCTCCCTCCCATCTCTCTTAGATATAACAATAAACAACAAAATACGGACTACCTGCTACTTTTTGGGTTATCTAAAGTGGACTTTTCTCCTATTTTGGACGAGTCAATTTATGAATTTATCTCTCAAACAACCAAATATGTATTGTCTTTACAGCAGTGAAACAACTCTACGGTCAAAAGAATGTTTTCAAGACACAACAAAACAACTATGTCAATTTTAAGACTAAAAACTAAACATGAACATTTGCTTCTATGGTTTTACTTCAAGTGAAGCCATACTGAAGTACGTCTAAAGTGAAGCCATACTGAAGTACGACTAAAGTGAAGCCATACTGAAGTACGACTCAAGTGAAGCCATACTAAAGTACAACTCAAGTGAAGCCATACTGAAGTACGACTCAAGTGAAGTTATACTGAAGTACGACTCAAGTGAAGCCATACTGAAGTACAACTCAACTGATGCCATATTGAAGTACGACTCAAGTGAAGCCATGTTGAAGTACGGCTCAATCATCTAAAATGAAACAGAAATTACTGAAAGGTAGAATGAAATCTGCGCCTCATTAATACTTCAATATTTAAAGGTAAGAATCTTATTTAATATTACATTAAATCATCAACTAAGTATATTAGAATGGATCTACAGACTAGTATATATATATATATATATATATATATATATATATATATATAATATATATATATATATATATATTAAAATAACAGATTAAAGTTTAAGCAAAGAATCGCTGTTTTCACCCTTAACGGGATCTTCTGAAACTAACCATTCTTTGCTTAAACTTTAATCTGTTATTTTAATAAATATTTGCTCTACGGTTCTTATATATTTGATATATATTTATCCTTATCGAGCCCTCTTTGGATTTTAGTCTTCAAATTTATTATTATTACTATATATATATATATATATATATATATATATATATATATATATATATATATATATATACACACACATATACATATATATATATATATATATATATATATATATATATATATATATTATATATATATATATATACATATATATATCTATATATATAAAACTGAGGATGTCTGTCTGTGTGTGTGTGTGTGTGTGTCTGTGTCTGTGTGTGTGTGTGTGTCTGTGAGCTTGAGTACCCAACCAATTTTTTTCAAACTTTACATGTTACATGTGTATTACTTATGTTTCAGGGAGTGTTATGCAACTTTTTGATCCCCTAGGTCAATGGTTCCCAAAGTGGGTTCAGCGGAACCCTAGGGCTCCGTGAAGCAAGGCCAGGGGTTCCGTAAGGCGCAAGCTGAAGTTTACTATAAAAATAAAGACTAACAAGTTGTACCGTGTATGATCAGTATATACTCCCCATATAAACATGCAAAGAGTGTTACACTGCGGAGCTCTCAGCCAAATCGTTCAGTTGGGTTGTAGTATTCCATTATTAAGGGTGTACTGTGAGCACCGTGTAATACTCAGAATTATAATCAGATTTATAACTTTTTACAATAAACTTACGTATTTGAATCTCTCATTTGAATATTTAAGTTCTCTCTTAAACGTAACATAGGTACCAAGTCTCACACGGTAAGCACGTGCTGTATCCTGTATCAATAAATGTTTGCTCCTTGTAAACGAGTTTATTTTCGAGTTTTATTAACATTTTTTATTTTCAAAGCCCTTCAATGGATCGATGGTTAAAAAAACAAGAAATTCGTAAAGGAACTGAAATTACAAGAAATACAGAAACAAAATCTTCTATAGAAGATACAGAAATTGCTGAACATGCAGCACAACCTTCTGCAAATACTAGTTTAATTCATGTGCAAGGGGTTCCGCGATAGTGTCAAGGGGTTCCGCGATAAAAAAAAGTTTGGGAATCACTGCCCTAGATGATCCAATAGGTGAAAAACTGCGTTTTTTCAGCTTTTTAATTTTATTTTTAGGCGTTACGTCAGACCGATTTCCTTGAAATTGTAACTATGTATTAGTCAGTCTCTTCTTCATACCGTGAGCAAAGAAAATCCAACTTCTTTATGGCCTACGGCCCGCATTAGGTGAAAAACTTCATTTTTTCAGCTTTTTAGGGCTATTTTGAGGCGTTACGTCCAGCCGATTTTCCCGAAATTTCAAGGTATATTATGCACATAAAAAAAATTCATTTTCTTGATCCCCTAGGGTCCGCATTAGGTGAAAACCTGCATTTTTCCTGCTTCACCGAGGAAAATCTTAAAGATTATCCAACCATCAGAGTATTTGGTTTGTTTCCTTTACATATTGTCCAGGCATGCAGTTTTTCCACGATTAGGTCTGTTGGTGGCCCGCGTTCCAAAATACCTTATCCCGTGCAACGCCGGGTACCACTGCTAGTATATATATATAATTCGTTTTTTAATTTGTTTTGCGAGATTTCTTGTCTGGAAACAGATATTGTTAAACTTTGGTAGGGTCATGCTGCCAATAAAAACACACACCTGTTGGTTTTCACTTCAATTTATTATAAATTTCCGGTTGGTTGGTTCGAGAACCGGATGTTTTTTTAATATATTGTCACAGCTCTTTCATCACACATTCTGTGACCTCCTTAGTGACTAGGTTTTTATTTTGTGTCTCTCCTTTGTTCTGTCCTACACCATCGTGTTTTTGTGTGTAGTGTGCTTAGTTTGCGCATGAGTTACATCCGGGTGTGTGTGTTTATCAAACACACACCGCGACAACAGTAACAACAACAGTAACAACAACAGTAACAACAACAACAACATTAACATCAACAACAACAGTAACAACAACAACAACAACAGTAACAACAACAACAGTAACAACAACAACAACAGTAACAACAACAACAGTAACAACAACAACAACAACAGTAACAACAACAACAGTAACAACAACAACAGTAACAACAACAACAACAACAGTAACAACAACAACAACAACAGTAACAACAACAACAACAGTAACAACAACAACAGTAACAACAACAGTAACAACAACAACAACAACAGTAACAACAACAACAACAGCAGTAACAACAACAACAACAGTAACAACAACAGACTTGATATTTTCTGTTCGTGACTAAAGAGGAATGTCGTTGGTTGTTTTCTATTTTTTATTTTATTCTCCAAGTGGTTTTAATAAAATGGATGTTAGGATGTCGAATTAACACCCAACCTCGCCTTCATCATCACCATCTTTATCTTGGCAGATCGGTAGAGCGTCAGACACTATTCTGTGCAGCATAGTTATGGCCCTTTACGTTCTGAGTTCAAATCCCGCCGAGGTTAACTTTGCTTTTATCGTTACGTGGTCGATAAAATAAAGTACCAGTAATGTACTGGGGTATCACACACATATGAGATATTGTTTTACAAAAACAATACAAGAGGTTATAACCATAGGTGAAGAGGATAACCACAGCTCAAAATAGAGTAATTCGTCGAAATAAGCCAAACAAAAGACTGTATCAAACCTGAGAGGACTTTCCTAAAAAGGTATGTATTTCTAAGGCGGGTAAAATTCCCGAGATCCATGGACCAGTTCTCTCCAGCGGTCTCTGTCCCTCATTATCGCTGCCATGTCCTGCGTTTCCAATAGACCAGTGTCTGTCCTTAGGGCATCAAGATACGTTAACCTTGGTCTTCCTCTTCTAGTGTGTCCATGTAGGGGCTCCCAAAGGTATGTATACAAACTTCTATTGTGCAAAAAAAAAAAAAAGAAAGGGTTACACTAGAGGCAAATTATTCATTAAAAAAAGACACCAAATATATTAATACGTTAAATGTTGATTAACGAACGTTTCATCCCCCTCCTGGGACTTTTAAAAATCGGAAATTTAATATAGAAACCTCGTTACAATCTCACCATAATACATTCCATCCAGTAATAGTGAGAGATAGGGTGGGCTGGAGAGGTGGAGGCGATGACAGGGGATTTCCACTTTTTATTCTATTATTCGAGGTTAACTTTACCTTTCATCCTTACGGGGTCGATAAAATAAAGTACCAGTAATGTACTGTGTATTTGCTGGCCTTGTGCCAAAATTAGAAACAATTATTAATTAAAGTTATAGTATGTTAACTTTTATGTTATCCGAAACGACTGAGATTTAGTGGATCGCGTAGTTGGAGGTGATGTGTTTGACATAATGCAAACGGAGGATTTGTGTTCTATTACTAATAGTTCGGTGTCTAGTACCGGTATTCTACGGTTGGGCTGTTTAGTTGGGTAGTCTATAGTAACTTTAATACTCTGGTGGATGGAGTTAGCTATTTGCTGGATGCTTTCCATAATGTTACTCTCTAATTCCTGACTGTTCTCCTGTGGGGGTGTTTTCACGACGATATTTATGTCATCTGCGTAACGGGAGTACATAGTCACGGCTAATAAAATTACCGTCTAATTGTTTCTTAATCCTACGGTTCCACCATAAACAGGTTAAACATGTCACCCTCTCCGACATATGTTTCTTAAGGGTTAGTTTTATACTGGCTCCCACCGCAAGTGCGATCACACACGCACGCACGCACACACGCACACACGCACACACACACACACACGCACACGCGCACACACACACACACACACACACACACACACACACACACACACACACACACACACACACACACACACACACACACACACACACACACACACACACACAGCAGTAGAACAATTAACAGTAGAGATATCCACACAAGTGTTATCAGTGCGTTAAAGCTGGATGTGTTATTCACGTCAAATCCTGTCAAAAAATGATATAATACAATGAACTTAACAGTTTAACGCTTGATATAGTAGAGAGTGGTTCTTGGAAGATGGAGTGAGAGGTAGACGAGAGTAAGAAGAATAGAAAACAGAATATATATATATATATATATATATATATATATATATATATTTATATATATATTTATATATTTATTAAAATAACAGATTAAAGTTTAAGCAAAGAATCGCTGCTTTCACCCTTAACGGGATCTTCTGAAACTAAAGGAAAATCAATCTATGGGCGCAGAAGTAAATATTTCGAAAAACGTTGCAACCGAAGGAAAACAGGAAGACGATACTTTGGTTCGTGAAGACGTTCCCAGGAAATGAACGGAAAAAAGCGAAGATAATACGTCGTTGTGTGGAGCGTTGAGAACAATTTCTTGCAAAGACAAGGCCTTTTCACCAAACTTGACACATGGGCTACATATGATTTTGAACACTCAGAATTGGCACATGTTGAGTAGGGGGCCCCCTGGGAGCAGGAACCCCCTTTTGTACAAGTATAGTTTTCGCAGCAGCACTAAAGCATTGACATGAATGCTATACATGACTGCTATTTAATCCCGAGCAACGCCGGGTACCTCTGCTAGTATATATATATATATATATATATATATATAAGAATAGAGACGGTAAAACCCAGTTATACCATTACTCACCGGAGTACTCGATACTTAGGGTAATAAAGTGTGTAATAAGAAAAATTCTGGACCCGGACGGCTGAGCCCCTGCCATTTCAACAGCTCGGGCCTAGCCGTTGAAACGTCCGGAGCAGCTCAAATGTATATATCAAAACTATAATAAAGTAAGCAGTGCGGGACTGCGTCCAGAATATATATTTTTTATCCCGTTTGTAAAATAAGTTTGATTACTTTAAATATAAATTATTTCTACGTTAGGCACAAGGCCAGCAATTACCCAGTAGATTACTGGTACTTTATTTTATCGACCCCGTAAGGATGAAAGGCAAAGTTAACCTCGGCGGGATATGAACTCAGACCATAAAGGGCCGTAACTCTTTGCTGCAAAGTTGTCCAACCCTCTACCGATACTGCCAATCCATCGCTTAAATAAATTATATATATATATATATATATGTATATATGTATATATATATGTATATATATGTATATATACATATATATATATAGAAGATAGTGGACCTGATATCACTGCTCTACACCAACACCAAAGCCCAAGTCATTACACCTGATGGGATGACAGAGTTCTTTGAGATACTGGCTGGAGTGCTCCAGGGAGATACATTGGCTCCCTACCTTTTTATCATCGTAGTGGACTATTGTATGCGCCTTGCACTGGAGAAACACCAGGACTCTGGCTTTACTGTAGCACCGGCTCAGAGCAGGAGAGTTAGGGCGAAAAAGGTATCGGATGCTGAGTTTGCCGACGACATAGTTTTTGTGACAAATACAGTGAGGGAGGCCGAGGATTTGATGCGGGAGGTTGAGACTGTGTCGATGAGTGTGGGGCTGAGAATGAATGAGACTAAAACAAAATATCTGGTAGAGAATGTTGAGAAGCCAGAGGGGATCACTAATGTAGGCGGGAAGCCACTGGAATTGGTTGAGGACTTCCTGTATTTGGGAGCAAAGATTAGGAATACGGAGGATGATGTGGTTGAGAGGAAGAGCAAGACCTGGGCGGCGTGCCACAGCTTGAGATCGGTGTGGAAGTCGGACCTTCGTAGAGACCTGAAAGTCCGCCTCTTCATTGCTGTAGTGGAGTCTGTGCTGCTGTATGGGCCTGAGACTTGGACACTGACCAAGAAACTCACTCAGATGGTAGATGGGTGCTACACGAGAATGCTGAGGATGGCTCTGAACATTAATC
>OZ024761.1:6806816-6809316 GCA_964016885.1 Eledone cirrhosa | reverse complement strand
ACCTCAGATTGCTGAAGCTCACGGAGGAGATGACGAAAGACCGTGACAAGTGGAGAGATGCTGTGCTGAATAGAACCCTTCGCACCCTTACAAGCAGGGAAAACCGTATGTAAAATGATGATGATGATGATGATGATAATATATATGTATATATATATATATATATATATATATATATATATATATATATATATATATATATATATATATATAATTGGTGTGGGATGCTTAAAGCGTCCGTAAGCGGTAGGCCGTTGGAGCACTCGATGCTCTTACAGAGCAGAGTATGATATCACATAAGAAAGGGAGAATCAGTGTTGCGACGAATTAAAATTTATTAGACATATTACAATCGTTTCTCTGGCGACCTGTTCGAGGTACGATCGATGTAAAGATCGAACCTGACTCTGAAATCGCAAGGTCCTCAGATACGTCTCGATTCTACAAAGCAGAGTTTCCAAATGTCCAGTTACACCCGCGGCCTTCACTCGGTAGCTTAGATCCTGTTGTTGTCATTCCACGGGTGGTCAAGAATTGTACGTCATCAGTATTTTTGGCCACTCATGGTCGTCCTATATTTGGTTCCTTTCATTCGCCACCTGTCAATCAAAATTGTTTCTTAAATCGGAATTACTACTGTAGGAGGTAAGGGGTTGTATGATTGAACCGCTCGCGCCCTGTCGCCGCCCTCTCAACTTGCCGGCGCCCTCACCCATGTCCATGTTTCGCGCAGACGTGATACATACGGGCACTTATACACCCACAGTGACCACGTCCACACCCGCGACTGTATTATATGCGACAATCACATTAGATATTGAATGTGCAGCGAATACTTAGAAATAATAAAAAATAAAAAAATGGAAAAACATTTAACAGAACGTTTCAGAAAAACAGCCTCAAAATATCTTAAAAAACACATTTAAAAAAGAAAAACCCTGTGAAAAGAACGTTTAAAAAAAATGCTTGAAATAGCTTTCAAAAAAGTTAATTCAAAGGTATTTTTGATAAACACACACACACACACACACACACACACACACACACACACACACACACACACACACACACACACACACACACACACACACACACACACACTGTACTCAGGAAAGCGTATATAGTTAAGACGCTGCACATACATACAGATGAAAAAATGGAAGATCTACACATACACATGCATACACTTACACAGACATGTTCATACAAATATATCCACCCAGATGCATACAAGCATGTATGCATACGTGCATGGACACACATACATACATGTACCCGCGCATGGGCATGCTTATGCATCTAAAAAAAAAAGCACATACTTGATGACTACCTACACATCCACACACACACACAACTGTGCACATGGTGCATAAAATATTACATGAGACAACATTCTGGAGGCGATATAAGCCTGAAAGTGCATGCACAATATGCATAAATGCAATAGCTACGCAGTAACCATGCCCTAATCACAGATAACATGGGTGGCACCTATATATAAATGCTTGTACGTACATAAAATAAAATAAAATAAAATAAAATAAAATAAAATGAAATAAAATAAAATAAAATAAAATAAAATAAAATAAAATAAAATAAAATAAAATAAAATAAAATAAAATAAAATAAAATAAAATAAAATAAAATAAAATAAAATAAAATAAAATACTGGAAAAAGGAATGTATACATGACAGAGATGCAGGGGCCGGGGTATCTGTTCACGCCACCCGGACATTATTGGGTTGTGCATAAAGTTGCATAAAAATACTTGAGGACTGTGGTGCATAGGGTTATATAAGATACAGAGGAACTGATGATCCAAGGGACTGGGTAAGAGCGTGCACATCAACCAGGCACATGAGACAGGTTTCATCACTTGTGGACACAGGGGACCGTGTGTGCATACACAAACAAGTTATATATATTGTGAATGTGTAGAATATCCTTTTCATAATAGTACATATGAAATGTACATGGAATGGATGCATAAAATAATAGATAGGATCCTGCCAACGCTTACGAATAGAAATAGATTTAGCTTATGGACTTTCACTAAGGACGTAATTGACTGGTTCACAGCGCTGCCTACCAAACAGCAAGTGGACTTCGTTCAGTTGGACATAGCCAATATCTACGCTTCCATTTCACCAGTAATTGTGAACAAGGCCCTCACGAGGGCTATGGCCAGGTCCAACCTAACTAGAGGAGAAGTGGACATCGTTATAGCTGCTAGAAAGGCGCTAATTAAGTTTGACGGTAGATTATGGGAAAGGAGAGATAGACCCGACAGTTTCGACATCACTATGGGGTCGAGCGACTCCGCACAGGTGACGGATCTGGTTGGAATTCATCTACTCCATAAGTTAGCAGGAGAGATTCCAGTGATAGTATATACTCTCCTTATGAATATTAACGGCTGCTCAGCCGTTAATATGCACAACGAAAGTATATACTTTCAAACGTTCAATCGACTGACAGGAAGGTATACGGTGCTGATGA
>OZ024761.1:6799316-6801816 GCA_964016885.1 Eledone cirrhosa | reverse complement strand
GACCCGAGGGAGGGCAGCCATCATCACTTGCCGCCGCAGATCGAGTCCGTTGGCAACTACTTACTGCTTGATGTAGCGAACAGTGCGGAAGAACCTAAGACTAAGACGTATATATGTATATGTATGTATGTATGTATGTATGTATGTATGTATGTATATATATATATGTGTGTGTATGCGTGTGTGTGTGTGTATATATGAATGTGAGTATATATGTGTGCGTATATATATGTGTGTATATATATATATATATATATACATACATGGCTTAGTGGTTAGAGCATTGGCCTTGCAATCGAAAGGTTGTGAGTTCAATTCTCAGACCGGGTGATGTGTTGTTTCCTTGAGCAAGACACTTTATTTCACATTGCTCCAGTTTACTCAGCTGTAGAAATGAGATGATAGGACTGGGGTCCCTATCATTCCACTGCAAAGTGGTCGTGGAGGTGCCACGGCAAAAAAAGCACCCAGCACTCACTGTAAATGAGGTTGGTGTTAGGAAGGGCATCCAGCTGTAGAAATCAAGCCAGAATCAGTTCCCGTATGAGCAGGACAAGGTCAGCCCACCAGACACTGCCCACAACAGGACAACCCATCTAACCCATGCTAGCGTGGAAGAACGGACGTAAAACATGATGATGATGATGATATATATATATATAGGAACGAGTAGGATCGCGACGGCTGAGCTCAAGCCGTTTCGACGGCTAATTCTGGACTAAATCATTTAGTCCAGAATTAGCCGTCGAAACGGCTTGAGCTGAGCCGTCGGGGTCCTACTCGTTCCTATTACCCACTCTACTACCCTAAGTATTGAGTACTTTGGTGCGTTATGGTCCACCTGGTTCCTTACCACATTTCCTTCGTTATATATATATATATATATATATATATATATATATATATATATATATATATATATATACATATATGTATATGTATTTTTATATAAACATATATACATGAAATATATTTTGTATTTCCTACTTACAAATATTCCCTGCTGAATATTGTATAACGATAGTAGGGAGACATTGAAGTGGGAGAGATAGAGAGAGAGAATGAAATAATGAGAGTGAGTGATAGAGAATGAGAGAGAGAAATATATTGAAAGGGAGGATATTGATATATATATATATATATATGCAAAGTTTTATTTAAATTGTTGGGTTACAACGAGTAAATATTTATAACTGATATAAAAGCACTCAACAAGTATTTGGAGTATATTTACGATATTAAATAAATGGAAACTATATTTATAAAACCATATTTATTTCATTATATATATTTCAGTGATATCATATTAAAAATATGGTATGCCTTCTTCAGACAAAATACAATATAAACAGTCTTATAAATAGATAGATTTGACAAATCAACTTTTTAAATGGAAGTTGAAGTTGTAAGGTATGTCAAATCTATCTATTTATGACTGTTTATATTGTATTTTGTCTGAAGAAGGCATACCATATTTTTAATATGATATCCCTGAAATATATATAATGAAATAAATATGGTTTTATAAATATAGTTTCCATTTATTTAATATCGTATATATATATATATATATATATATATATATATATATATATATATCACCCCCCCCCCCCCGCCCACACACACTCTCAAGAGCGTGAACCTAATAAACTTTTATTTGTACTGCCTCTCTGTTTTGTATATATATATATATATAATAAAATATAGAGAAAAATACTGCAGGTAGCACATGGATAACATGTAATAAAATGAGTCCCTCATTTGCCGACGATCATCGATATTTAATTGCATTAAAAATCATATACCTCACGTCGGTGCAATAATAACCAAAATAAGTTATTAGGACAATTGAAACGCGTAAAGCGAGTGAGACAGGAGAACAACACAGAATATAGCTAACCGTAGGGGAAAGAAACAAGCTTCAAAATTATTCTGTTTAGCATAAGCTAGGTGAATATATGAGCGCTTTTAGAAAACAGACCTGACACGAACTCAGGCCATGTGAGAAGAGAGAAAAATAGCCTTCGTGGTGTACAGGATGAAATGAAGAGAAGAGAAACAGTGACTGAGTGAAAGTGTGAGGAAGAGTTAACTGACATGACAGAGGGGGAGAAACAGAGAGACTGGGGGAGCAGTAAGAGAGAGAGAGAAAAAAACACAGAATCGCAGTGGTAAATATATGTAATAAAATATAGAGAAAAATACTGCAGGTAGCACATGGATAACATGTAATAAAATGAGTCCCTCATCAGTGATTTGCCGACGATCATCGATATTTCATTGCATTAAAAATCATATACCTCACGTCGGTGCAATAATAACCAAAATAAGTTATTAGGACAATATATATATATATATATATATATATATATATATATATATATATATATATATATATATATATATATATGAGATATCTAAAGACATTTTTTCCAATTCTACCCCGCCCCTCCCCTCAATCTATCTTATTTCTCATTCTTTCTTCTGATGAAGGACTAGA
>OZ024761.1:6776395-6796395 GCA_964016885.1 Eledone cirrhosa | reverse complement strand
GAATCATGGCTGGTTTAAATGTTGAAGGTTTAAACTACACCATGTATCATCTGATACCTTATTCAATATCATCATCAGCGTTTAACATCTGTTTTCCGAGCTTGAAATATAGGAAAATTAATATAAAAATATTTATGATGTAAGATAGTGACTTCACAATTTCCATTCTTTCTCCTCTAGGTAAAATCAGAAATGAGATGATGGATACTGAAACAGAAAAGACTCCTCTTCAACAAAAACTTGATGAATTCTCCAACCAACTTTCCAAGGTAAATGTTACAAATTATCTTTATATACTTAAGTCCTATCCAGGAAGATATTTCTCTACTTAATGCTACAAATCTAAAAAGACTAAAGTCTGTCTCGAGCTCAGAGACACATCAAACCTGAGCTTCTCCCAGTTTTTGAGGTGATAAGTGACTGAGGGTTCATGACTTGCCCCCTGGACAGGACAACAGTCCATTGCAGGATTAAACCCCTAGCTATTGTTGATGGTCCTAATTTTCTGCTGAGTATACTGGAGCAATGTAAAATGAAGTGTTTTGCTCAAGATCACAACCCAGTCAAGGTATTCAACTCATGACATTATGATCGTAAGTTCAGCAGCCTTACCACTAGGCCATGCAAACCAGCCCTTCATGAGCCTGGAAATGATTAGGGTTAGTTAAAGGAGGTCGGGAAGGAGAGATAAGACTTTTTAAAGCTGGATACCCAACTTGGTGCCAACCATTTTAATTACCTCTTACAACATGCAAGGATACACTGCTTGCTAAAAACTTAGATATATTCTGTAATACACTATGGCAGGGTTTCCCAAACTTTTTCAAATGCGGAACCCTTTTTGGCTCAGAAACTTTTGGGGGAACCTCAGTCTAATACTGTTATGTGGTCATATTATAAATATACCTCTCTACCATTTTTTTCACGGAACCCCTGACACTTGTTTGCGGAACCCACTTTGGGAATTCCTGCTCTATGGTTTTGAAACAAAATAGTGTACTCCCGGTTATTTGCGGAATTTTCCTTAGAACCCAACTAATAACTGTTCGTGGAAACCACCGCATATTCGCTGAATTGTAAATATCTTCCGGGATTTTTTTTAATGGTTTTTTTTTTTTTTTTTTTTTGCGACACTAAATTATTAATAATATACCATGAAGGTGCATGGCTGAGTGGTTAGAGCATTGGCCTTGCAATCGAAAGGTTGTGAGTTCAATTCTCGGACTGGGTGATGTGTTGTTTCCTTGAGCAAGACACTTTATTTCACATTGCTCCAGTTTACTCAGCTGTAGAAATGAGATGATAGGGACTGGGGTTCCTATCATTCCACTGCAAAGTGGTCGTGGAGGTGCCACGGCAAAAAGAAGCACTCAGCCCACACTGTAAAAGTGGACGTGTAGGCGCCATGGAAAAAAAAAAAGCACCCAGCACTCACTGTAAATGAGGTTGGTGTTAGGAAGGGCATCCAGCTGTAGAAATCAAGCCAGATCAGTTCCTGTATGAGCAAGACAAGGTCAGCCGACCGGACACTGCCCACAACAGGACAACCCGTCTAACCCATGCTGGCGTGGAAGAATGGACGTAAAACGGTGATGATATACCGTGTCTGCCGGCCTGTTGGACGCCCCCTTATTTTATATTATATTTTAAGTTTATAGGCATTTTTATGGACCACATCCAATATTCCCAGTTTTTCTCTGTTCGCGGGTGCTCTAGGATTGTACCCCCCCCCCCTCCCCACAAATACCAGGGGACAAATGTACTAGTAATTTATTAAACAGACATAGTAGTTAGTTAATAGCTAGTACCAGTAATAAACTGGCTATCACTTATGAGCTTGAAAAGTCTAATACATTAGTACCTGTACTACCTTTCTGTATATCCAAGCTACTACTTTCTCTTCTGCAATAAAAAGGTAGTTTCTCTCTCTCTTTCTCCCCCCCCCCCCCCTCTCTCTCTCTGTGTTTTTGTTTTTTATGTGGTTTAAAATGGTTCCTTTTTAATCATTTTTTTACAGGTCATCACTATTATCTGTATCGCTGTCTGGGCAATCAACATTGGTCACTTTAACGACCCTGCTCATGGTGGTTCCTGGATTAAGGTGAGTAATTAGCACCTCATTTTTGGCAGATTCTTTAACCCCTTTTTCATAACAAACTGTCTAAAAACTGTCTTGAATTTATGATGCAAGACTTTCCATCCTGTTCAGAAAAATACCTTGATAAACTCTGTTGGATCGATGGATTAGTGTGTAAAGAGTATCTAACTATAGTATGGTGGACCTCTCTAAAACCTTGATAAACTCTGTTGGATCGATGGATTAGTGTGTAAAGAGTATCTAACTATAGTATGGTGGACCTCTCTAAAACCTTGATAAACTCTGTTGGATCACTTGTAGTGTGTAAAGAGTATCTAACTATAGTATGGTGAACCTCTCTAAAACCTTGATAAACTCTGTTGGATCGATGGATTAGTGTGTAAAGAGTATCTAACTATAGTATGGTGGACCTCTCTGAAACCTTGATAAACTCTATTGGATCGCTGGATTAGTGTGTAAAGAGTATCTAACTATAGTATGGTGGACCTCTCTAAAACCTTGATAAACTCTATTGGATCGCTGGATTAGTGTGTAAAGAGTATTTGTAGTATGGTGGACCTCTCTAAAACCTTGATAAACTCTGTTGGATCGCTGGATTAGTGTGTAAAGAGTATTTGTAGTATGGTGGACCTCTTTAAAGCCTTGATTATATTGAAGATAAATTGAAATAATTAAACCTGTATATATATATCTTATAAGTATTCAAAATGGTTTGAGGCCCACAGAGAACATCTCAATGGCCCACATGAGGCCATCCACCATGGTGTAAAATGTAAGCTTATTTCTTTCCTTGTCTCTCCTTTCAGGGTGCTATCTACTACTTCAAAATTGCTGTTGCTTTGGCTGTGGCTGCTATCCCTGAGGGTTTGCCTGCTGTCATCACCACTTGTCTTGCTTTAGGTATGTTTTAATAATAATAATAATAATAATAATAATAATAAATTGTGTACAGTGCACTACAACTCATCAAAGGTGCTTGTATAATACATAGGATAAAGATCCCTAACTCGTTGTGGAGTTGTAGAGGCACCGTCATATGGTGTGTCTAGGGCACTTTTAAACCTGGCGGAGTCCAACCCTCTCCAGATCTGAACACACTTGATTCTTTCTATAGAGGAAGAATCGACCCCAGTACTGGACTGGTACTTTTTTTTATCGACTTCGAAAGGATGAAAGGCAAAGTTGACCTCAGCGGGATTTGAACTCAGAGCGCACACTGAGGTGGGGCAAATACCATAAAGCATTTTATTCAACGTCTTAAGGACTCTGACAATTCTCCACCTTATAGTACATAGAATGATGTAGACATGTGAGGAAAGAGAACAGTGCATCAGTCATGATATACACACATACACATGGTGGCGGAATATCAGGTGTAGTGTACACACATGGTGGGGGAATATCAGGTGTAGTGTTACACACATGGTGGGGGAATATCGGGTGTAGTGTTACACACATGGAGGGGGAATATCAGGTGTAGTGTACACACATGGAGGAATATCAGGTGTAGTGTTACACACATGGTGGGGGAATATCAGGTGTAGTGTACACACATGGTGGGGGATTATCAGGTGTAGTGTTACACACATGGTGGGGGAATATCAGGTGTAGTGTTACACACATGGTGGGGGAATATCAGGTGTAGTGTACACACATGGAGGAGGAATATCAGGTGTAGTGTTACACACATGGTGGGGGAATATCAGGTGTAGTGTACACACATGGTGTAGTGTTACACACATGGTGGGTGAATATCAGGTGTAGTGTTACACACATGCAGGGGGAATAGCAGGTGTAGTGTTACACACATGATGGGGGAATATCAGATGTAGTGTACACACATGGAGGGGGAATATCAGGTGTAGTGTACACACGTGGAGGAAATATCAGGTGTAGTGTTACACACATGGTGGGGGAATATCAGGTGTAGTGTTACACACATGGAGGGGGAATATCAGGTGTAGTGTACACACATGGAGGGGGAATATCAGGTGTAGTGTTACACATGGTGGGGGAATATCAGGTGTGTTACACATGGAGGGGGAATATCAGGTGTAGTGTTACACACATGGTGGGGGAATATCAGGTGTAGTGTTGCTGAATTTCGGGGAGCATGAATGTTTTGAAGGATATTTGTTGTATTTTTCGCTTCCTTTATCAGTAGGAAATGTTAACCCTACCTCATCTCTTATGCCTCCAACCTGGTCAAAACTGACCCTGGTTCTATAGAACCAAGCCACCCATTGTAAATGGTCCCTATTTAAATTAGCTCTTAACATCCTGCAATGGTTTACCAGAAAAAACTAAAAACTGATTTGTTAATTCAGATATTTGTATCTTTGTGGACAGATCACTGGAAATTTGCAGTAAACCAAAGTAAAGACTTAAATATTTAGCCCATTAGTATTTACATTACTCTATATATTCAACTGTATTTTCACAGTAAAAACTTTACCTCACATAATCTCACATAACATTTACATTACTCTATATATATACTACTGTATTTCCACAGTAAAGACTTTACCTCACATAATATCTCACATAACATTTACATTACTCTATATATACTATTGTATTTTCACAGTAAAGACTTTACCTCACATAATATCTCGCATAACATTTACATTACTCTATATATACTATTGTATTTTCACGGTAAAGGCTTTACCTCGCATAATATCTCACATAACTTTTACATTACTCTATATATACTATTGTATTTTCACAGTAAAGGCTTTACCTCACATAATTAATCCCACAAAATATCAAATCTGAGATTTTGATATTATTTATTTTGAGAACAATACCTTAAAATCAGTATGATTGGCCAGTTTGAAGAGAAAGAGGTGAGAGAATTTTGGCTGGATATGGCTGGTTTAAATGCTAAAGGGTTAATGTGATAGTCTTAATACTGCTAATATGGTTCCATGTCGTGCTAAGAGTTAAAATCTTAATTTTATATAAACATAGTGAGCCTCTCAAAATTCTTCATTAATTCATCGAAATAGTTTATTTCATTAGAAATATGGTAATGAAAGGGTTAACTAATAAGAGTTTTTCATCATGATGTGTTTTACTTGGTAGTTTGACTGTTATTTGGAGATTTAGCTGCTATTTCTAGCAAAGTTATCCAACTCGGTTCTTCATTAAATGAAATAGTTTATTTCATTAGAAATATGGTAATGAAAGGGTTAACTAATAAAGGTTTTTTATCATGAAGATTTTTTTATTTTGTAGTTTGACTTGGATGTAATTTGGAGATATAGCCTCTATTTCTAGCAGTAGGATATTGACTTATTCTACCATTGCATCTTTCAGGTACTCGCAGAATGGCCAAGAAGAACGCTATCGTGAGGAGCTTGCCCTCTGTTGAGACTTTGGGTTGCACCTCAGTCATTTGCTCTGATAAGACTGGTACTCTGACCACCAATCAGATGTCTGTCTGCAAGGCTTTTATCTTCAGCAGGATTGAAGGAAACGACATCGGTAGCTACCAATTTGACATTACTGGCTCTACATATGCTCCACTTGGTGAACTGTAAGTAAAACCACCACCGCTACTACTTCTACTACTATTAATACTACTATTAATACTACTATTAATACTACTATTAATACGACTATTAATACGACTATTAATACGACTATTAATACGACTATTAATACTACTTTTAATACTACTTTTAATACTACTTTTAGCATCACCACCCCCACCACCATTACTATTACTACTATTACCGTCCCCACCACCACCATAAATACTACTACTACTACTACTGCCATCTCCTCCACCACCATTAACACTACTATTACCATCTCCACCACCACCATAAATACTACTATTACCATCTCCACCACCACCATTAATACTACTATTACCGTCCCCACCACCACCATAAATACTACTACTACTACTACTACTGCCATCTCCTCCACCACCATTAATACTACTATTACCATCTCCACCACCACCATAAATACTACTATTACCATCTCCACCACCACCATTAATACTACTATTACCATCTCCACCACCACCATAATTACTATTACAACTATCATGTGCATGTTTATATTTAACCCTTTAGCATTTCCATTACTCTTATATTTTCACAGTAAAATCTTTATCTCGCATAATATTGAATTTGAGATTTTGATATTTATTTTGAGAACAATACCTTAACATAAGTATGAGCAGCCTGTTTGAACAGAAAGTGGTGAAAGAATTTTGGTCAGATACGGCCAGTTTAAATGCTAAAGTGTGTGTGTATGTATGTATGTATGTATGTATGTATATATATATATGCAGGCATTGCTTTATATCTGGAGATCTCTCTGCACTTGTCGTCACATGGTACCATGGGCCCAGCACTATGGGTCAATAATTGTCACAAGTGTAGTGTTTGTACCAGAGTTTTCAAGTCGCTGGCTGGACTAAAAAGTCACTCATTCAGCGCATCGGTAGGAGTTCTCCTACATGGATATAAAGTAGTGGCCGTACTCGAAAACGAGTTGGCAGCCACCATGTATATATATATATATATATATATTTCGTTTCTGAATTTGTTTAGCAAGATTCTTATTGGCAACATGACCCTCCCAAAGTATAACAATATATATATATATATATATATTATTCAGAATATTAATAAATGAAGACATTCACATAATCAAAATGTTTTATATATATTTCGAAGGTACTGTGCTATTTTTTCAGTATGTCCTCGTCAGATAAAATACATGAATTGATGTATGACATACCTGAACGGTCTTGATAGTTCAATTCCAGTATTGCCAATACTGGAATTCAACCATCAAGACTGTTGAGGTATGTCATACATCAATTCATGTATTTTATCTGACGAGGACATACTGAAAAAACAGCACAGTACCTTTGAAATATATATAAAACATATTTTGATTATGTGAATGTCTTCATTTATTAATATTCTGAATAATATTAATAACTCCAGAAAACTTCTTTGTTGAGTGATTTTAATCTATTGTAAAACTATATTCATTGAGTAATCAATGAACCATATTAATCTTTGGTTATATATATATTTTATATATCTAAGTGTGTCTATCTGTATCTTTTCAGCCATATCAATACCAAGGCTGTGAGGGGCAGTGACTTTGCTGGTCTTGAAGAAATTTGCACCATCTGTGCCATGTGTAACGATTCCAGCGTTGACTACAATGAGGTATCTACAACATTTACCTCCCTTCCCTTCTCTCCTAATTCTCTCTCTCTCCTACTCCTCTATTCCTTTCTCTCCTATGTTTCTCTCTCTTCCCTTCTCTCCTACTCTGCTCTTCTACTTCTCTCTCTTCCCTTCTCTGTTTCTCTCTTCCCTTCTCTCCTACTTCTCTCCTACCCTTCTCTCCTACCCTTCTCTCCTACCCTTCTCTCCTACCCTTCTCTCCTACCCTTCTCTCTCTCTCCTACTCCTCTATTCCCTGCTCTCCTATGTTTCTCTCTCTTCCCTTTTCGCCTACTCTTCTCTTCTCTTCTACTTCTCTCTCTTCCCTTCTCTCCCACTCTTTTCTCCCTTTCCTTCTCTCCTACCCTTCTACCTCTCTCTCTCCTACTCCTCTATTCCCTTCTCTCCTATGTTTCTCTCTCTTCCCTTCTCTCCTACTCTTCTCTTCTCTTCTACTTCTCTCTCGTCCCATCTCTCCTACCCTTTTCTCCCTTCTCTCCTATTCTACCTCTCTCTCTCTCCTACTTCTCTCCCTTCCTTTCTCTCCTCCCTCTCTATATTAAATAGCTCTGTACTATACACAGAGCACTCTTATTTCCTTTACCTTTTCTACAGAAATACTTAACACTATATGTCTCATTCATTCTATTAACATTGTTCATTTCCTGTGTCTTACAGTCAAAAGATGCTTATGAAAAGGTTGGTGAGGCCACAGAGACTGCTCTGTCTGTGTTGGTTGAGAAGATTAACTACTTTGGAACCGATACCAGTCACCTCAACAAACGTGAAGTTGCCACCGCTTGCAATCAAGTTATCCAGGGAATGTGGAAGAAAGAGTTTACTCTTGAATTCTCTCGTGACCGCAAATCCATGAGTGTTTACATTGTCCCCAACAAGCCCTCCAAAGAAGGAACCAGAATGTTTGCCAAGGTCAGTATTGGTTCCTCTTCTATTTTTGATTCTAACCCATTAAAATGGTAGGATTTTTTTTTCAACATGCTGATGTGTGCGTGTGTATGTACATATGTATACGTTTATATGTATGAGTATATAAATGTAAACGTGCAAACACACAAACTTACAAAAATACACATTCACAGACATACAATTTACACAAACACACACACGTACATTCACCCCAACACAAACACACACACATACACAGCGTAGCAAATGGAACACCAGCCGCTGTTTTGGTGTACACCCTGTAAGGTGGTTGGTGATAGGAAGGGCATCCTGCAATTGAAACCATCCCAAAAATAGCCAGGAAGACCCTTCAGTTGTAAACGGTGTTACAAACACTCTTGTGTTGGTGATCTATAATGATAAATACACCCAGTACTGGCTATAGTGATTGGTGAGTGAGAGGGCATCCTGCTGTAGAAAGCTTGCCAAACAAAGGATCAGTAAGATCCTCCGATATCACAATAAAATGCACTCAGTTGAGTATGGGATCGTATATAAGCCAGATTTAGGCTCCTGACCCAACTATGGGGTCAGTAACCCTGCTTGAGTACATGACAACAAATCTGATCTCAACCTTTTTTTGTTTCTCTTATTTAGGGTGCTCCTGAAGGTATTCTTGATCGTTGCACAGCTGTCCGTGTTGGCAAAGAAAAGGTACCAATGACCCCTGTTGTAAAGAATGAAATCTTGAAGATCTGCAAGACCTGGGGTACTGGTCGTGATACTCTCCGTTGTTTGGCTCTTGCTACAATTGACAACCCACCTAAAGTTGAGAACATGGATCTTGAAGACTCCCGTAAATTCATCCAATATGAAGTAAGTCTCTCTCCCTCTCTCTCTCTCTCTGCCTGTCTCTCTCTCTCTCTCTCTCTCTCTCTCGCTCTCTCTCCCTCTCTCTCTTTCCCTATCTTTCTCTCTGTAAATAAATAATATTTAATGTGTTTTTCTCTCTCTCTAGACCAATATGACCTTTGTTGGTGTTGTTGGTATGTTGGATCCCCCCAGAACTGAAGTCATGGACTCTATCAAGGCTTGCCGTGCTGCTGGTATTCGTGTAATTGTCATCACAGGTGATAACAAGGTAAGTCTTAATTCGCAAGAAATTTTTGTCTTAATTTGCAAGAAATTTTTGTCTTAATTTGCAAGAAACTTCAGTCTTAATTTGCAAGAAACTTCAGTCTTAATTTGCAAGAAACTTCAGTCTTAATTTGCAAGAAACTTCAGTCTTAATTTGCAAGAAACTTCAGTCTTAATTTGCAAGAAACTTCAGTCTTAATTTGCAAGAAACTTCAGTCTTAATTTGCAAGAAACTTCAGTCTTAATTTGCAAGAAACTTCAGTCTTAATTTGCAAGAAACTTCAGTCTTAATTTGCAAGAAACTTCAGTCTTAATTTGCAAGAAACTTCAGTTTTAATTTGCAAGAAACTTCAGTTTTAATTTGCAAGAAACTTCAGTTTTAATTTGCAAGAAACTTCAGTTTTAATTTGCAAGAAACTTCAGTTTTAATTTGCAAGAAACTTCAGTCTTAATTTGCAAGAAACTTCAGTCTTAATTTGCAAGAAACTTCAGTCTTAATTTGCAAGAAACTCCAGTCTTAATTTGCAAGAAACTCCAGTCTTAATTTGCAAGAAACTCCAGTCTTAATTTGCAAGAAACTCCAGTCTTAATTTGCAAGAAACTCCAGTCTTAATTTGCAAGAAACTCCAGTCTTAATTTGCAAGAAACTCCAGTCTTAATTTGCAAGAAACTCCAGTCTTAATTTGCAAGAAACTCCAGTCTTAATTTGCAAGAAACTCCAGTCTTAATTTGCAAGAAACTCCAGTCTTAATTTGCAAGAAACTCCAGTCTTAATTTGCAAGAAACTCCAGTCTTAATTTGCAAGAAACTCCAGTCTTAATTTGCAAGAAACTCCAGTCTTAATTTGCAAGAAACTCCAGTCTTAATTTGCAAGAAACTCCAGTCTTAATTTGCAAGAAACTCCAGTCTTAATTTGCAAGAAACTCCAGTCTTAATTTGCAAGAAACTCCAGTCTTAATTTGCAAGAAACTCCAGTCTTAATTTGCAAGAAACTCCAGTCTTAATTTGCAAGAAACTCCAGTCTTAATTTGCAAGAAACTCCAGTCTTAATTTGCAAGAAACTCCAGTCTTAATTTGCAAGAAACTCCAGTCTTAATTTGCAAGAAACTCCAGTCTTAATTTGCAAGAAACTCCAGTCTTAATTTGCAAGAAACTCCAGTCTTAATTTGCAAGAAACTCCAGTCTTAATTCGCAAGAAACTCCAGTCTTAATTCGCAAGAAACTCCAGTCTTAATTCGCAAGAAACTCCAGTCTTAATTCGCAAGAAACTCCAGTCTTAATTCGCAAGAAACTCCAGTCTTAATTCGCAAGAAACTCCAGTCTTAATTCGCAAGAAACTCCAGTCTTAATTCGCAAGAAACTTCAGTCTTAATTCGCAAGAAACTTCAGTCTTAATTCGCAAGAAACTTCGGTCTTAATTCGCAAGAAACTTCGGTCTTAATTCGCAAGAAACTTCAGTCTTAATTCGCAAGAAACTTCAGTCTTAATTCGCAAGAATCCTTATTTGAATGTTGTTTGTCTTACAGGCTACTGCTGAAGCCATTTGTAGGCGTATTGGTGTATTCACTGAGAATGAATCGACTGCTGGTTTATCTTTCACTGGTCGTGAATTTGATGACTTGCCACCAGAGGAACAACGTGCTGCTGTGATGAGAGCTAGACTGTTTGCCCGTGTGGAACCAGCTCATAAAAGTAAAATTGTAGAGTTCTTGCAAGCCGAGGGAGAAATCTCAGCTATGGTAAGTCTTCTGATGTAAAAAACCTACCAAATCCACACATATACAAGTCGCACATCCTCCCCCATACCTTGTTTTGGTTTCATTTATTTTGAGAGCGGTGGATTAGCAGTATTGGTAGAGTGTCAGGGGCAACATGCTTTGTGGCATAATTACATTTATTTACATTGTGTTCAAATACTGCTGAGGTTAGCTTTCCTTTCATACTTACAGGGTTAAAATAAAGCAGCAATAATAAACTAGGGTCCTCCCTCCCCAAATTGCTGGCCTTGTGCCTAAATCAGAAACCATTATTAAATATTTGAAGCTCAGAGCAAGTTTTAGATGTTGCACCTCCCTTAGACTATATATTTTAAACCTTTAGCATTTACATTACTCTATATTTACTATTATATTTTCATGGTAAAGGCTTTACCTCACATAACATTTACATTACTCTATATATATACTATTGTATTTTCATGGTAAAGGCTTTCTCATATAACACTTACATAACATTGAATCTACGAGATTTTGATATTTATTTTGAGAACAGTACCTTAATGTATGAGTGGCCAGTTACAGCCAGTTTGAAGAGAAAGAGGTGAGAGAATACTGGCCGCTTTAAATGCTAAAGAGTTAATTTAATTATTTAGAGTTTTAAGGGCGGTGGATTGGCAGTATCGGTAGAGGGTCGGACGCCATGCTTTCCAGTATAGTTACGTCCCTTTATGATCTGAGTTCAAATCCCGCCGAGGTTGACTTTGCCTTTCATCCTTACGGGGTCGATAAAATAAAGTACCAGTAATGCACTGGGTAATTGCTGGCCTTGTGCCTAAAGTAGAAACAATTATTTAGAGTTTTAAGCCTTTATTTCTTTCTCTCTCTCTTTATGGGGCATACACATAAAATGTATTATGCTAGCTTACTTTTGAATGAAGGTAGCATAGGTGTGGCAGCATCTGCAGAGACTGTGCATGGTGGTGGTGGTGGTGCAGAGACTGTACATGGTGGTGGTGGTGCAGAGACTGTACATGGTGGTGGTGGTGTAGAGACTGTACATGGTGGTGGTGCAGACACTGTGCATGGTGGTGCAGACTGTACATGGTGGTGGTGGTGCTGCAGACACTGTACATGGTGGTGCAGAGACTGTACATGGTGGTGGTGCAGACACTGTACATGGTGGTGCAGAGACTGTACATGGTGGTGGTGGTGGTGCAGAGACTGTACATGGTGGTGGTGGTTAGGCATCTGATCCCTCTTATTTCTAATTTCTCACTTAGTTCATTTATGCTTTGCCATTCACGTATATTACTATTACACATCCAATGGAGCATGTATGCTTCGTTCCTTTCCAGTCTACGCAGGTCCTCTGCATGCAATGCCCATGTCTCACTGCCATGTAGCATTGCTGTTCGTATGCAAGCATCATACAATCTGCCTTTCATTTTTAGAGAGAAACCTTTTGTGGCCAACAGCGGTATAATATATATATATATATATATATATATATTCATTAGTTAAGCAAAACAAGACCACAAATTTCACAAGGAAGACATTATTAAAAGATTGTCAACATATTTTAGTTTAATGTAAGGAATGTAGATAATAATAATAATAATAATGTCTGTTTACTATCTCCTCTACTATCTCCATCTCTCTCTTTAAGATTGGTTACTCTTGAACTGTGTGTAATATATATGTGTGTGTGTGTGTGTGTGTGTGTGTGTGTCTCTCTCTCTCTGCCCCTTTCTACACACAGTGTATAAACACACAGTGTTCTTCCTTCCTTTCATATAATTCTCTCTTTTATCCAGACTGGTGACGGTGTCAATGATGCTCCTGCTTTGAAAAAAGCTGAAATTGGTATTGCCATGGGTTCTGGAACTGCTGTCGCCAAATCTGCTGCTGATATCCTTTTTATTGCATTTAATTTCATGTACTTTTCATCAGTAACGACTGTTAAGGATGAGTTAACTGTGTTATACTGGTGTGTGTCTTTTTCCTAACAACTTAGAAGACAATATATCTTCTGTCTCCAATTCATGGTGTGTGTGTGTGTGTGTGTGTATATAATGTATATATACATTTTATTCCAAGTAATCAGTGTTGGTTGATCAAGAAATTGACCGTGGTGAAATCAGACATACACACACCACAACGTGGGTACCTTAAGGTATTACCTATAATGGTATCGGGCAGTGTCAATATCATAAAAAAGTAGACACAGTATCATGTATTCATCTTCAGTTTAACACATCATCCTGTTATGCACATTTCAAAGACATGAAAGTCGTTGTGTAACATTTATTTGATGTGTTGTCATCAGACAGATATTTAGGTGTAATGTTATTTTGTTTTTTGGTTTTGATATGCTCGACATAGTTGGGAACTTGATGTTGGCAGTCCAGCTATGAATATATATAGCTTTGGCTATATTATATACAAACTGCATAGAATGACAGCTGCAACCTGATAATTACTGTCTTACTCATTGGGTGGCTGTTGAGGTCCAGTTGTGAAAGCTAAGTTTGGGAGGATGGCTGGTCCATTTTTGGTTTGTCAAATTTGGACGGTGAATACAGCTTGTTTGGCCGGAGTGATGGGTACAAGTTGGCATTTAGTTTAGGGTGTTGAAGGATAGTAGACTGATTGGAGCAATAACGGTCATATTTACTTGTGTGTTCTTATTGTGAAAATGAATCATCACTGTTTTATGTCCATTTTTCCATGCTAGCATGGGTTAGACGATTTGTCCTGTTGGGCGCAATGCCAGGTCAGGTGACCATGTCTTGCTCATGCAGAACTGATTTTGGCTTGGTTTCTACAGTTGGATGCCCTTCCTGATGCCAGCCTCATTTACAGAGTGGACTGGGTGCTTTTTGTCGTGTCGCCATCTCGATCACTTTGCAGTGTGGACTGGGTGCTTTTGCTGTGACACCTACATGACCACTTTACAGTGTGTACTGGGTGCTTTTCGTTGTGACACCTACACATCCACATTACAGTATGTACTGGGTGCTTTTTACTGTGTCACCATCAAAGCCATCTTACAGTGTGGGCCAGGGGCTTTACTGGATGTATACTTCGGCCTATCCTCATGGGAGGGTGGTGCATACTATATATGTGCTTCAACTTCAGCTTGTGCCCATGGGAATTTGTCTTCTGTATTACTGCGTAATGCCAGAGATCTCGGTCCTTTGAGAGGTGCAATTGGGCATGGTCAGCTTTTATCACCTCATCCTAAGTCTTCCCGGGTCTTCTTTAAAAGAGACCAATGAATGAGATTATTTCCAGTTTGTGTTGCTCTAAACTTCCTTGACTCTAGCTTACAGATGGTGTTGGCTGATGATAACTTCTCAACCATTGTGTCCGCCGTAGAGGAAGGCCGTGCCATTTACAACAACATGAAACAATTCATCCGATATTTGATCTCTTCCAACGTTGGTGAAGTTGTTTGGTAAGTGACACATTTCTTCTCCTCTCTTGCTCTTGTTGTATCTCATTGTCGTTGTCTTTCCCTTGAACCCTTTACTATTAACATTTCTCTGGTTCAATGATCTAAGAGTGCTCAGTAACCCTTTACCATTTACATTGCTCTATATATATTATTGTATTTTTGAGGTAAATGCTTTATCTTGCATAACAATCTTGCACAACAATCTTACACAACAATCTTACACAACAATCTTACACAACAATCTTACACAACAATCTTACACAACAATCTTACACAGCAATCTTACACAGCAATCTTACACAGCAGTTTAGTGGGATTGGCTCAGTGCACAGTCTTTCCTCACTTTAAAAAATATCTTCATGCCTAGGCATTGCATGATAGAATTAATTAATAATCATATAGTATATATACAATGTATATGTTATCACCATCACTGTTTTACGTCTGTTGTTCTACGCTAGCATAGCTTAGACAGGTTGTCCTGTTGTGGGCAGTGTCCGGTCGGCTGACCTTGTCTTGCTCATACGGGAACTGATTCTGGCTGGATGCCCTTCCTAACACCAACCTCATTTACAGTGAGTGCTGGGTGCTTTTTTTTCCGTGACACCTACATGTCCACTTTACAGTGTGGGCTGTGTGCTTTTTATTGTGACACCTACATGTCCACTTTACAGTGTGGGCTGGGTGCTTTTTATTGTGACACCTACATATCCACTTTACAGTGTGGGCTGGGTGCTTTTTTGCTGTGGCACCTCCACGACCACTTTGCAGTGGAATGATAGGGACCCAAGTCCCTCAAGGAAACACATCACCTGGTCCGAGTATTGAACTCACAACCTTTCGATTGCAAGCCCAATACTCTAACCACTAGGCCATGTTATATATGTTGTATATAGTGTGTATATAGTGGTGACATTGGTGTAGTGATCATTTCATTGTTTCCCAGCAGTGTAAAATAAAGATTGGATTGGCACATGAGTCTTCTACAAAACACTTTGCCCAGGTTTGTCCCTCAGTAAAGCAGATCCTTGGTCAATCAATGATTTGACCAGTCATGACTAAAAGGGGAGGTGACCTTTCCTTTTTCACATAGTTTTTATATTGAAATGATGTTGATGGTGATGATTAATTCAATTGTTGTTGTTGTATTCCTCCAGCATCTTCTTAACTGCTGCTCTTGGTATCCCTGAAGCTTTGATCCCTGTACAACTGTTGTGGGTCAACTTGGTAACTGATGGTCTGCCTGCCACTGCTTTGGGCTTCAACCCGCCAGATTTGGAAATCATGAAAAAACCCCCAAGGAATGCCAAGGAATCTCTCATCACAGGATGGCTCTTCTTCCGATATTTGGCTATTGGTGGTCTGTATTAAGTTCTCTTTCTCTCTCTCTCACTCATGCTCTCTCTCTCTCACTCATGCTCACTCTCACTCATGCTCTCTCTCTCACTCATGCTCTCTCTCTCTCACTCATGCTCTCACTCTCACTCATGCTCTCACTCTCACTCATGCTCTCTCTCTCACTCATGCTCTCTCTCTCACTCATGCTCTCTCTCTCACTCATGCTCTCTCTCTCACTCATGCTCTCTCTCACTCATGCTCTCTCTCACCCATGTTCACTTTCACTCATGCTCACTCTCACTCATGTTCACTCTCACTCATGTTCACTCTCACTCATGTTCACTCTCACTCATGTTCACTCTCACTCATGTTCACTCTCACTCATGTTCACTCTCACTCATGTTCACTCTCACTCATGTTCACTCTCACTCATGTTCACTCTCACTCATGTTCACTCTCACTCATGTTCACTCTCACTCATGTTCACTCTCACCCATGTTTACTCTCACTCACGTTTACTCTCACTCACGTTCACTCACTCATGTTCACTCTCACTCGCGTTCACTCACTCATGCTTACTCTCACTCATGTTCACTTTCTCTCACTCTCATGCTCTCACACTCTCTCATTCCTCACTCACTCACTCTCACTTACTCTCTCTCTTGTTATATAACCACAGGACTGTGGGTTTGTGCACTTTGCTGTTTTCAGATCACCTCTGTCAATGAAGTATATATATTATCTCAGACATCCCTGAAATGTTAACCCTATATATTTGACATCTCTAATGTTTCTGTTATCACCCCACAAAAATTGATCTGGTTTTTTTTTTCTTCTCTTTTCCTCCATTGCCCCACTGCTGCGATGACCTCCTTTGTGACCAGGTTACGTTGGCTGTGCTACTGTTGGTGCTGCTGCTTGGTGGTTCATGATCTATGAGAATGGACCTCAACTCAATTATTACCAACTGGTAAGTTACCAACACATTCGCTTTTCGTTATTACCTCCTTTTAGGGGTTACCCCTGGCTTAATATCCTAGATGGGAATAGGGAGTGAAGCCTACAGATAACAAGACATATGAGAAAGACAACAAGCATATTATTGTTTTAACATCCTGTAATAATTTAAATAATAATAATGAAATTATTGTGTAAAGTGCTCAGGTGCACTACAACTCGTCAATATAGTACATAGAATAATACACAAATGTCAGGGAAGTACATGTGTGTATGTGTTAGCTGTAGTGTTGGCGGATCTCGGGAAGCATGGAGGCCTTAAAGGATGCAGTGTCTCGACAGCTAACAACTGATGCAGGTAGTTTATTCCATGCTTCAGCAACTCTGAGCGTGAAAAAATGTTTCCGAAAGTCATGGGAACTGTGCTGTTTTCTTACTTTGTGGGCATGTCCACGTGTGTTAGACACATGAAAATCCAAAAGGTACTCAGGGT
This sequence comes from Eledone cirrhosa, assembly GCA_964016885.1. Taxonomy (NCBI): domain Eukaryota; kingdom Metazoa; phylum Mollusca; class Cephalopoda; order Octopoda; family Eledonidae; genus Eledone; species Eledone cirrhosa. The sequence continues at coordinate 6,779,084 of OZ024761.1, read as the reverse complement.
TGTTGTTGGCAACATGGTTAACAATTTTGTAGGTGTTTACCAAGTCAGTTGCCAGGCGTCGGAGCTTCAATGAATCCATGCCCAGGGAAGCAAGGCGCTCAGAGTATGGTAGATGCCTGATGGAGGGTATTCGCTTGGTTGCACGTCTCTGAACAGTTTCCAGGCGGTCAATGTCCTGAGCAAGATAGGGGTTTCAGACTGGTGATGCAAATTCTAAGTGAGGTTGCACCATAGCTGTATACAGCCTTAAATTTAGCTGGAAATATTTTTAAATGGGTTTAATTCAAATGGTTATGATATATTTGTTGCACAAATAGTTGTAAAACAGTATTAGGATAACCACTTGGATATCTAATGTGATGCAGTCATAGTACTGTTTTGTACTTTTCCAGAATGTTTTGTTAATGTGCTTTCATAAGGTTTAATACAAATGTTTATAGTATCTTTACTAGTGGACAGATCTTTGTGAGAATTTGTAAGCACTTTAATATTTAACCCTTTAGCATTTTATCCAGCCAGAATTTTCTCACCACTTTTTGTTCAAACCAGCTGTAACTGGCCACTAATACTGATGTTATGGTATTGTTCTAAAAATAAATATCAAAATCTCATAAATTTGATATTATGTGAGATAATGTGGAGTAAAGCCTTTGCCATGAAAATACAATAGTAAATATAGAATAATGCAAATGCTAAAGGCTTCATTTCATGCAATACAGGATGTTAAGATCAAATCATGCAGTTAGTTTTCTGGCTGGAGTTACAACCAGCAGATAGTATCAGTAATGAGAACGTCTCTATGTAGATGCTTCAACTTGGCTATTAGTAACAGCCAAATGTCCTTCCAATCACTCCACTATATACCTTCTTTAAAAGAAAGAAGACATATTGGATAATTTAATCGTAGACATGTCTTGTGGTGGGGGTAGAACATGGAATGGCCAGAAATGTAATATCTATGATAGTCATTAAAAATGTGTCATGGTTTTTAAAAAAATGTTTTTTTTTTAAGATACATTTACTGGCTGCCTTTTGTTTTAAGAAATGTTATGAAAAATTATAATTAACTAGTTTTTTTCTTTGAAGGAACACACCAGAATCTTTTTTTTTTTTTAATCTTGGTGCTGAACTTTGATCCCTCAGTTGATCAATCAGTTGACTTTGGAGGAATTGTTTTTTTTTTTTCATGTTTGTGTTGTTTTTTTAAAATTATTTTTTGGCCCTTTTCTTCATTGTTTTTAAGGGTAGCTGGTTCTGGGCTGGGTGTTATAGTGTGGAGTTGTCCTGACTTTGAAGGATAGGTGATTCTGGGTTGGGTGTTGTGATGTGGAGTTGTCCTGACTTTTAAGGATAGGTGATTCTGGGTTGGGTGTTATGGTGTGGACTTGTCCTGACTTTTATTTACAGCTGTGTTTTATCATAACCAGAATTGTTACATTACAGGACTGGGTGTATATATATATGTCTTGTTTATTGTATAGACATTACTACATTACAGGACTCAATATATACATATATACATTATTGTATAAACGTTACACCTCACATCTGTGAGTGTATATATTATAAACATTGCTACACTATAGGACAGTATGTATGTTATGTAAACAATACTACAGATCTGTCAGTGTGTACTTGTGTGTGTATATATATATATATATATATATATATATATATATATGCATGTGTCTGAGGAATACTCAACCACTTAACATGTTAATTTATGAATTGGTCATCTCCAGTTGATTGAGCAATTGACTGTTGATTGTGGAAACAGAATCCCTTGAATATAATATACACTCTAAAGGTTTGGGTTTGTCAGCCTGGTAAATAATTTCCAGATATATCATTTTATAGTTTTCAGCAGTATTCTTCTTTTCTTTGCCCACATATTCCTGAGAGGGTCATGGGGGCAGTCCTTAAACCCTCCTTCCAGCAGGTCCTGTCAGAAGTAACCGTCTCCAACTGATCCAGCTGGATCCCCAAGCGTGACCAGCCAAGCTCATATATGTTATCCAACCATCTTGCTCAGGGTCTGCCCCTGGGTCTCCTATCTGTTGGTTTCACCTGTAAAATCTGTCCAGTGATTCTTTCCTGAGACATTCTAACCACATGTCCATAGTATCGGAGCTGTGATCTCTCAGTTTGGAGAAGTAGTAGCTCTACCTGGAGTGACTCTGAACCCATGAGCTACACACTCGATAAAGTGCGTAGATCGGAGATCAGAGAGTCTGCGGTATTGATGGAAAAATTTAACCCTTTCCTCTGAAAAAAAAAAGCAAAGCAAAGTAAGAAACAAAAACAATGAAAATTGAAGGGTTGAGATTTAATTTGTAAAATTGAAATATAATCTTTGAGCATTTGTTCATCGTGATTTGATATGTGTGCTGTAATAATTTTGAGACTTTTTGTTGATGTAACTTGAACCCATCCTCCCACAGACCCACCACATGCAGTGTCCTGCTGAGCCAACAAGATTTCCTGGAATTGACTGTAATGTATTTGATGCTCCAGCTGCCAAGACTATGGCACTATCGGTCCTGGTAGTCATAGAGATGCTTAATGCTCTCAACAGGTAATTTTTTCCATCAGTGTAGCCCTAGCGACACAAAAACTCAAACTCCCCCAAATTAACTTTTTTTAAAAACAATTTATTTTTTTATTTTTTATATTCTTTAATGTATTGTTG
>OZ024761.1:6766395-6771395 GCA_964016885.1 Eledone cirrhosa | reverse complement strand
TATGCATCTATATATATATATATATGTATTTATGCATCTATATATATATATATATATATGTATTTATGCATTTATATATATATATATGTATTTATGCATATATATATATATATATATGTATTTATGCATATATATATATATATATATGTATTTATGCATATATATATATATATATATGTATTTATGCATATATATATATATATATATATGTATCGATGCATCATCGGTAGGGGTTCTCCTACATGGATATAAAGTAGTGGCCGTACTCGAAAACGAGTTGGCAGCCACCATATATATATATATAATATATATATATATATATATATATATATATGTATATATGCATCTATATTTCAGTTGATATTCTCTTAGTGATCAGCTATCATAATTTTTTTCATATTTGAGTTGGTAGAAAACAACATTTAAAAAAATGTCTTTGAACAAATCTGTATTTAAGACGTAATTTGGATACTGTTAATTGTCAGATATGTTACTGCACCCTACTTGTACCCTTTATATTTTCTGTCCTGACACTCAAGATCATGGGCCCTTAATCTCCACATAGGGCCCAATACAATACTCTTGCGAGCTGTGTTGTATTTCCTTCATTCTACTCCTTGTTTGGCCACTAATCTCCTTCCTCAGGCCTTTTCCTATTCCTTAAACTCTTCCCTTATCATCGCCTGTGTCTCTGCTTGCCTGCATGTGATATCCATGTGATATCTGATGTCATTCTATCTTTGTTGCTTGGCATTTGATTGGTTGGATGTAGGAATGACATCAGCCTGAAGACAAAACAAACACCATCACTCTAACCAAAATCCATGCCACGCATGTTTGCACGGAGAAAAAAAAACATGTACAACACACTTTCTTTTTTTTTTTCTCAAATGATTGCTCCAACTGTGTTTGACCCTCTCCTAAGTCCTGCGTACCAATTGGTATATAAAATAGCTGGCAGTAACAAAAAATAAATGCTAAGGCTGAAATATATATGACTGGCACTGGTCTGGAGGCTTGCGCTGGTCTGTAGTCCAGTACTAGTCTACAGCTAGTTGGTGAATTGGCAGAATTGTTAGACCCTCTCATCACCTGTTGACTGCCAAATATATTTTACAAAGTCACAGTTGCTGTACCAATTCCCCCCCCCCCCCCCGGTAAAATGACTATTTTGATTGACAAATGTCACATCAATAAACTAGTAACCCCATCTAGCTTTGAAGTTATGAACTTTTGGAAAAGAGTTCAAACATGTTAGGGCAAGTTGTATCATCCGTAGCACTAGAATGCAAACATGTTAGGGTGAGTTAGCTTGTCTGCGGCACTGAAGAGGTCCTATTCCTGCTCTCTGTAATTCTTAGTTCAAATCCTGCTGAAGTCAATTTTGCCTTTCAGCGTTCTAGGGTCAACCAGCCAATTATTCGGGATCAATTTAATCAACTAAACCACTTTCCTAAATTTCTGTCCTTGTACATATGTTAGAAACATTGGTGGATGGCATTATCGGTAGAGGGTCGTATGCCATGCTTTGCAGCAAAGAGTTACGGCCCTTGCCATTCTGAGTTCAAATCCCGCCCAGGTTAACTTTGCCTTTCATCCTTACGGGGTCGATAAAATAAAGTACCAGTAATGAACTGGGTATTTGCTGGCCTTGTGCCAAAAGTAGAAACAATTATTATCATTATTGAGAAGTGTATTTGCCATGTCACTAATGGTAAAACTATTGTTCACATGTTTGTATCCCACTACAGCTATTGTAACAACCTTTGGCAACATTATCGTTAAGAAATTCCACTTATTGCCCCCACCCTTCCTTTCCAAAGAAAATTTTGACCAACAGAGATTTTTTTTTTTTTTTTTTTTTTTTTCTTTTTTCTAGCTAATCGCCTCCTTGTTGCCATCTCTTAAATGTCTCTTGTTGCTAATGTTTTATCATTTTTTTTTTCCGTTTAAACTTATGGATCGTAAATTAAGTAATATTTGGGTGGTGAAATAGAAATTTCTTACTCCAGGGATTAATGTAAAAATATATATATATATAAATCATTTATTCATTATAATTATTTCAATGGTTCCCTTATGCAATCCATGATGTCACGTATGCATTTGTTGTTATGGGAACGGTATCTTCAGGTGAAAATCCGACTTCGTGATATGCCGCAGGCAAAAAAAAACACATGTCCTTCTTCTTGTGAGCCTGGCTGACATATATATATACGATATAAGAAGTCCGATGAGCTTTTGGTTCCAGAATTGGGCCGATGAATACAGATCAAACCGTGATCTAATCAATCGCGAAACTCGCGTTATACCTCAATAAATGTAATGAAAATTAAACACCATGTCCATATAATTATATATATTTGCTGATATTACCTAACTTCTGTGGACAGTGGTTCCAGTTGGACCTGTTGGTGACACATCTGAATTGCAGAAAGCATGTAAGGTCCGGGATAAGTGATATATTATCATACCCACGCGAAGTGTCTCACTGATGTAATAGGTTTGTTTTTTAGTGATACAAACCTATTTATATTATTGAGTAGGGCGGTGGATTGGCAGTATTGGTAGAGGGTCGGACGCCATGCTTTCCAGCATAGTTATGTCCCTTTACGATCTGAGTTCAAATCCCGCCGAGATTGACTTTGCCTTTCATCCTTACGGGGTCGATAAAATAAAGCACCAGTAATGAACTGGATAATTGCTGGCCTTGTGCCTAAAGTAGAAGCAATTATAGAGTAAGGAAATGGCCAAAGATCTACCAATTCTCTTTGACTAGCTTCCTATATATATATATATATATATATATATATATATCAGTATGTAGTTGATGACTGAAAGAAAGTGTACTCAATACTGAAGTAAAGTTTAAATAAAATGAATATATATATATATCAAAACTTTGCTAGCAGGGAAAGTGGACATTAAATGATGATGATATATAATCATCATCATCATCATTTAACGTCCACTTTCCCTGCTAACAAAGTTTTGATATATATATATATATATATATATTTATATTAGTAGTTAAATGCATACGAACCTGGGCAGCATAATTTTAGTTCGGCTCAGTAAGATATTGAGTGCTCAACGATTCACCAGGTACCCTGTGCTATGATTATAGATAAGTGTGTGTTTGTGTGTGAGAGTAAGTTTAGGTTTGTGTAAGGTTAACCAGGTGACAATCAAATTATGGGCTTTTTTTTTTTTTGTTTAAAAAGTTGATTGAAAGAAACTGTGCTTTAGACAGTTAATCAATATCATTATACACATATATAAACATGGTTTAGACTCTACACACATGTAACACCAGCATATAGTGAACACTTTTATATATTTCTACCCCAAAATACACCTAAACTATCTATACATATAGTTCAAGTTTCCTCATCTTTTATTCTATTATGAAGCAACAAATAACTTTCCCTTATTTTTTTATCTATATATTTTGCAAGAGGGATAAAATAATTTGTTAGGTTCATAATTTTATATTATATTCATGGCTATTTCTATCACACTTCCTCATCTTAAATGTTAGTTTTTTTACTTGTTGCAAAAGTGTCTCTTCCCTGATTTCTGTTAATTCCCCCTCCCCTTAAGTTTTAGGGGTATGAGTTGTTTTTGGAGTTAGTCTCTGGTTAAAATTTGGCATGGGTATTTCTATCATCCTTCTTCCCTACAAATGTTAGATTTGTTAGTTGCTGTGTCGCTTCCTTGATTTCTGTGGTGGTCTTTTTATTTTGTTTGGGTTAGTTTTGTGGGGAGCAAGTCTCCAGCCTTTCCTGGTCTCCAGCCTTGCTTCGTCAGCTCTCTATTATGGCAGTATTTCCTTTGGGTGTTAGTGGTATTCATCCTTGTGAGTCTGTTACCCTGATCACCAGCCCCCACTTCATCAGTTTCTGTAGCCAATATTTCACTATTGTTATAAGTTTTAGGACATTATTGTTTCAGGGAGTCTCTTCCATTCCCTTCCATTCCAATTAGTTATGACCATCTATAGAACATAAGAATCAATCTCTGGTACTGACATAGGTTCTGGAGTTGACTAGTCACAGTTATGCAAACTTTACCTTTTTTTTTATTTTTTTTAAATTTTTTTTTTTTAAAGAAACTTTTTTTTTTAAAACAAATGAAATTGAGACTGCTTTCTTTCAAACCAAGCATTTCTGTTTTGCTTTTCAACAGAAGTTATAAAGCTATATATATTCATATATGAATTGCATCTGAGCCTTAGACGCACCCCACACCAACTCCCATATATTTTTTTTCCTTTTTTGTTATTGTTGCTGCTACTGCTGTTTTCCCCTTTTTTTACTATTTTATTTTCCTTTTGATTAAATTACTAAAATCTTACTACCCTCTGCTCACTCTCTCGCTGATCATGTAGATTATTAGAACTAACCCCAGTATTAATTATTTTGGAGTTGGTACAGATTGTATACATACATACACACACACACACATATCTATATATAGATATGTGTGTGTGTGTGCGTGCTTGGCTTAGATAAATATAGTAGTCATTTTTAAGGATTCCCATTCCCTGTGTTCAATTGTTTTGCCAAAATTGGAATCGGTTTGTCTGAATAGTCTGATCCAATAAAAAGAAAAAAAAGAATCCCAAATAAATTTCTAGACTTGGTACCAATGTTGTCCTTATTCTCTCTATGGTGTGAGCCACCATATTTCCCTTTTTGGATAATCCATGTTTCCCTTTATATCCTGATAGTCATTGGATAATCCATGTTTCCAGCATTGACTCCATTCTCTCATGTCCTTATATGGTATAATCCAATGACCCACCAATGGAGGCAGTCTGTTTCTTGAAACTTCTAGTCTTTTTTCCTGTAACCTTCTCTATGCATAAATATTTTTCCTTGTGAATTCAAGTCCTCCTCTCTTCACTGGTGTCCTCGCATTCTCTCTACTTTCTTGGAAAATTTTAGTTTTCACATTTTTTGTCCATTTACGGTTATTGTTTTTGTCTCTTGAGATAT
>OZ024761.1:6756395-6761395 GCA_964016885.1 Eledone cirrhosa | reverse complement strand
TCTCTCTCTATCCCTATATCCCCCTCTGTATTGTGTGTCTCTCTCTCCCTCCCTGTATCCCCCTCTGTCTTGTGTGTCTCTCTCTCTCTCTCTCCACCTATACTCTCTCTCTCTCTCTCCCTGTATCCCCCTCTGTATTGTGACTCTCTCTCTCCATCTATATTCTCTCTCACTCTCCCTCCCTATATCCCCCTCTCTCTCTCTATCCCTATATCCCCCTCTGTATTGTGTCTCTGTCTCCACCTATATCCTCTCTCTCTCCCTCCCTCCCTATATCCCCCTCTGTCTTCTGTCTCTCTCTCCCTCCCTATATCCCGTCTTGTGTGTCTCTCCCCTTCTATCGTCTGTCTCTCTCTCTCTCGTCTCTCTCTCTCTCTCTCTCTCTCTCTCGTCTGTCTCTCTCTCTCGTCTGTCTCTCTCTCTCTCGTCTGTCTCTCTCTCTCTCTCTCCTCTGTCTCTCTCTCTCTCTCTCGTCTGTCTCTCTCTCTCTCGTCTGTCTCTCTCTCTCTCGTCTGTCTCTCTCGTCTGTCTCTCTCTCTCGTCTGTCTCTCTCTCTATCGTCTCTCTCTCCTCTGTCATCTTTATATACACATACACACGTGCACGCTCCCGGCCTGTTTATAGAAGGTTATAGCAATGCACTTTGCACAATGTCAATACTGACAACAATAATAAAGATGTATTAAACACAAGACAAATATAGCAGTCGTTAGAACATCAGAATGTTTTATGGTATTCATTCTGGTTCTCTGAGGTCAACTTTGCCTTTCATCCTTTTGAGGTCGATTAAAAAAAAAAGTACCAGTCAAGTACTGGGGTAGATTCTTCCTCTATATCTCTTTCTCATTTCCTCTCTCTCTCTTTCTATCTTTCTCTGGAAGAAATCTGCTGTACTCAGGTCTGGAGAGGGATGGGCTCTGCCAGGCTTAAAAATGCCCAAGAAATATTGTATGTCAATACAGCCCCCCTAAGACTCTATCAGGAGTTACGGGACCTTACATACATTTACTATTCAATTTACTTGGCATTTCTATAAAAACAAACTGTTTTGCATATATTTCTCAATGTTTCAAGCTCAACTACAAAATACGTTTTGTTTTTACTTTGTTTTTCTTCTGTCTGATAACAAATTAACCTTCAGCATGCTCCATGTGCATTAAGGCACCAGTAATTTCCACTTAATAATACTGTGTCAAGGGAAACAATTCATAAACATTTCTAACATGCTGAAGGTTAATTGTAGCATGATTGATTCCTGCTGATCATTAGCTATAGTAGCCTTTATTTATTTCCTCTGTCCCCTTTTATGAACCCCTTAATCTGAGCTGCATGTTTCTTCTGCTTTGGATTTCACTGTTTAATTCCACAATTGCAAAATCTTAATAATTAAATTTATTTTTAAAAAAAAGGCCAACATCTTACACACCCCTTCCCCCTCCAACCATCCCCCCATCCTTTTTTTTCTTCTTTCACAGAAAAATAGCCACACTCCAATTTATTCCCCCACACACACAGCATGTGTGTGTGTATATATATATTGATTCATTTGTCCTTACATTAGAAAAGCTATTTGGTACTTCATCGATCTGCAAGGATTTGATACATACATGTTTTTCCTAATTCAATATATCTATCATCCTTGTTTAGTTAAATAATTAGTCCTCTCATCAACATTATTATTATCAGTATTATTTATCCTGTAATATATCTTTTTAAACCTTCTTCTTCCACTTATTCCTGAGAAGGTCATGGGGGCAGAGTCCTCAAACTCTTCTTCCAGTGGGTCCTATCAGAAGCAAACATCTCCAACTGATCCAGCTGGATCCCAAAGCGTGATCAGCCAAGCTCATAGATATTATCCAACCATTTTGTTTGGGAGTCTACCCCTGGCTCTCTTGCCGGTTGGCTTTGTCTGTAAAATCTGTCCAGCGATTCTCTCCTGAAGCTAACCACATTGCCATAGTATTGGAGCTCTGATCCCTCAATTTGGAGAAGTAGCGGCTCTATCTGGAGTGACTCTCTCATCTCCGAGCTACGCATTCTAATGAGTAACGTTACTCCAAAGACCCTTCGGAGGAATCCCATTTTGGCCGCTGGTATTCACGATCGTATTTTTTCTGTCATGATCATAGGTAAGGGTTGGCACGAATACCAAATTGAAGATTTGGCTTTTACACCTACCCCGCTTCTTCTGATTACTGAATGGTGAAGCTGGCACATTACTGCACCAGCTCCTGCAATTCCTGTACCTAATTCAGCCTCCTGTCTTCCATTACTCATGAACACGGCCTCGAGATACTTGAACTTTTCTACCTGCTTCAGTGGAACTCCATTTACATGTAGTGTACACTGCGCAGGCTTCTTTGAGAGGATGAGTCTGTTTTTGCAGCTCTGATTTTAATTCGAGCCATGCAGCACTCTGCATCAAACCTATTGAGTACAAGTCTGAGATCACCTTCTGTCGAGTTAAGACCATGTTGTCTGTAAATTCCAGTCGACTGATTTTACACTCGGCTGCGCATGTCCATCCTCAGCTGCGCATGTCCATCCTGTTCATGTAAAAAATGAACTTTTCAAACCATTTAACATATTTCAATATCCAGTGTTTTTCATTGACCTTATTTTTAATTAAAACGAAACATTTAATTATTGATAGTGTTAAATTAATTTTAATTAAGATACACACTCACACACTGTCTGGGCAGTTGTCAGACAAAAGTGATTTGTCACTTCACAATTTTGTTTTGCCACAAACAGACATTGTGTTGCTGTTGTTGTTAGTCTCTTGAACAAGACACTTAACTCTTCTTGCTCTTCGAGATTTCTTACCTAATAGTAACATAGTTATTTATTTAAAAAACAACCCAATTTATTAATTCTATATTTACTTTGTATTTTAATTATATTTAATTATATATAATGTTGTTGTTAAATTACTGCTGAGACAGTTCTCAACAGTGGCAGATGTGATTTAGGTTGAATGAACTAAGTTTTCTTGCTGTATTGTCTGTCTGTGTCTTTTGTCTGTCTGTCGGTGTGTACATATGTATGAGTGTGTATGTATATATGTATGTGTGTGTGTGTGTGTACATATATGTATGTGTGTGTATATATTTATGAAGATTGATATGGAGAGCTGGGAGAGGCTGGCTGAAGTCCGTACATCACGGAGAAAGATCATCAAAAATGGATGTGATGTCTTTGAGAAAAAGTGAATGGAGCATGTTGTTTTGAAGCATTCATTTTGTAAGTAGGACTCAAGTGTAATGAATGTGGCCGGTTTTTTCTAACACGAGCTGGTTTTGTTAACCATCTGAAATCACAGGAGATGGGGAGAAATCGAGCCAACTGTGAGATGGTTCTACTGCCACACACTCCAGGGTGAGTGTGGCTTAATTTGCAGGTCAGTGGGTGGACTTACCAGGCATGGTAAAATGCACAAAAACACACCCCAGCCAGTATTGGCAGGAGACGGTTCAAGTGTCACATCTTTGAACGTATCTGCAAAACAAAAGTGGGTCTAAAAAGTCACCTGCATGCACATGATCATGCAATGTTCAATGAAGGGATGGCACTCTTCTGAGAAGTAGCAGCAATCAACATATATGTGTGTGTGTGTAGAGAGAGAGAGAGCACTCAGTCCAGAGGACGAGTTCGGTTTAAAGTTAGTTCCACAACATATTAGCAAATGATACTTGACGATGGGCGTTTCAACCAACAGATTTTCAGCTCAAGTGAGGTTGTGCTGAAAAACAGAAGTGTATATCAGCTGGCTGGCTGTCAACAAGGGGCGGGGGGACAACTCAAGTTAGGCTGATGGACGGAGACGAGTTTATTCTGGATAAAAATAGTCTGGGCCCTTGTAGTTACGTAACAAGTACTTTGAAGTGTGGAGACAGCGATTTAAAACAGAAAGGAATTAGATCTTGTATTTAGACAAGGAGGTCAAAACATGTGGGTATGGTTTAAAGAAGTTCTTTAATCATCAGACGCTCAGATAAGCGATCATCCACAAAGCTGGCAAGCCATATATAGTTACTCAAAGATGCAGACATGGATTACTCCATTCAATGGGAAGTTCTCAATCTAGGCCATACAACAAATGGAATTTATCTTGTGGGCTGTGCATACATTATGTAATAGTACTTGTCTAAATACAAGATCTGATTATTATTTTTTTTTTTTTTTTTTTAAATTGCTGTCTCCATGCTTCAAAGTACTTGATATGTAGCTACAAGTATCCAGAATTAACTCAATTTGCTCCCTTTCATCAGTCTAACTTGAGTTGTGCCCTGTGGTGATGGCCATATGCAAGACCAGTCAGCTCATATACACTTCTGTTTTTCAGCACAACCACTTCAATTGAAAATCTGTCGGGTGAAATGGTTTGCTAATTTGTTGTGGGACTTACATATATATATATATATATATATATATGGCTGTTTCTCCTACATTCTATCCAATCTTAATACTTACCTATATATATTTTTTTCTTTTCTCCAGCTTGAGTGAAAATCAATCTCTAATAAAGATGCCTCCATGGCAAAACATGTGGCTTCTTGGTGCCATCGCACTCTCCATGAGTCTCCACTTTGTCATCCTTTACGTTGATGTAATGTCTGTAAGTACACCTTTCCAATTCTCTTTCCACCTGCCTCACTCTGCATATATATATATATATAGGTATATAGGAGTAATAATAGATACAAAGACAAATCCTGAGAAGTCTCCATCAGGTTTGTATTTCCACAGAGGATCCCAATCAAAACAATCCTTATTGACCAACATATGAACTTCTGACTTTATCATGTAGCATGTATTCATTTTCTACTAGCATTTTAAGGAGTCTGTCGAGCTGCGGATTACAGAGTCGGGTAAGATCAATACAGATCGAACCATGAGCTGATCAGTGGCAAAACGCGCGTCCCCAACCAATAAATGTAATGGAGTAACCAATCGTCCTTGTTATCTTTTCAATATATATATATATATATAATAAG
>OZ024761.1:6738895-6751395 GCA_964016885.1 Eledone cirrhosa | reverse complement strand
CTTTATTCCCAAGATGTGGTATAAATCTTGTGGAGTATACAGTTCACCCCACACACACTTTTATGATAGTGTGTGTTTGTACATGCCTCTGTATGTTCAGTAATTTTCTAGGATGCAGGCATGGCAGAGCTAGTGACAAGGTCCCAGATATCACCCCACTCTGACATCTTTTCAGTGACAGGGTCCCAGATTTCACCCCACTCTATGACATCTTTTCAGTGACAAGGTCCCAGATTTCACCCCACTCTATGACATCTTTTCAGTGACAAGGTCCCAGATTTCACCCCACTCTATGACATCTTTTCAGTGACAAGGTCCCAGATTTCACCCCACTCTATGACATCTTTTCAGTGACAAGGTCCCAGATTTCACCCCACTCTGACATCTTTTCAGTGACAAGGTCCCAGATTTCACCCCACTCTATGACATCATAGCTGTGGGCCAGATAAAACCATGTGGTTCAAATTGGGCAGGTTCGAAAGTGTACAGAAGCCTGTATGATTGACAGCCTTTTAAATTGAAAGGTGTCACCATGTCACGTATTGTGTTACTCTGGTCCAGTCTATAAACCACAATAGAGGTACTGCACATGCCTGCTAAATACTCTAGCAGATACATGGTTTAAAATGTGATGAGTGAGACATCCTATTGAACAAGAGTATACTTAGCATCTAATGGAGTAGCCATCATCATCATCATGGATGTTATCAGTGGTGGTGGGGGGGGGGACTATTATTTTAACAAGTTGATTGTGTGTCTCAGTGGGGGGGGGGGGGGTTATGTACCTTCTGAATCTTACCATATTTTTTTGTTATTTTATGAGCTTTTTCAAAGATATATAAATAAGATAGATAAGTAGACACAGACAGACAGACAGACAGATAGATAGAGAGGCAGATAAATAGATAGAGAGGCAGATAAATAGATAGATAGAGAGGCAGATAAATAGATAGTTAGATAGACAGTTATAGATTGCTTATAAATCAATTATTTGAATGTCCAGGCCAGCTGTAACCTATCAGTGTATCGGCAGTAACACTTAAAGTGGTTTAATAACCTTTGTTTTGTATCCTGTATTAAGTCGTTTCTCTCACTTGGGTCTTTATAGGTTATAGGCAAGACTAAGGCCAGCATATCTGAGAAAGACAATCCAACCAGAGGAGTGGGCCATCAATCTAGACCTTAATGATGGAGCAAAGTATGTCCCATTTGTAGGTTTGAAGGAGAGCCGTTTACTCATGGCTTAGTCACTGATGGCGCAACAGGTAGAATTGATGGGGGGGGGGGTGACTGGAGTTTATCTACTCCTTGTAGACCGGCCTACACCCGAGGGTGAGTCACTGATGACACAACACTGAAACAGGTAGAACTGGTGGGGGGTGACTGGAGTTTATCTACTCCTTGTAGACCGGCCTACACCCGAGGGTGAGTCACTGATGACACAACACTGAAACAGGTAGAACTGGTGGGGGGTGACTGGAGTTTATCTACTCCTTGTAGACCGGCCTACACCCGAGGGTGAGTCACTGATGACACAACACTGAAACAGGTAGAACTGGTGGGGGGTGACTGGAGTTTATCTACTCCTTGTAGACCGGCCTACACCCAAGGGTGAGTCACTGATGACCCAACACTGAAACAGGTAGAACTGGTTTACAGGTAACAGATCATTATCATCATGAATCTGCTCCAGTATGGTCACGGCCGATCAGGACCAGTGATGTGGTTTTAAAAATAAGAATTATAATTTTTACAAAATCAATGAAATACCTCTTGGTGGTGCTGCAGCATGGCCTTAGCTTTGAATAATGAAACCAAGTAAAGAAATCATTTTTTAAGAAATTAAAGAATTCAGTTCCTATTTTGGAAACTGAATGTTTTTTTGGGGGGAGAGGGGGGGGGGTATTTTTTTATATTTTAATTCTTAGAAATTCGAATAGATGACATCAAAACAAAAAAAAAAAATCGACAATTTACAACCTCCACCCCTCACTCCCTCCTAAACACCACCCCTCTCTATCACTGATACTTCTCAACCTTTTAACTGTCTTCCCATCTTAGACACAACCCTCTTTTAGCATCAACCTCTGCCACACCACCCCTCTCTTCCCATGACCCCCTCATCCCCTTCTATCAGTCCTTCTTAAATTTCTACACACACACACACACACACACACACACACACACATATATACAGAGATGTGTATATACATACATTATAATAGAGGGTGAGGGGATGAGGAATTAACCCCACCACAGCTCCTCTTTACCTCACCTCTCCTTAAATGTCTATGTCTATGTATGTGTATATGTGAGGGTGTTCTTTTTAATGTCTCTGTTGCATGCTTTTCTTGATGGAATCTTTTCATTATTCTCAATATTATTATTATTATTACTATCATTATTGATTCGTCACCATTCATGTTATTATCAATAAAATATACCATGATATTATTATTATTATTATTATATAAAGGGCAGTGGGTCGGTAGAGCGTCAGGCGCCATGCTTTCCAGCATAGTTACGTCCCTTTACGCTCCGAGTTCAAATCCCGCCGAGGTTAGCTTTGCCTTTCATCCTTACAGGGTTGATAAAATAAAGTACCAGTAGTGTACTGAGGTTGATTTAATCGACTCCCCACCCCCAACATTGCTGGCCTTGTGCTTAAATGAAAGCATTATTATTAAGGGCGGTGGATTGGCAGTATCGGTAGAGGGTCGGACGCCATGCTTTCCAGCATAGTTACATCCCTTTACGATCTGAGTTCAAATCCCGCCGAGGTTAACTTTGCCTTTCATCCTTACGGGGTCGATAAAATAAAGTACCAGTAATGCACTGGGTAATTGCTGGCCTTGTGCCTAAAGTAGAAACAATTATTATTAATGTTAGGCAGAGAAGTAGCAGAAGGGGTAATTCACTGAGCTATGTCTGGTAACAGTTCTTCTCTTCGTCTTTATATTCCCATTTCTTTCACTCCCCTCCAGGGGTCAATAAAATATATGTTGATAGTAAACAAACAAACAAACAAGACAATAAACAAAATGTTGGCCTTGTGCCTCTCATATTTCATCATTATTATTATTATTATTATTATTAGGGTAAGGGGACTGTAGATTGGACAGCAGAGTTATGGCCCTTTACGTTTTGGGTTCAAATCCTGGTGAGGTTAACTTTGCCTTTCATCCTTACGAGGTCGATAAAATAAAGTACCAGTAATGTACTGGGGTTGATTTAATTGACTTTTCCCTTCCCTTGAAATTGGTTGGCCTTGTGCCTAAATCAGAACCCATGAACTATTATTAGGATGGGGGGGGGGGGGGTTGAAATCAGTAGGGTAACAACCAGGCATTGCCTTCTAGCGGCTGTGAGTTCAGATCCTAGGTCGACTTTTGCCTGTCATACTTGTGAGGTTATAAAGAACCAGTGAAGTAATGGGGTGGGGTTGAACTGTTACTCCGCACAACACCTTCCCCATGGTGACTTAGTAAGGCGTCGGACAAAATACCTTGCACTATATATTTATGACTCGTTATGTTGTGAGTTCAAAACCCACCAAGGTCAACTTTGTCTTTCATCCTAAAGTCCCAGTGATACACTGGGGAGTTGATATAATTGATTGTTCATCTTCTACCACCCCAAATTTCCGGCCTTGTGCCTTTGTTGTTATTATTGTTATTATTGTGGTGGTGAATTGTTACAATCGGTGGAGCAACAGACAGAAAGCTTTTGTGGTGTTAATCCACATATCTTTAGGTTCTGAGCTCAAATTCTGCTAATGTCCACTTTGTCTTCCCCTTTATCCTTCTAGGAGACACAGATGGGTTACTACAATAATCAGACCTATGTACTAGGGTTTATATTGAATGGCTGTCGACCTTACTTCTGGAAGTAGGCTACAGTAAAATAAATGGAATTCTAGTCTCAGTTAAAAACTATTGTGACCCTTCTGGCCACAAAAAGATAATTATTTTAGTAAGTAACCAGTAGAGAGTATGGGACATGCTTTGCCACATATAGTTACATCCCTTTACATTCTGAGTTCAAATCCCACAGATGAGCTTTGCTTTTCATCTTTACAGGGGTTGATAAAATACCAGTAAGACGCTGGCGGGGGGTTGATTTAACCTTTGGGATGCTGGAATTTTTTTAATGAATTCTTTCCCTTGAAATCGTATTATGTATTCAGGGAAGATTACTCTATTGGGGACTTGTCAGCAACAGCACCAGGAGGGTTGGCTTCAATATTGTTGGACTTGTGCTTCTCCCATCTCTTTTCAGTTGAAACTTTGTTGTGTTTCTTCCCAAGGACTGATAAAATAAAGTAGCAGTCAAGTACAAGGTGGGCTGGGGTGAGGGAGGGTCAATTTAATCAACTTTCCCCCGTCTCAAATTGCTGGCCTTGTGCCCAAATTAGAAACCGTTATCATTATTATTCTTCCTATAATTGTTTTTACCTGTTACTCTTTTTGGTCTCTATCTCTCTCTCTTTACCTACCTATTTCTCTTCTCTCTCTACCTCTCTCTCCTCCTCTCCCTTAATGTACATCATACCCTCCCCTCCCCCATACTGTTTTCTTTGTTAAAATTCCTTCTATATGAAACTTGTGGTTTATTTAAATTTTTTTCTCACCTATTTGGTCAACAAACCAACATTCACACACACACACACACACACACGCACACGCACACGCACACGCACACACGCACACATGCACACATGCACACACACACACACACACACACACACACATGCACACACATATACACACACACCAATTGAATATATAAATATAATAATAATAATAATGATAATAATAATAATAATAGTAATATCATACACAAAAACACACACAGCAAAAAAAAAAATATATATATATACTTCATTCAGGAATGAAAGTGTTGTACAGTGAATATAGAAACAATACAAAATATTAAAAAAAAAAACACAAACAATAATATTGATAACAAATAATGTGAAAATTGAAAGAAAAAAATATATGAATGAAAAAGAAAAAAGAGAAAAAAAAATTGGAAAAAAAGACATTTTTTAATTAAATTTCTTCTAAACCAAAAATATGATGCATGAAGTCTTCTAGTTGTTACACTTTCTGTTGTCATTCTTAATTTCTTGTTTCCTTTACACACACACACATATATATATATACATATATATATATATATATATATATATATATACACGCATATACATATGTATACATATTCAATGATATTAAATAAATGGAAACTATATTTATAAAACCATATTTATTCTATTATATATATTTCAAGGGTACCAAAACTTTGGTACGCTCTCATCAGATAAAATACAAAGTTTGTTTTATAAATAGTGACATATCCAGGAAGATTAAGTTAATGGTTCAAGTTTTTTCTGGATAGAAAGCGTACCAAAGTTTTGGTACTCTTGAAATATATATAATAGAATAAATATAGTTTCCATTTATTTAATATCATTGAATATTATACTCCAGAAAACCTGTTGAGTGCTCTGAATCAATTATAAACATTTATATTTGTTGAATTACCAACAAATTGAATATCCTTTTTGCTTATGTATACATATATAGATATGTATATATATAGATATGTATACATATATATGTATGCATATATATATATATATATATATATACACAAACAAAATTTGGTACAAACAAAATTTGGTACCTTGTGATTGTTAAAAAATATTCTAATGGCATATGATTGACAGAATTGGTGGAGCACTCGACAAAATGCCTTGTGCTATTTCTGTCAGCCCTTTATGTTCTGAGTTGAAATCCTGCTGAGCCATATGTTATATATTGTATGTGTGTTTGTGTGTCTATATATATATATATATATATACACACACACACACACAACACACATATGTGTGTGTGTTTTCATATATATGTATACATATGTATATGTGTGTATACATACGTGTGTGTGTATATATATATATATATATATATACATATATATATATAAACGTTTTAACCCCTAATTTCTGTAGAAATAGTCTTGTTTTCCTTTTGTTGTTTTCTTTTAAAATGTGAGTCTTCACTTATCCTTTGCTGTGATCACCACCACTACTACTACTACCAATGCTACTCATTACTGCTCCTCCTCCTCTAAGTGTAGACCCCTATTTTACAGAAATATATATGTATCCCCTTCCCTTCCTTTCTTTTTATATCCCAGTTTTTTTGTTTTTTCCCTGTAAATTTTGTTCTTATTGGGAACTCCCAGTCTTGCATGCATATCTCAACGTTGCTGACTCCCACCGACACTCACCGACACTCACTTACACTCTCTCTTTCCTCTCTCTCTTACTCTCTCTCTATATATATATATATCTATATATATATATCTATATATATCTATATATATATATATATATATCCTTTTACTCTTCACATATTTTAACCCTTTACCATTTAAACCGACCATATCTCATAGATTCAATATTATGTGAGGTAAAGCCTTTACTGTGAAAATACAATAGTATATATAGAGTAATGTAAATGTTATGTGAGATATTATGTGAGGTAAAGCCTTTACTGTGAAAATACATTAGTATATATAGAGTAATGTAAATGTTATGTGAGATATTATGTGAGGTAAAGCCTTTACTGTGAAAATATAATAGTATATATAGAGTAATGTAATGTTATGTGAGATATTATGTGAGGTAAAGCCTTTACTGTGAAAATATAATAGTATATAGTGTAATGTAAATGTTATGTGAGATATTATGTGTGGTAAAGCCTTTACTGTGAAAATACAATAGTATATATAGAGTAATGTAAATGTTATGTGAGATATTGTGAGGTAAAGCCTTTACTGTGAAAATATAATAGTATATATAGAGTAATGTAATGTTATGTGAGATATTATGTGAGGTAAAGCCTTTACTGTGAAAATATAATAGTATATATAGAGTAATGTAAATGTTATGTGAGATATTATGTGAGGTAAAGCCTTTACTGTGAAAATATAATAGTATATATAGAGTAATGTAATGTTATGTGAGATATTATGTGAGGTAAAGCCTTTACTGTGAAAATATAATAGTATATATAGAGTAATGTAAATGTTATGTGAGATATTATGTGAGGTAAAGCCTTTACTGTGAAAATACAATAGTATATATAGAGTAATGTAAATGTTATGTGAGATATTATGTGAGGTAAAGCCTTTACTGTGAAAATATAATAGTATATATAGAGTAATGTAAATGTTATGTGAGATATTATGTGAGGTAAAGCCTTTACTGTGAAAATACAATAGTATATATAGAGTAATGTAAATGTTATGTGAGATATTATGTGAGGTAAAGCCTTTACTGTGAAAATACAATAGTATATATAGAGTAATGTAAATGTTATGTGAGATATTATGTGAGGTAAAGCCTTTACTGTGAAAATATAATAGTATATATAGAGTAATGTAATGTTATGTGAGATATTATGTGAGGTAAAGCCTTTACTGTGAAAATATAATAGTATATATAGAGTAATGTAATGTTATGTGAGATATTATGTGAGGTAAAGCCTTTACTGTGAAAATATAATAGTATATATAGAGTAATGTAATGTTATGTGAGATATTATGTGAGGTAAAGCCTTTACTGTGAAAATATAATAGTATATATAGAGTAATGTAAATGTTATGTGAGATATTATGTGAGGTAAAGCCTTTACTGTGAAAATATAATAGTATATATAGAGTAATGTAATGTTATGTGAGATATTATGTGAGGTAAAGCCTTTACTGTGAAAATATAATAGTATATATAGAGTAATGTAAATGTTATGTGAGATATTATGTGAGGTAAAGCCTTTACTGTGAAAATACAATAGTATATATAGAGTAATGTAAATGTTATGTGAGATATTATGTGAGGTAAAGCCTTTACTGTGAAAATATAATAGTATATATAGAGTAATGTAATGTTATGTGAGATATTATGTGAGGTAAAGCCTTTACCACAAAAATACAATAGTATATATAGAGTAATGTAAATGCTAAAGGGTTAAAGATAAACAGGTTGATAAAATGCCAACTAATTACTGGGGTAAATATTGACTTTATCTTCCTCCACCAAAATTGCTGACCATGTACCTAAATTAGAAGTCCATTATTATTATTATTATTATTTGAAATTTCCTTTAACTTCTGCTTCTTTCCCATATGGTGAGTGTCAACCTGACCCCCTGAGGCAAAATTTGATAACACACATATTTTACATCAATCAATTACCCATCTAAACCCATGCTAGCGTGGAAGATAGACGTTAAACGATGATGATGATGATGAATCAATCATACAAATGCGCAAGGGCAAAACAGTACATGTCTTTGTAAGATATATAAATTGATACCCTTCTCAGGACATTGACAGTGCTTGTCAGCAATATATTCTGTCTTTCTTGCAGATGGCTTTCCAGGTATTGGTCCAAATAGTTTCCAGTACCCTTTTTTATCATTCCAAGTGTGCTGACTATCATTGGTATTGTACAGGCCTTAAGATGCCATATTTTCTCAATTTCGATTGTGAGATCTTCATATTTATTGAGCTTTCGAAATTGTTTCAAGATGTTACAATCTGTGGAATGCTCAAGTTAAGAAACTTGTTTTCTCTTTGTCCTTCACAATATCAGGTCTGTTAGCCTTGATCATTCTGTTGGTGTTCACAGGATAATCCCGCAGGATTGTCACTGGATGATGTCTAAATTATTTTACCAGTGTAAATATTGCCCCATTCTTTTCTGCCTTGTTTGACATTCCTGGGGAGCTAATACTTTGCAGCCTGAAACCAGATGGTCAATGGTCTCAACATACTCAGAATCGACACTTTAAGTCAGTTCAATTTTTTATCACATTGGCTTGAAAGATACTGATCTTGTGCAGCCAAAATGAAACACTCACTCTTCTGTTTTTAGCCTCAAACACCATAGCCACTGATAGGTGAGTTCGGTCTACAGCAGGTTCTTTGCTACGGAGAACATATTATTTATGTAATGGTTTTATTATTATCAACATGGGGCGGTGGATTGTCAGTATCTGTAGAGGGTTGGACGCCATGCTTTGATGCATACAGTTACGGCCCTTTCCATTCTGAGTTCAAATCCCGTCGAGGTTAACTTTGTCTTTCATCTTTACAGGGTCGATAAAATAAAGTACCAGTAATGCACTGGGCAATTGCTGGCCTTGTGCCAAAAGTAGAAACAATTATTGTTATCAACACACTGGGGTTGATTTCATCAAGCTCCCCCCCCCCCTCTAATTGCTGGCCTTGTGCCTATGGTAGAAACAATTATTTGACATTTTCTTATAGAATGGCAGATAAAATTCTTTATAATACTGGGTTGTGTCCCTTGCAAGTTTGTATTGCACCAGAGGTGACACCTGGTGGTATAAACTACTAGTTATGTATTGTAGTTGGTATAACAAGATGTGACTGTACCCCTCTTCTATCAACACGGCCCTTTTGTTCTTTGTAGAGAGGAGATAAATGTAACAAAGAATAACAGAACCCCAAATAGGAAGCCCCTGAAGTCAAAATTAACTTAATTGAATTGAATGTATTAAATGAACTCTCTCTATCTTTCTCACTCTCTCTCTCTCTCTCCTAGTACTGTACCAAAATAACAATTTATATTTCTCCTTCCAAAAAAACACAAAAAAAAAACACGACAGACAGACAAATTATAAATTTTATTTAACACTTCCCAATTAAAATAGTGAAATTTATTATTAAATAATAATTTCATTTAAAAAGAAAAAGAAACAGTTATTAATTTCATTCAATTTCAAGTGCTTCTAACAATTTGCACGTAAAGATTTAACAGTTTTCTTTTTAAAAATTCTTTCTCTCTGTTAAGTAATATTAGCATTTTGAAATGGTGTGTGTGTGTATTTTAAAAAAAACATTTTTTTCAGTTAATTTCGTTTAATTGATTTTAAATTACTTGCATGCAATCTTATGTCTTTCCTAGTGGTTTTATTTCTTCTGTGGTCATTTCTGTTTCTGTGTGATGGTTATTGGGACATTAACATAACATTTTCACATTCCTTACATACATATATATGTATGTGTATATGTATATATATGTGTATATGTATATATGTGTGTATATATATGTGTGTATATATATATGTGTATATATATATGTGTGTATATATATATGTGTGTATATATATATGTGTGTGTATATATATATGTGTGTGTATATATATATATGTGTGTATATATATATGTGTATATGTATATATGTGTGTGTGTATGTATATATGTGTGTGTGTATATATATATATATATATGTATGCATATGTATATATATATATGTGTGTATATATATATATGTATGTGTGTGTATATATATATATATATATATATATTATATATATAAACTAAAAAAATAAAATATAAAATATCAGTATAACTATCGGATTCATTTCACTCATTCATTTGTTCACTCATTCAATCGTTTACTAGCTCGCTCGTGCGTTCATTGTTTGGTCCTTTCTCTTTCATCCAATCTTTCTGTCCTGTCATGACTTCCCCTTCCTGCCATTGGTTTCATTCAGTGCTGCCATCTATCCATCCATCCTTGCTTACTTCCCTTTGCTTTCATTTCATCATAGCACCACCACCACTACATTTTCATTTGTTTTCCTTCAGTCCTGCTGCTTATCAAAATCCATTTAGTTATCATTTAGTTATCATTTCTCTTCTCCTTACTTTCCCATCATAATGTTCATACCTCTGTGATTACATCAAAGAGGACTTTTTAACCATTAAAACAAAAACACTTTGCGTTTATCACTTATTTCTTGGTGTCAAAATGTCCCTCACTGTTTGTAGTTTGAAACCAACTGTTTCAGTGACCAGGTTGCAAGTAGTGTGATGAAAATTTTAGCACTAAGACACAAATGATAAATTTAAAGTAAATTTAGCAGTTTTTTTGTGTGGTTTATATATAAATGGTTAAAAGTCTCCTGCGATTTAATTACTGATGTAATTGAACTCAGTCTCCCAGAAGAAAGTAAGTGACTAAACAAATACAACCCCAAACTTCTTATATCATTCTTTTTTAATCTCTGTTGACACCAACATTATTACTAAGCAGTTTCCTCTGGGTGGAAGGGGGAAAGAGGTAGCATCTAAAATCTCTCTCCCCCACTCTATTTTACATACATTCTTGGCTCTGTATTCCATCATATAAGTTTTTGTAGGTCCCAAGATATGTGAAATGCTGGTGTTTATTTGTGTTCAAAAAGGTCCAACTTCACCAGTCTATATAGTATTCAGTAATTTTGTGTTTAAAAAGGTCCAACTTCACCATTATATAGTATTCAGTAATGTATTTCCAGTCCTACAATTATCTTATGCCCTTCCTCTATGGGAGGTGTAGGTTAGTCTGTTACTTATTTCACATTTGTGGTTCTCAGACATTATTGTTACAGGTTCCACATTGTGTCTCTTACTAGTAGAAACTCAATTCAAAAGATTCTCTAGGAGCAGTCCTGTCAGTGTAAAGATAAATGGCTTAGTGGTTAGATGTTGGACTTGGTCAAAATGTTGTCGGTTTGGTTCCTGGACCAGGATGTGTGTTGTATTCTTGAACAAAACACTTCATTTCATGTTTCAGTATACTCCTCTCAAAATGAGTACCAGCAGTAGCTGGAGATTTAATCCTGTGATCGACTGGCATCCCGTCTCTCTTGTACACTTTCACTTAATGCCAAGGAAACTGAGATAAGTATTGGCCTAATGAACCTCCGTGCTTGTCATGGATTTTAGACTCCATGTCTCAATCATTTTTAATACCAGCCTGCTTAAAACCAGCTCTGGTTCTATGAAACAAAACCACCCATTTTAAAGGATCACCTTTTAAATTAAAATCGTCCAATATATATATAAAAGCCATGTGTTAAGTTACTTAACATATGGTTAGGATTGCTTAATCTTAGAAAATCCATCAAAATTCTTAATTAATTGAAATATATTGTATTTCATTAGAATGACAGTTATGAAATGAGAAGCCTCCCACCATTTTGTTCCCAAGTCACTTATCTTCAAGATCTTTGTTATAAGAACCTTACAAACACACAATAAAAATATAAACTCAACACATTTTTATTTACTAAGATTATAAACGTAGAGGTTATCTATCCTGTCATCCCATCTTAGGGTTTAATCAAACCATATATTGTACTATCTTCTCCCTTTAAGTCTTCATTCAATCACTCATGGAGCTGACTTCCTCCTTTTGAGGGATCAATTCAATCATTGAAGGCCCTCTGTTGATTCAGTCATTCTTGGCCCTTTCTGTGCCTTATGGAGTTGATTGTCACACCTGACCATGTTGGTGCCCTCTGGGGTCAAGTCACTTTTGACCTTGTTTATTTTAGAATAATTTTTATGTAAGAACCATTAAGTTATGCTCCAAATACCATCTTAATAAGGAGAAAGTTAGTTACATAATAATTCCT
>OZ024761.1:6726395-6731395 GCA_964016885.1 Eledone cirrhosa | reverse complement strand
ATATTTGAATTTTAATCTTTTATCTGCCACATCAAGGGGTTTGTTTTTAATACTTGATCCAGTTTTCGGCGACAACTGGAGTGAGATGTAAACATTTGAAGAAAGAATCAAAACAACAAAACCCTGGAAAGGAAAGCTAAGGTCTTTATAATAGACATGTTTAAAGGGACAATAAATGACAAGATTTATTGTTGGCATAATTCCTCTCATACACCCTCAGGTGTAAAAAAAAGATTGTGTGTGTATATATATATATATATATATATATATATATATAAACACCTTTTCTGGCACATTTAGCATATATAATAAAAACGAAATTTTGGAAATAAGCATAAACAAATGAAAAATGGAACCCCCCACATAAAACAAGAAACTTTGAAGAGGGAAAAAAACTTTGTCCAAAAATGCAAATGGAAAATCAGGTTACACGAAAAAAACATGCCACAAAATGAAACAAAACTTATCAGAGCTGATGAAAGAAGATAATCTATGTTTTGTCTATTCAGTGTGAGATTTGAGTTGTGTTTTTTAAAGCCCCCCCTCTCTCCTCTCTAGAGTAAGTATATTTCCCCTAAGGTTTTGTTCACCGGGTCAGTCTTTCTCTGTACACCATTGGGATGTTAGAAGTCTGTTGGTCATCTTCTGCCCTCTAACAAAACTCGAGAGAAGGGACTTTTGCTATTCTTCTGGATATTCTAGGTGAGACAGTTTATTTTTAACCTTTTTTCTACATATATATATATATATGTACATGTACATATATGTACTTATATATATATATGAGTTTATATATATGTACTTATATATATGTGTGTGTGTGTTATATATATATACGCACATATATATATGCGTGTACTTATATTATATATATATATATTATTTTATATTATATATATATATATATAATGTGCATATATCTGCATTGCATTTCAACACTTTTAAAAAACTTTTATTTAAATTTTATTTTCTATTTCTCCATTTATTTTCTTAGCACATTTCTTCCAACTTTTCATTTCAAGTATCTTGGTTTATCATATATCGTTGTCATTATTGTCATATTTTATTTCATTTCTTTGCCGTATTTAGTGCTTATTCTTCTGTACACACATATATATATATATATGTCTCACATTTATATATATATATATATATATATATATATATATATATATGTATGTTTCACGTTTATATATATGTATGTTTCACGTTTATATATATATAGTCTCATGTTTATATATATATAGTCTCATGTTTATATATATATAGTCTCATGTTTATATATATATATATATATATAGTCATGTTTATATATATATATATATATATATATATATAAACGTGAGACATATATATATATATATGTCTCGCGTTTATATATATATCTCACATTTATATATATATATCTCACATTTATATATATATATCTCACATTTATATATATATATCTCACATTTATATATATATATCTCACATTTATATATATATGTCTCACATTTATATATATATGTCTCACATTTATATATATATGTCTCACATTTATATATATATAGTCTCACGTTTATATATATATAGTCTCACGTTTATATATATATAGTCTCACGTTTATATATATATATAGTCTCACCTTTATATATATATATATATATATATATATATATATTCTCACACATATATAAATATATATATGTCTCACACGTTTATATATATGTATGTATGTATGTATATATATGTATATATCTCACGTTTATATATATATATATATCTCACATATTCACTCATTGTTTCATTTATTTAACATCACTTATTTTCATCTCATCTCCCTTTCATTGGATATTGTTTTATTTTTGTTTGTTTTTTTAGCTAGAATTGATTTTGCTTTTGTCATTATACATACATGTAATATATATTGTGTGTATAATGTTCTTATCGTTGGTCAATTATATTTTCCTGCACAGTTTACTTTTCTCTCGCTTAGTGTTGCAAATTCTGGGGTTCACAACTGGCATCATTTGCATAAAACAATGCTGCCATTATCTCTCTCACTCTCTTGTCCCTCTCTCTCACTCTCTTGTCCCTACCTCTCTCTCTCTCCCACACACTCTCTTGTATCTCTCTCTTTGTCCCCATCTCTCTCTCTCTCTGTTTGTCCCCATCTCTCTCTCTCTCTCTGTTTGTCCCCATCTCTCTCTCTCTCTCTGTTTGTCCCCATTTCTCTCTCTCCCCATTTCTCCCACACACTCTCTCTCTCTGTCCCCATCCCCATCTCTCTCTCTCTCTCTGTCCCCATCTCTCTCTCTCTCTCTCTGTCCCCATCTCTCTCTCTCTCTGTCCCCATCTCTCTCACACTCTCTCTCTCTCTCTCTTTGTCCCCATCTCTCTCCCACACACTCTCTTTGTCCCCATACACTCTCTCCCTTTGTCCCCATATCTCTCCCCCACACACTCTCTCTCTCTCTGTCTGTCCCCATCTCTCTCTCATACTCTCTCTCTCTCTTTGTCCCCAACTCTCTCCCACACACACTCTTGTCCCTCTCTCTCTCTCCCACACTCTCTTGTCTGATTTAATGTCTTTTCTCCCTCTATAGCCCCCTATTCTGACCCCTCTATAGCCCCCTATTCTGACCCCTCTATAGCCCCCTATTCTGACCCCTCTATAGCCCCCTATTCTGACTCCTCTATTGAGCTATACTTGCCACATTCTTTCCTCCCCCACTCTGTTGAGTTACACTCATGCCAGCCCCCCCCCACCCCCCACCCACCCGTATGTGGGACACTTAGCATGGGCCTTTTGAGGTGGGGGTGGAATAGTTAGCTCATTCCATCTCTTTTATTCTGTTGTTATTTGTAAATACATCATATACACTGTGTGTGTGTGTGTGTGTGTGTGTGTGTATATATATATACACGTGTGTGTGTGTGTGTGTGTATATAATGTGTATACATATAAGCGATACTCAAATCATATCTATTGAGTTTTGATTACTAAAATACTTAATTAACAGTTTAAATTGGGGTCCTACTTATAACATCTGGGAACTTTAAATCAGCTTTAGGTGGGGGGATGTGCCAACGTTTGGTCTGGGCTTAATGCCTGCTTTATAAGTGTACATTTCACATCTAGACCAGAGCTTATTACTGGTATTGCACAGATCTCACAACTTCACCATACTTAGACTTTGATCTAGCTAACGCAACTGTAACAAGTGCCTTTCCATGTTTTTCTTGCAATCAGCATACCCTAAATCCATTTTGGGGAATTTTCAATTAACTCCTCCCTTCTCCAATGTACTTCACGTATATATATCAACTCCCCCTCTCTATTGGACCAACTGTTGACTCCCCCCTCTCTATTGGACCAACTGTTGACTCCCCCCTCTCTATTGGACCAACTGTTGACTCCCCCCTCTCTATTGGACCAACTGTTGACTCCCCCCTCTCTATTGGACCAACTGTTGACCTCCCCCTCTCTATTGGACCAACTGTTGACTCCCCCCTCTCTATTGGACCAACTGTTGGCTCCCCCCTCTCTATTGGACCAACTGTTGGCTCCCCCCTCTCTATTGGACCAACTGTTGGCTCCCCCCTCTCTATTGGACCAACTGTTGACTCCCCCCTCTCTATTGGACCAACTGTTGACTCCCCCCTCTCTATTGGACCAACTGTTGACTCCCCCCTCTCTATTGGACCAACTGTTGACTCCCCCCTCTCTATTGGACCAACTGTTGACTCCCCCCTCTCTATTGGACCAACTGTTGACCTCCCCCTCTCTATTGGACCAACTGTTGACTCCCCCCTCTCTATTGGACCAACTGTTGGCTCCCCCCTCTCTATTGGACCAACTGTTGGCTCCCCCCTCTCTATTGGACCAACTGTTGACTCCCCCCTCTCTATTGGACCAACTGTTGACTCCCCCCTCTCTATTGGACCAACTGTTGACTCCCCCCTCTCTATTGGACCAACTGTTGACTCCCTCCTCTCTATTGGACCAACTGTTGGCTCCCCCTTCTCTATTGGACCAACTGTTGACTCCCCCCTCTCTATTGGACCAACTGTTGACTCCCCCCTCTCTATTGGACCAACTGTTGACTCCCCCCTCTCTATTGGACCAACTGTTGACTCCCCCCTCTCTATTGGACCATACACCATGTGTGGGAGGAGCAACAATGTTGCTGCTGCTTCAGTTTTATTTTCCTTGTGTAATCAACATATCCTCATCTTATTTCCTCTTCTCTTGCTTACTTTCAATTCTGTTGATAGATTCTCTAGTAGCCTGGTGTCACTCTCTCTAGCAATAACCTGGTGCCAGACTCTCTCTAGCAATAACCTGGTGCCAGACTCTCTCTAGCAATAACCTGGTGCCAGACTCTCTCTAGCAATAACCTGGTGCCAGACTCTCTCTAGCAATAACCTGGTGCCAGACTCTCTCTAGCAATAACCTGGTGCCAGACTCTCTCTAGCAATAACCTGGTGCCAGACTCTCGAGCAGTAACCTGGTGCCAGACTCTCTCTCGCAATAACCTGGTGCCAGACTCTCTCTAACAATAACCTGGTGCTAGACTCTCTCTAGCAGTAACCTAATGCCAGACTCTCTCTAGCAGTAACCTAGTGCCAGACACTCTCTAGCAATAACCTAATGCCAGACTCTCTCTAGCAGTAACCTGGTGCCAGACTCTCTCTCGCAATAACCTGGTGCCAGACTCTCTCTAGCAGTAACCTAGTGCCAGACTCTCTCTAGCAGTAACCTAGTGCCAGACACTCTCTAGCAATAACCTAATGCCAGACTCTCTCTAGCAGTAACCTAATGCCAGACTCTCTCTAGCAGTAACCTAGTGCCAGACTCTCTCTAGCAGTAACCTAGTGCCAGACACTCTCTAGCAATAACCTGGTGCCAGACTCTCTCTAGCAGTAACCTAATGCCAGACTCTCTCTAGCAGTAACCTAGTGCCAGACACTCTAGTAGTAACCAAATACCTGATTCTCTCTTTATTTTTAGCCTA
>OZ024761.1:6701395-6723895 GCA_964016885.1 Eledone cirrhosa | reverse complement strand
AAGAGGCTGCTGTGCCCTTGACACAACTAAACAGTCCTCAACCCTTTCCTTGGCAAGTTTTCTACATTTGGGTGTCCTTCAACAAAAGTCCTCATCTCGTTCAATGTAGAAACTGTGTCTAATGATATACCCCAAGGTGGACTTGGTCATTGTTGTTAGCCACAAGGCCTGTCATATCACCTTTTTTTGTTTGTTTGTTTCTCTGGCAACAGGAGGCCAGATTTTGAGCTCCAAACACGACAGTATGCAGCTAAATACTTCTGATTTAGCCCAGTGATGGTTCCTCTCTCACTGTATCAGGAGTTAAGTGTCCATAGAAAAGAATTGATTAGCTAAAACCTGATGCAATAGCTTCATATTTTAACTTCAAAATTCAGATGGAGGTTAACTTTGCCTTTTATCCTGCCAGTGGATTATTAAGTAAAATAGCCAGTCAAACCAAAACAAACCCCACTTCCACTCAACCACATACATCATCCTCCAAATGTGTGACTTTGTGTCTGCGTTAGCAATTATTTGTAGGACAGTGGATTGGTAGAGCGTCAGACTAAAAGCTTTGCGACACAGAATTACAACCCTTTGCGTTCTGATTTTAAATGCTGCCACAGTTAACTTTGCCTTTCATCCTTACGGGGGTTGATAAAACAAAATACCAGTAATGCACTAGGTTGATTTGATCAACTTTTCAACTTTTCCCCTCCACTCCAAAATTGCTGGCCTTGTGCCTAAAGTAGAAACAATTATTTTATTATGTTGGTAAGTTTCTTTAACTCATGTTCTATCTCTTGTTCTTTTCTTTGCTTGCTTGCTATGTTATATTATATTTTTTTCTTTTCAGGTTATGTTTTTATGCATATATATATTCTAGCTTTTCTATCAAAAGATGTTTTTACAATGCATATATTTACATAAAAATATATATTTCTACTTCCTTATGTATTGTGTTTGCTCTACGGCTTTCTTATACATATATGTGTGTGTGTGTGTGTGTATATATATATATATATATATATATATATATGTGTATATATATATATATATATATATATATATATGTGTATATATATATATATATATATATATATATATATATATATATACACACACACATATAGTGAACCTGTCAACAAGAATATGTAGAGATTCAATGAGCACGAGTTGAATCTCTATATATATTGTTGCAGCACAAGTATTGCTTATGCTACTTAAAGTTTCACTTTGTGATTTTGCAAAATATTATTGAAGCAATGTATATTTTGAGCCAGGGTCACACAAGGGAACTTTCAGTATAGTGTAAACATTACACCTCTGCTACTCTACCACAGTACGGTGGCCATATTGAATGTAATCACTTAATCACTCATTTCAAAAGGATGTATTTAATATCAGTGTCTGCTATTTTGGCATCTCTCTCTCTCACTCTCTCCTCTCTCCTCTCCCTCTCCCTCTCTCCTCTCTCCTCTCTCCCTCTCCCTCTCTCCTCTCTCTCATCTCTCTCTCACTCTCTCCTCTCTCTCCTCTCTCTCATCTCTCTCTCACTCTCTCCTCTCTCTCACTCTCTCCTCTCTCTCACTCTCTCTCACTCTCTCCTCTCTCTCACTCTCTCTCTCTCTCATCTCTCTCTCTCTCTCTCACTCTCTCCTCTCTCTCACTCTCTCTCTCTCTCATCTCTCTCTCACTCTCTCCTCTCTCTCACTCTCTCCTCTCTCTCTCACTCTCTCTCACTCTCTCTCTCACTCTCTCTCAGTCTCTCTCTCACTCTCTCTCAGTCTCTCCTCTCTCTCTCTCAGTCTCTCCTCTCTCTCTCTCACTCTCTCTCTCTCACTCTCTCCCTCAGTCTCTCCCTCTCTCCTCTCTCACTCTCTCCTCTCTCCCTCTCTCCCCTCTCTCCTCTCTCACTCTCTCCTCTCTCTCTCTCACTCTCTCTCTCACTCTCTCTTCTCTCCTCTCTCTTCTCTCCTCTCTCACTCTCTCTTCTCTCCTCTCTCTTCTCTCTTCTCTCTTCTCTCCTCTCTCTCTCTCTCCTCTCTCTCCTCTCCTCTCCTCTCTCTCCTCTCCTCTCCTCTCTCTCCTCTCTCTCCTCTCCTCTCCTCTCCTCTCCTCTCCTCTCCTCTCCTCCTCTCCTCTCCTCTCCTCTCTCTCCTCTCCTCTCCTCTCCTCTCCTCTCCTCTCCTCTCCTCCTCTCTCCTCTCTCTCACTCTCTCCGCTCGTTCACTCACTCTCTCCTCTCCTCTCTCACTCTCTCACTCTCTCCTCTCCTCTCTCTCTGCTCTCTCTGCTCTCTCTCTGCTCTCTCTCTGCTCTCTCTGCTCTCTCTCTGCTCTCTCTCTGCTCTCTCTCTGCTCTCTCTCTGCTCTCTCTCTGCTCTCTCTCTGCTCTCTGCTCTGCTCTCTCTCTCCTCTTGCTCACTCCTCTGCTCTCTGCTCTCTCTCTCTCTCTCTCTCACCTCTTGTTTTTTTTTTACTAGAAGTGCTGTTGCTTTATATTTGCATAATTTTATTGTATTTTGTATTTAACATTTTTGAATTCATTCTCACTCTCTCTCTCTCTATATATATATATATGTGTACATATATATATATATATATATATATTATATATATATATAGAGAGAGAGAGATATGTGTGTATATATTTCAGTCTGTCTCCCCTCCCCCATTGATATTGTTCTTAACATTTACAAAAAAAAAAAACAACCCCTTGCATGACTTTGTACCCCTGAGTGTCCTCCTTCCACCTCCCCACACTGGTTAATATAGAATAAAGTGGCAGTTGTTTGGTAAAATGAGTAGGACTCTATAAGGTGGAAAGGTTCAGCCAGTACATCTTTCTGAGGACCTCACAGAGAAAAGAAGAGGTCCTATAAATATCCGACATTGACTCTTTAATCCTCCAAAACTTCTCAGACTCCTTAAATTTTGAGAACATCCACCCCCCGCCTCCCCCAGTAATTTTAACCCCTCAAAGCAGTCTTATTCCATCTTGTCCAATTTCTTTCAGAGGTACAGGTGGCAGACAAAATGCTGTGTGCCATTTAACTATGCCTCTCTACCCACAAAGGGGCAACTTTACCCTTCAACTTTCCAGGTTAAAGTTAGGAGACAATATAGCCAAAAACTTGTGGCCTTCTTTCAACCCTAGAAATTAATATTTTAAGTCACTCCTGGCTTTTACACCTATCTCCTCTCTTCTGATGACCAAATACTGAAATTGGTGCATTACTGCACCAGCTCTTGCAATTCTTGTACTTAATTCAGTCCCCTGCCTTCCATCACTCGTGAACACAACCCTGAGATACCTGAACTTCTCCACTTGCTTCAGTGGAACTCCATTTACATGTAGAGTGGATTGCGGAGGCTTCCTCGAGAGAACGAGTGTCTCAGTTTTCGCAAGGGTGTAATGGCATAGGAGAAGGGCGGTGTGATCAGTGGAACTCCATGCACACGTACCACACACTGTGCAGGTTTCCTTGAGAAGACAAGTCTTCACAGCATGGGTTCTTCCTCTTCTTCATCCACATCTTCCTGAGAGGGTTGTGAGAGCAGGGTCCTCAAACACTGCTTCCAGTGGGTCCTGTCAGAAGTAACCGTCTCCAACTGATTCAGCAGGATCCTCAAGCCAGACCAGTCAAGCTCATGGTTGTTATCCAACCATTTTGCTTATGGTCTTCCCCTGGGTCTCTTTCCAGTTGGTTTACCCGTAAAATCTGTCTAGTGATTCTTTCCTGGGACATTCTAACCACATGTCTATAGAGATCAGATGGAGGTACCTTACCATAATTATTCTGGCACATTTCCTTCTCAGCTCACTTCCTTCCATAACAAAATAACATGTGTGAGCCCTGCGAGGTTGGGTGGCTGTTCCAGTATGGCCCCCTCTCCACCCTGTTACCTAGTTTAACACTGGCACATAACTGGCCATGTCTTCAACCTTTTAGCATTTAAACCGGTTGTATCTGGTCAGAATTCTCTTGCCTCTTTTTGTTCAAACCGGCTGAAACTGACCACTCATGTTAAGGTATTGTTCTCAAAATAGATATCAAAATCTCATAGATTTGATATTATGTGAGGTAAAGCCTTTACCATGAAAATACAATAGTATATAGTAATGTAAATGATAAAGGGTTAGCAGAGTTCCACTCTGTTGCAAGTACTTAGATCCCCAGATCCCCCTCACTCCTCATTAAGCAAGAAAAAAAGTTAGTAACCCCCCCCCCTAATCTTTTCTTATTTTTTATCTCTTGTTTTTTACTTGTGTTTTTTAAATTTTTTGTTTTCCTCACTAGCTGTCACTTGCAAAGGCATGGCACAACTATCAACACTACTACTACTAATACTACTACTGTTGTTATTACTTTATATGTGTTTAAATGGGAAATGTTAAGTATACAGAGGCATTATTGAAAACATGTTTGTTGCATTAATTTGGGGAGATGAGATGTTCGATAAAAATTAATTATAGCAATTCATAAATTTGTTGATTGATAAGGTTTGTGAACACAATAAGTCACGTACACTCCAAATAGACTACAATTAATTTGTATATACAGTTGCCCCCCCCCCCCCCCCCCCGGTATTCATGGGGGTTATATTCTTAGAACACTACGAGTATTGGACGTGGACCATAAAAATGCCTATAAATGTCAAAATAAAATGTAAAATGTAATAAAAAAAGAGTGTCTTATGCAAAGGGTCGTCCAATAGGCCGGCAAACACGGTATATTGTTGTTAATAATTTAGCGTTAAAAGATATATATTGCCATGAAAAAAGCCATAAAAAATTGCAGAAGATATTTACGATCCCGCAAATATGCGGTGGTTTCCATGAACAATTATTAGTTGGGATCTAAGGAAAATTCTGGGAATAACCGGGACCACGAATGTCGGGATTAGACTGTATAACATTAAATATTGATAATCTAAATATAAGATTAATTAAATATTGCAATAAAATTAGTCTGATATGAAGTAAATATACTCTAGATATCATCTTCTTTGCCCACTTTTTCCTGAGAGGGTCATGGGGGCAGAGTCCTTAAACACTCCCTCCAATGGGTCCTGTCAGAAGCAACCTTCTCCAACTGATCCAGCTGGATCCCCAAGCGTGAATAACCAAGCTCATAGATGTTATCCAACCATCTTGCTCAGGGTCTACCCCTGGGTCCCCTACATGTTGGTTTCGCCCGTGAAATCTAGATATAATTCACGCAATCTCCATCATTGATATCTCTGGTTGTTGAAGGCCTGTAGAAGTGAAGGGCATTGCTTTCCCTTAAGACCTATGCAACTAACCTCCAAATATTGGGTTCATTGTTCATTTTTACAATAAGAGATTAAAATAATATACAGGCGACAGATTATCAGAATGTCATGGAAGAATGTTATAATGAAAATAAGTTGAAAAATTAAAGTATATATGTATATATATATATAAAAAAAAAGGAACGTTCGACTTTCGTCAAATCGGACCGAGGGAACAATGTTTCCGTTGGTCTTTCCAGTTGCTAATACTATCTATCGGTCGCAACTCCAAGTAGGAGCAACGTGAAATAAAGTGTCTTGCTCAAGGACATAACGCATCGCCTGGTCCAGGAATCGAACTCACAACCTTACGATATATATATAACTCACAACCTTACGATATATATATAATGTGTGTGTGTGTGTGCAGGTGCCAGTAAAATAGGAGTAACCACAGTTAAAAAAAAGGTACTCAATATATTAGTAGGATTATGAAATCATTAGGAATGTGTTCCTGATTTCATATGAATGAAACAGTTTTAGTCCTGTAGCAGCGTTTTCTATATTAAATAGATGTATGTATATATATATATATATATATAATGTATAAAACCAATAAACCTGATGAAACTAATGGAAGCCAGAGGCCTAGCAAATAAATGACGAAATACTTCTCAATAGGATACCACCGGCCACCTTAATAAGCAATAGGAAAGCCCCATACTTAAACTATGCACATTATGTCGTGTATATATTAGTTGTAAGAATAACTGATATACACTACAAATATAGCAACTAGCCTCCAAATATGTTCATTTTTACAATAAGAGATTAAAATAATATACAGGTGACAGATTATCAGAATGTCATGGAAGAATATAAAATAGAAGTTGGCTTATACACAAATATATGGTAGTGTGAATGTATGTAAAAATAGAAGTGTGACTTATACACAAATATATGGTTCAGTGTGAATGTATGTAAAAATAGAAATTTGGCTTATACACAAATATATGGTACAGTGTGAATGTATGTAAAAATAGAAGTGTGACTTATACACAAATATATGGTACAGTGTGAATGTATGTAAATAAAAATAGAAGTGTGACTTATAGACAAATATATGGTACAGTGCGAATGGATGTAAAAATAGAAATGTGGCTTATACACAAGTATATACAACACATTATAGTCAGTACATGTTTGCCAAAACTGAAGGATTAATGAATATCGAGTGTTTGCTCCTTTGATAACATTAAAATGTGTTATAGATAGATACAGATGTGTTGGTAGGTATAGATAGATACAGATGTGTTGGTAGGTATAGATAGATACAGATGTGTTGGTAGGTATAGATAGAGATACAGATGTGTTGGTAGGTATAGATAGAGGTACAGATGTGTTGGTAGGTATAGATAGATACAGATGTGTTGGTAGGTATAGATAGATACAGATGTGTTGGTAGGTATAGATAGATACAGATGTGTTGGTAGGTATAGATAGAGATACAGATGTGTTGGTAGGTATAGATAGAGGTACAGATGTGTTGGTAGGTATAGATAGATACAGATGTGTTGGTAGGTATAGATAGAGGTACAGATGTGTTGGTAGGTAGAGTTAGATATTTATGTGAAAAACACAGTCCCTTTGCAAAACTTTCCTGTAAACAAACTATTTAATATAAATCTTTGTTGTACTGCTATTATTTTAGGAGGCGTTGAATTGGCAGTATCGGTAGAGGGTCGGACGCCATGCTTTGACGCATAGTTACGGCCCTTGCCATTCTGAGTTCAAATCCCGCCGAGGTTAACTTTGCCTTTCATCCTTACGGGGTCGATAAAATAAAGTACCAGTAATGTACTGGGTAATTGCTGGCCTTGTGCCAATAGTAGAAACAATTATTTTAGGAGTCCTCTACATGTAGACTGTATTATATGCACCTGTATATAATACCATATACACTTGTGTATAAGTTACACATTGCTCCACAAAATATATGAAAAACCAACATATCTACTGAACCTAGTAAACATCAAGTAAAATTGTATGGTATTTTGTAAATATATGCATGTGTGTGTGTGTATATACATACTGTGTGTGTGTGTGTATATATACATACACATACATACTTTTGTATAAGTCACAATTATTTCTGCAAAAATATGACCTACAGTCTCAATTGAAAATGTTACAATATAGATGTATGTAAAATGTGACTTATATATGGGTATACACAGTACACGCACAAATACATACACACATATATACATACACACACATATATATATATATATACACGTATATACTCGTGTATGAGTTGCATGTTTTTCTATTAACATACAAGATGGAAAATCCTGTGAGACTGGTCCTGCAGAATTCAAAAAGTTTTGCTATGATCTCCCAGTGGAACTAATACACGAGTATATATAGGATATCTGTGTAGTAGACATTTGTGTCTTATAAACAAGAATACATATATTATACCTTAGTTATAGACATGCGCCTTATACATGAGCGTATGTATATGGTACCTCTGTAGTAGATATATATGCATCTTATACACAAGTGTGTGTGTGTGTGTGTATATATATATGGTACCTTAGTAATAGATCTGTCTTATACACAAGTGTATATATATATATATATATATATATGGTACCTTAGTAGTAGACATGTTTAAATACACAAGTGTATATATGGTAGCTGTGTAGTAGATGTGTGTTATAGATGAGTGTAGATATATGGTAGCTGTGTAGTAGATGTGTGTTATAGATGAGTGTAGATATATGGTAGATGTGTGTTATAGATGAGTGTAGATATATGGTAGCTGTGTAGTAGATGTGTTATAGACGAGTGTAGATATATGGTAGATGTGTTATAGACGAGTGTAGATATATGGTAGATGTGTTATAGACGAGTGTAGATATATGGTAGATGTGTTATAGACGAGTGTAGATATATGGTAGATGTGTTATAGACGAGTGTAGATATATGGTAGATGTGTTATAGACGAG
Organism: Eledone cirrhosa; assembly: GCA_964016885.1. Taxonomy (NCBI): domain Eukaryota; kingdom Metazoa; phylum Mollusca; class Cephalopoda; order Octopoda; family Eledonidae; genus Eledone; species Eledone cirrhosa. Next base: position 6,715,641 of record OZ024761.1, on the reverse strand, counting down.
TGTAGATATATGGTAGCTGTGTAGTAGATGTGTTATAGATGTGTAGATATATGGTAGCTGTGTTTCGTTGATGTGTGTAGATATATGGTAGCTGTGTAGTAGATGTGTAGATATATGGTAGCTGTGTAGTAGATGTGTAGATATATAGTAGCTGTGTAGTAGATAAGTGTAGATATATGGTAGCTGTGTAGTAGATATATATGTGTATCCACAGTTGAACACCTGGGTAAGTATTGTAGCACCACTATTTCCTCTGTTCCACCCCTCACCCAGGACTGCAGAAGTCGGTTATTTCAATGACATTTCTATTTCTACATAGACTTGGAGGTAGGTAGGGGTGAAATAAGACGCGGGAGGTGGGGGTTATTTGTCCTTTTTTTCAATTGGTTTTCTTTAATTCCTTGATTTTTAATCCCTAATCCTTTCTTTCTATTATTTCTTACCTGTATTTTTTTACCTGTTAGTTAACTTTTCCTACCCTATACTGACTTGATCCACTTCCTCTTCCTGCCACCACTACTACCATCTCACACCACCACTACTACCACCACCCCTCCTCACCACCACTACTACTACCTCTCCAACTACCACCTCTCACCACCACCACTACTACCTCTCCAACTACCACCTCTCACCACCACCACTACTACTACCACCTCTCCAGGGTTTTTTTTATTTCAAGGTTGTGACTTTCCTCTTCCTACTACCACCGCTGTTCATACTACTACTACTACTACTATTACTACTACCATCACCACTAGTGTAACTCCCACTACTACTATTACCACCACCACTAGTTTTCCTTCCACCTTCTTTCCTCCTCCTCCTTTGTTGGTTGTTTTCTTGGTTTTGGTCTTTCAAATATTATTTAATAAATTTTACAATTCTCTTTTTTTAGCTCTCTCTCTCTCTCTGCCTGTCAGTCCATCTCTCTCTCTCTCTGCCTGTCAGTCCATCTCTCTCTCTCTCTCTCTCTGCCTGTCAGTCCATCTCTCTCTGTCTGTCTGTCTGCCATCTGCCTTTGTCCATCTGCTTCTGTCTGTCTGTCTCTTCCATCTGTCTCTCTCTCAATCTGTCCCCCCCCCTCTCTCTCTCTCTCTCTCTCTCTCTGCCTGTCTGTCCATCTGTCTCTCTCTAGAATTTGTGTATTTCATATATTGTTCTCTCTTTCTCTCTCTCCCTCTCTACCCCCCCCCCCCCATCGATATAATGCCACTCTGCCAGCAGGAGTAACTGGTGCAGCAGCCAGTTGTTGGGGTGCCACTCTAAATATTTGTGTCATCCATAATGGCGCTTCAGTGGTCCTGAAAAAACCTTGGCACTATCCATCTTCTCTCTCACTAACTTTAGCCTGCCATCAGAAGCAGTTACTTGGGCGTGGCTGAAAAATGTCCTGGAACCAGAAGGGAGTTCAGTTTGAGAACTAGTATATGTACCTGTCCAGGTACTTATAGATAAAATGTTGTGTCCGAAGACATTGGCAGTGCCTGTAGTGAATTTAAACCACATTACTTTCATTTGCTGTGTCAGTTCGTATCTGTTTTTCAACTTGAGAAGTTCTTGTCAATCAACTTATTGACTTCCTCAGAAAGCCATGGGACCAACAATTGTTTAACCCTTTTTCATACCACCTACTTCTACAATACAAAACTGTTTATTGTAAAGCATTTATATATACTATTGTGTTTTCATGGTAAAGGCTTTATCCCACATAGCATTTACATTACTATTTACTATTGTATTTTCATAGTAAAGGCTTTACCTCAGATAATATCTAACATAATATCGAATCTATGAGATTTTGATATTTATTTTGACAACAATACCTTAACATAAGTATGAATGGCTGGTTACAGCCAGTTTGAAGTGAAAGAGGTGAGAGAATTCTGGCCTTCCATCATAATTTTATGTAATAACTTTCGTTATGGAAATTGTCCTTGAAGCAGTTTATAGGTAATACCAACTGGCAGGAGTCCTAGGGGTTAACCATGTGCAACATGGTTGGTTAACATCCATCAGCTCAGTTGGTCTTGCTTGGGGATCCAAGTGCATCTAGTAGTGAGGGTTGCTTCTTATAGGACCCACTGGAAGGCATCTGAGGTCTCCATGAGTCTCTGAAATAAGAACTGCTATGCTTAAAAGACAGGAAGTTAGTTATTTTACTAAAATTCTTCTAAATTCTTGATTATTTCAAACTTAATGGAAAACTAATCAGTAGCATTTCTTATTCTAGCAGACGATTGTCTGTGATATTGTGTGTAGGGGGACAAGGTGAAGATCTTTGATATCAAAGAGAATTCCTCACCACCACCCCCTTCTCTCTTTTCTTCTCTTCTTTTCCTTTCATCATCTTCTTAAATTGTAGCTGAAGTGTTTTTTGTGCTTATTCATTCGAAAACAAAGTGTATATATATATATATATATATATATATATATACACTTGTGTGTGTATCTAATTATTACTTGTCTATCTTTCTTTGTCTGTGCCTGGTCTCTTCATTGAAGCCAAAATAAAGACCAACCTAACCTCTCTGCAGATTCTATCATCTCATTTTTTTCTAGAAGCTTCTAGAAATTCTTGAACTTTTTCTCGTCTTAGTAGTGTAGTCTGTTTGTGTGTGTGTGTGTGTGTATATATATGTGTGTGTATATATATATATATACATACAAACACACATGTATGTGTAAAGAGTATATTTTCCTTATATCTTTTATTTGCAATTAAGTAGTTGATTATCTATTTTTCTAGATATATATTGGGTTGATTTGTCTTACCTTTATTTTTAAATTAAATTTTAAGTATTAATCTATTTCTTTATATATATATATATATATACATACATACACGTGTGTGTATATATATATATATACATGTGTATATATATATATATACATACATGTGTGTATATATATATATATATATACATGTGTATATATATATATATATATATACATACATGTGTGTATATATATATATATATATATACATGTGTATATATATATATACATACATGTGTGTATATATATATATACATACATGTGTATATATATATATACATACATTTGTGTGTATATAGTACACTGTTTTTGATATCAGTTGATATCTCACTTTCTCTCTTTATATATATATATATATATATCTCTATGTAATATCTATCTCTATCTTTTCTCTCCATATTTGCATCTTTGCAGACTATCCAGGTTTCTTTTGATTGCTGAAAGTCACAACTTCAACCTTGAGACAACACACCCAAGAGTTTATGCCCAGTTTTGCGTGATGTGTAAAGGAATTTCCAACCATTCTCTCTCTCTATATATATATATATCAGCCACTACCTTCGCACTACTACTACCACTACTATTACTACTACCACCACTACCACTTCTTCTTCCTACCACCACCACCACCACCACCACCACCTACTTCTGTTTTTAAAAAAATAAATCTCAATTTAGTAAGTGGGGGGGAAGGTTGTTATTTTTTTCGTTTTAAGATTTTATTTTATTTTTTTTTTTTTTTTAAATAAGTTTTAGAAAAAAGAAAAAAGAGCCCCTCCACTCCACTCCACTCCACCTGGGGCTGGCCACCAACCAGCTACTCCTACTATTCTTTGCATCTGCTGTCCCCCCCCCCTCTTCATCTGCCCGTTTTAGGTGGGAGGAGAATTGAGGTGAGGTGAGGTCAGAGCAAAGTGGATTTGATTGAGAGGTAGGTGGAAGTAGGGGTTGGGGACACAGTTCTCCCCCTCTCTCTTCCTGCTTGTATCTCTTTCTCTCTCAACTGCTGTAGGCCCCACCGCCACCTCTGTCCATCACTTCCTCCGTCCTTCCGAGTACAACCATCTATGTATATATTATATATTATATATATATAGATCTTCTTGTAACTGCTGAGTTATCTCCCCTTGTTGATTTTGTTTTATTTTCTTTGTCTCTGCATCCGCTGCCACCATCACCGCCACCACCACCACATATTTGGTCTTGAAAACCCACAGCACCCATCACCACCACCACCACTACATCCAACTTTGTAGTGACACACACACACAGACACACACACCCGCATATGTCTGTGTTTATATATGTATATATGTGTGTGTGTGTGTGTGTGTGTACACATATGTGTGTACACATGTGTGTACACATATATGTGTGTACACATATATGTGTGTACACATATATGTGTGTGTACATATGTGTGTGTACACGTGTGTGTGTACTCGTGTGTGAGAAAAATGTGTGTTTCTCTTGGGTGGAGGTTTGGGACAGGGTTTGATGCTGTGGTGGTGGTGGTAGTGATTGGAGAGATGGGGGGAGGGGTATAGGGAGCAGGTCAGTCAGGCATGGTTAGGGGCGTGGATGCAATTGGGTCTCTTTTTTTTTTTAACAGAAGCTCTCTTGGAGGAGTCTGGGGGCTTAGGCATACTTTTACATGCCTCCCCCTGGGTCTGTTGTGGGAGGGAGGGGAGCATCTTTCCTCCTTCACTCCCTCCCTACCACCCCTCCACTGTATTGCCAGCATCACCACCACCATCATCTTCATCATGATGACCAAAACCTTTTCATTAACTTCCTTGATTGAACCCCGTTTTTCTCTCTCCCCCTCTAAGCCATCTTTTAGGGGGTAGCTATTAAAAGGGGTTCCTTTATACACACACACATATATGTATACATATATATGTATGTGCCTGTCTTGGATGAATGAAGAGAATGTAGGGATTCTTTTAGAAGCCCTTATATTTGGAGTTACTTGGCAGCTTGGTGGTGCTGTTTTTCCTTACAACCCTTCCCCTTTTCTTATCCATCAGTACATTAGTTAAGGCTCCCTAAAATCCCTCCATCGGTCATCCCATCCTTTTTCACAAGGTCCTTAACTATACAGTCCCCATTCTCTTGTCTCTTTGTGTCTCTATTATATCTTATTTATTTAATTATAGTTGTTATCACCCTGTCCCACTCCTTGCCCAACGGAATTTTTTAATGTAGACCAAGTTTTTTTTTTAAATTTAATTTAATTTAATTTATTTTAACTTAAATTAAAATTAAAGTTAAATCATTTGGTTTATCTTTTTTTTTAATTATTATAAAAATTTTAATTTTAATTTAATTTAAATATTTTTTTTTTTGTGTCCAAAATTATTTAAAATATTTTCTAACTAAAAAACAAAAAATATGACAAAAAATCTATTAAAAACTTCACAAAAAAAGAGGAAAGAGACTTGCTGTTTGCTAATTTTTGAATAAGATGATTAAAAAGATTTAAAAAACCTAAAAAACCGACTTGGATTAGTATGAGTTTTATTAAATAATAATTAAAATTAATAATTAACACACACACACACATACTTATATTTATATATACACACACTCGAAATGAGAAAATGGCGAAAAAAGAGTTTACACAAAATTAACGAGAAATTTTGGGAAATATGGAAAACTAAAAATGAACGAGAAGGGGGTGGGGTGAGTGAAGAATCCATCTGCGAGAAGACGTTTTAATAATAATAATAATAATGGTGATGGTGATTGTGATGATTTCTAACATAACCACAGGGCCAAAATAGTGTGGGAGAGGAGTGAGGGGGAAAGTATCGCTGGAGGATTAGGAGGAAGGAGGAGTAATTAATTAGATGTAAACCTCCTCCCCTGCTCATGGAACCCCCTATTGTCACCAAGGTGACGGTGGGGCAGTGCCAGAGAGGGGGAGGAACTCTAATTGAATTATTATTATTCCTCCTGTCTCTCTCTCTCTCTCTGTCTCTCTCTCTCTCCCTCTCTGTCTTTCCTCACCACCAAAATATAAATATATTTATTTGCTGGCCCCCTGTGCCAACTCTACGTTAGAAATGATGATTATTATTATTATTATTGTTATTATTACCATTATTATTGTTATTTAAAGGGAAAAAAACCCAGATAATGTAGAAGTGGTGTGTGTAGTCAGGAAGGGGAGAGGTTTGTGTGTGTGAGGGGGTTAGATGGGGGTGGGGAGTGTTATCCAAGTTTAAAAAAAAAAAGTAACTAACTTTAGACAAATAACAGCATCAGTGATTATTATCAACAACAACAACAACAACCAACATAACCCAGTTAAGCTTCACCAGGATTTAGGTCCAACCAGACTGGGTGGGGTTGACGGCTGTACAGGGGAGGAGTGTGGCGGTGAGCGAAATTAAAAGGAGAAACCCCCAGCCCTCCTGCCCTTATAACCAAACAGCAACCACAATCACCACTACAGGCACTGACCCACAGGGGTGGGGCAGGGTAGGTGGTAAAGGGGCAGCATCACCAAGACAGCCACATCCTACTATCAATAACTAAAACAACATAAAAACAAGCTAACTGGAAAAGAGATTTATAAAATGATAATAATAATGATAATAACAACAACAATAATAATAATAATGATATAAAAACAACAAAAAGTTTTTTTTTTGTTTCAGGAAGGGAAAAAAAAAAAAACTAAGGAAAAAAAATTAAAAATTTTAATAAAACACAAAAATTTAACACCAAAAAACGTTTTTTTTTTATTTATTTATTTCTGTTCTTATTTTGTTCATTTATTTTTCATTTTATTTATCTTGTTTAGTTTTTTAAGGTATGCAAGGTGGGGGTTTTCATTTAAAAAAAAAAACCATACATATATATATATGTGTGTGTGTATATATATATATATAGACACACACACATACATGAATATGTCTGTATACATGTATACATATATATATGTATGATATATATATATATATTTTTTATTTTTTTTTATTTGTATTTTGAAAATTGTGAATTTTTTCCTATTTTGTTTTTGTGGAAATCTTAAAATTTTCCTTACCTTTTTTCCTAAATATATATTTTTCATTGTTCCTGCCCAGTCCTGCTCTTTGGTGATGTATATCTCTCTCATCTCTCTCTCTTCTCTCTCTCTCTTCTCTCTCTTTCTCTCACTCTCATATCATCTTTTCTCTTTCTCTCATCTCATCTCTCCTTTTATTTTTATTTTGCTCATCCCTTATCCCCCCTTCATATACACATTCTACACACCACATGCACCAATATATACCCAATATAAACAGTTAAAACCCACATATATATACACATATATATATATATATACTATATATTCTTGTCTTTGTTTTTCCGTTTATCCTTATATTTCAGCCACACCAGAGGACTATTATAGCGACTATTACAGAAGACACTAAACAGTGCCAACCACTACCACTACTACCACTACTAGTACCACCACTACCACTACTACTACTACTAATCTTCTGTTTGGAAAAATGATTGTAAAAATAAAACAGGTAGAACAGCCTATATATATATATATATATATATATATATACACACACACACACACACACTGTATACTCGTCTATATGTCACATTATAACCATGAAAATATGAAATGCAAAACTGTCTGCTGGACCTACGAGATTTCCATTCAAAATATATGTCAAATGGAGGTATGAATTATACATAAGTATATATATATATACATACATGTGTGTGTGTGTGTGTGTGTGTGTGTGTATATATATATATATATATATATATATAACTTGGACTAGCATGCAACTGTTCCACTGGATCTACAAAACCTCAATTCAAATTATATGTTGCTTTGTAAAGGTTATATATAAAATGGGGGGATGCAGTTTATATACAAGTGTATATATATATATGTGTGTGTGTGTGCATATACACAAATATATAGGGTGTGTGTGTGCATATACATATATATATACACACATCATCATCATCAAGCGGACGTATGATGATGTGTATATATATATATATATGCACACACATACACAGCCTATATATTTGTGTATATATTACATATCTTTCTACAAAAATATTTGAAATCCCAGCATACAGCTTATCTACTGGACCTTTATTGCTACAAAACCTCAGTTCAAAATATTTGCTACATTGTAAATGTATGTAGAATGGTGAGGTGTAACTTATCTACATGTGTGACCGATACACAATTATATACAGTGTGTATATTATGTACAATGAAAAAAAAAAGAGGAAAACTATTTGTCACACTATATGACGCTTAAATTGTATTATACTTAAAATTGTTTTTGATTTCAGGACATGTGTGTGTGTAATGCACATGTATATACAGGTGCATGTATGGACATATGTATACATGTGTACTTATTCATGCATACATGTGTAATACACATGTTTACATTACCCACATGTATGTATATTTGTGTGTAATATGCATGAAAATGACCGGGTGTCCATTTTTTTTTATTTCCCCTGTTACATCACTTCCCCAAACTTTAACATTTTTTATACAAAACCACCTGAAACAACCCTGGTTCCACTATATAACACTGTTTCTTTGAAACTGTTTTTATTTATCTAAAAATCATGTCATCATTTTATATAAAAAAACCCTTTAAGTTAAGCTCCAACAGAAGAGAAAGTTATATTACTAAATCCCTCCATACTTCAATTATTTTCAAAATTAATTGAAAACCACATGCGTTGTCTTTCATTAGAAATAAAGTAATGAAAGGGTTAATGACATAGACAGTGTCTTTCATTAGAAATATGGTAATGAAAGGGTTAATGACATAGACAGTGTCTTTCATTAGAAATATGGTAATGAAAGGGTTAATGACAGGCACTGTCTTTCATTAGAAATACGGTGATGAAAGGGTTAATGACAGGCACTGTCTTTCATTAGAAATACGGTGATGAAAGGGTTAATGACAGGCACTGTCTTTCATTAGAAATACGGTGATGAAAGGGTTAATGACAGTGTATTTCGTTAGAAATATATTAATGAAAGTGTTAATGACAAAGTATCTTTCATTAGAAATATGGTAATGAAAGGGTTAATGAGATAGACAGTGTCTTTCATTAGAAATATGGTAACTTAGATGTCCTGTACCACATCTAGCTGCATTAGCAAGGCATTCTTGAAAATTAGAATACATTACTATAACATCACATTAAAAGTTCAAGTTTTCATAATGATCTGTCCACAAGATAACCCCACACTTGTATTTAGAGTGGGTTGGTGGTTGGGTTTATGGAGTATAAGTCAGGAAATATGGATGATGTTTTGGTTCTAGTATGGACATTTAGTTTGTCATTGGCTTTGTCACCTTTAGCATTTAAACCAGTCAGAATTCTCTCACCTCTTTTTGTTCAAACTGGCTGTAATCGGTTGCTCATACTGATGTTAAATATTGTTCTCAAAATAAATATTAAAATCTTCTAGATTCGATATTATGGGAGATAAAGATTTTACCACACGAATACTATAGTATATATAGAGTAATGTAAATGGTAAAGGGTTAAGGAGTATGTTAGTTATGAATTTGTCATTTGATGGACTTACCCGCAGGGTGTTTTGTTTTTAGCGTGTATTCGGTGGATTGGCAGTATCGGTAGAGAGTCGGACACCATGCTTTGAAGCATAGAGTTACGTCCCTTTATGATCTGAGTTCAAATCCCGCCGAGGTTAACTTTGCCTTTCATCCTTACGGGGTCGATAAAATAAAGTACCAGTAATGTACTGGGTAATAGCTGGCCTTGTGCCTAAAATAGAAACAATTATTTACATATAAGGACATTCAGTGGTTACTGTCCATTCCCAGTGTTTCAGTATCCACGTTTAGGTGTTTCAATATCCACATTTAGGTGTTTCATGGACCTATTGTCTTATTTATATATATAGGTTTTATTCACAGTTGTATAAAAATAAAAATATATATATATATATATATATAATGCTTACAGAATGAAAACATGAACACATGATATATACAAAGGAAAGAGAAAAAAGCCATAAACAGGTAGTTCACACATCTGGGACCACAAACAACAAAAGGTGGATAAATGAGCCGCTGCCAGAACAAATGATAACGATCTTGTGAGGAGCACTGGAAAACCTCTCTAATAATTTTGAGGCACGCTTATGGTGTTACATCAGGTGATGGCTGTGGTGCTGGAACAGCCAAGTGCCCTCATGAGGAGCATCACCAGTTACCTCTGTTAGGTGAGCAACCAGTGAAGATAAGAATCCCCCAAACTTCTTGAATCAAGAAACTTGGTTTTAGATATTTTCTGCTCAATAATAGTAAGTGGCTGTAAGATTTATAGATACAGCAAAACTAATTACACACTGAGATCAGCTCCTTCTTATCATAGACTTTATATTTTTTCTACCCAGACTGTTTTTTATTCATTGCTGTTTGTAGACTTACCTATACTGACCCCACCAAGTCTCAGGGCTTATAGGGCACTCCTATGTTCTGATGATTGTCCCCAGCCTTTCATTGTTGTTACCAGGGGGGAAGGGTGTTTACATTTAAACTTTTTGATACCAACCCTCCCAAAACCACCCCTGGCTCTATCACACAAATCCTGGTTCTATCACACAAATCACTCATTTTAAAAAGTTATTTAATTTAAAATCTCATAACATAATTCTATATAAAAAGCTTTAAGTTTTTCACTAATAGGTTTGGGAGTAGAACATGAGCAGGCATTGAAGGGTGTAAAAATACACACACCTGTACACCAGGTCCAAACTCCCACTGTCATCACCTCTGTCTCTCCCCATCTCTCACCTGTACACCAGGTCCCAACACTGTCATCACCTCTGTCTCCTCCTCCCATCTCTCACCTGTACACCAGGTCCAAACTCCCACTGTCATCGCCTCTGTCTCCTCCCATCTCTCACCTGTACACCAGGTCCAAACTCCCACTGTCATCGCCTCTGTCTCTTCCCATCTCTCACCTGTACACCAGGTCCTCCATCTCTCCCTCCCTCCCCATCTCTCACCTGTCCACCAGGTCCTCCATCTCTCCCTCCCTCCCCATCTCTCACCTGTACACCAAGTCCTCCATCTCTCTCACCTGTACACCAGGTCCTCCATCTCTCTCACCTGTCCACCAGGTCCTCCATCTCTCCCTCCCTCCCTCCCCATCTCTCACCTGTACACCAGGTCTTCCATCTCTCTCACCTGTCCACCAGGTCCTCCATCTCTCCCTCCCTCCCCATCTCTCCCTCCCTCCCCATCTCTCACCTGTACACCAGGTCCTCCATCTCTTTCACCTGTCCACCAGGTCCTCCATCTCTCCCTCCCCATCTCTCACCTGTCCACCAGGTCCTCCATCTCTCCCTCCCTCCCCATCTCTCACCTGTACACCAGGTCCTCCATCTCTCACCTGTACACCAGGTCCTCCATCTCTCCCTCCCTCCCTCCCTCCCCATCTCTCACCTGTACACCAAGTCCTCCATCTCTCTCACCTGTCCACCAGGTCCTCCATCTCTCCCTCCCTCCCCATCTCTCACCTGTACACCAGGTCCTCCATCTCTCACCTGTACACCAGGTCCTCCATCTCTCTCACCTGTCCACCAGGTCCTCCATCTCTCCCTCCCTCCCTCCCCATCTCTCACCTGTACACCAAGTCCTCCATCTCTCTCACCTGTCCACCAGGTCCTCCATCTCTCACCTGTCCACCAGGTCCTCCATCTCTCCCTCCCTCCCCATCTCTCACCTGTACACCAGGTCCTCCATCTCTCTCACCTGTCTACCAGGTCCTCCATCTCTCCCTCCCTCCCCATCTCTCACCTGTCCACCAGGTCCTCCATCTCTCCCTCCCTCCCCATCTCTCACCTGTACACCAGGTCCTCCATCTCTCTCACCTGTCCACCAGGTCCTCCATCTCTCTCACCTGTACACCAGGTCCTCCATCTCTCTCACCTGTACACCAGGTCCTCCATCTCTCCCTTCCTCCCCATCTCTCACCTGTACACCAGGTCCTCCATCTCTCTCACCTGTACACCAGGTCCTCCATCTCTCTCACCTGTACACCAGGTCCTCCATCTCTCCCTCCCTCCCCATCTCTCACCTGTACACCAGGTCCTCCATCTCTCTCACCTGTCCACCAGGTCCTCCATCTCTCCCTCCCTCCCCATCTCTCACCTGTACACCAGGTCCTCCCCATCTCTCACCTGTCCACCAGGTCCTCCATCTCTCCCTCCCTCCCCATCTCTCACCTGTACACCAGGTCCTCCATCTCTCTCACCTGTACACCAGGTCCTCCATCTCTCTCACCTGTACACCAGGTCCTCCATCTCTCTCACCTGTCCACCAGGTCCTCCATCTCTCTCACCTGTACACCAGGTCCTCCATCTCTCTCACCTGTCCACCAGGTCCTCCATCTCTCTCACCTGTACACCAGGTCCTCCATCTCTCTCACCTGTACACCAGGTCCTCCATCTCTCCCTCCCTCCCCATCTCTCACCTGTACACCAGGTCCTCCATCTCTCTCACCTGTACACCAGGTCCTCCATCTCTCTCACCTGTACACCAGGTCCTCCATCTTTCTCACCTGTCCACCAGGTCCATGTTCTCTTACAAATATAGATTAATGAAATAATTGAAATTGTAGTAAATCCTTCCAAGTCCTTTGTTAATTAAAATACAATGTATTTCATTAGAAATCTCTAATGACAGTGTTAATTAGATGTCACAGTAGACACATAGCAGTATTTCCCCCTCTCATATCTCTAGTGTCTCTTCTTACCCCACTACCCAGCTCCCACATAAACACCCACACCATTTACCTATTGTATGTTTTATTAATTTTAGATGTGTTTAAGAGACACTGCTCCACTCCTCCCCCTCTCTAGAGTGTCTGTTTAAGGGACACTGCTCCACCCCTCTCGAGTGTCTGTTTAAGGGACACTGCTCCACCCCTCTCGAGTGTCTGTTTAAGGGACACTGCTCCACCCCTCCCCTCTCTTGAGTGTCTGTTTAAGGGACACTGCTCCACCTCCCTCTCTCTCTAGAGTGTCTGTTTAAGGGACCCAGCTCTACCTCCCTCTCCCTATTACTTTAGACTCCAGTTTTAAAGGAATAGCAATGTAACTCCTTTAAAAAAAGCTTAAATTTTAACATCCTGTACCACATAAAACCACATTAGCAAGACATTCTTGAAAAGTACAAAACAACTGACTGCGCCACACTAGCAGTAATAGTTACATACACACACACGCACCACACACACACATCACAGACTACTGGAAGTACCAACTGACCTTTACCTCCTGAACTATTTGTGCCAGTTGTGTTGAAACCTGCCCCCATCCTCTCCATCCCACAGCCCTCCATCCCCCCCGCAGCCCTCCATCTGAACCACCTGAATGATTAAGATATTACAAAATATTATTTTAACAAATACGTCACACAGTCAAGGAAATACGTATGCTGCATTTTTAAAATTTGTATATAAACGAAGTGGATGCCTTTTATTTAAAATCTACCTTTATCTAATGAAGCAAAAGTGTGTGGTCTAGTGGTTACTGTGTTAAGCTTTACAAAGTTGTGGGTTCAGTAAACTGGACAGTGCATTGTGTCCTTGAGCAAGACACTTCATTTCAAATTTCTCCTGTCCACTCAGATGGAAATAAGATGAGTGCCCTGTGACAGACTGACATTCCTGTCCAGGAGCTGGAGAGTTTTTTTACTCACTTAATGCCAAAAAACTGGGGTAAACTCTGAGCTGCCAATGGGCCTCTAGACTTGAGAGACTCCTTATATATGTTATGGTGTCATATCCCGGCCTGTGAATGGCTGTTGTTGCTTTTTAACATTATTTAAAAGGGTGGGTACCCCCATCCTACCCCACCGAGTTGAGTGACATTATTTTGAACCCATCTGTAGAACGATGGACACCATGCTTTGCAGCACAGAGTTACGGCCCTTTATGTTCTGAATTCAAATCCTGCTGAAGTTAGCTTTGCCTTTCATCTTTATGGGGTCGATAAAATAAAGTACCAGTGATGCACTGGGGTTGATTTAATTGACTCCCCCCCCCCCCCCCCCCCCAAAAAAAAAAAACTATTGGCCTTGTCTAAATCAGAAACTATTATTCTTGCATCATTTGATCTTTTATTGTTTTGTTTCAATCATTAGATTGTAGGGATGCTAGGGCACCAACACTTTGATTCAAAGTCCCAGTGTCCACTCCTGTCACTCTCAAGTCAATAGACTCCATTAGTGTTAAGTATGTAAGACATGTTTTATATATATATATGTATGTATAAGGACCCAGTTCCCCTGTAAGGTGGTCAGCATTAGGAAACGACGTCCAGCCATTGAAAACTAAGCCAAATTGAAATGTATGAGTTGAGGTCACCTAACATGTTTAGCCACATAGAGTATGAGTTGAGGTCACCTAACATGTTTAGCCACATGGTG
>OZ024761.1:6693895-6696395 GCA_964016885.1 Eledone cirrhosa | reverse complement strand
CTATATATATATATACATGTATAAATGTATCCCTCTCTCCATATACACATGTATATATGTACCTCTCTCTCTCTCTCTCTCTCTCTCTCTCTCTCTCTCTCTCTCTCTATATATATATATATATATATATATATATATATCTATCTTTTACTTTTCACTTATAAACTCCTACACCTTCTGGATTTGCTATAACTTTTGAGTCCCATTATGTAGTGTCTATATATACATATGTGTATATATATATATATACATGTGCCTATATGTACTTGTGTGTACATACACGTGTGTATATATATACATGTGTCTATATGTACATGTGTGTATATATACATGTGTCTATATATACGTGTGTCTATATGTACATGTGTGTATATATACATGTGTATATATATACATGTGTATATATAGATGTCTATATATACATGTCTATATATACATGTGTATATATATACATGTCTATATGTATATGTATGTATATATACATGTGTGTATATATATACATGTGTGTGTATATATACATGTGTGTATATATATACATGTGTGTATATATATATATACATGTGTGTATATATATACATGTGTCTATATATACATGTCTATATATATACATGTCTATATGTATATGTGTGTATATATACATGTGTGTGTATATATACATGTGTCTATATATATACATGTCTATATGTACATGTGTATATATATACATGTGTCTATATGTGTGTATATATACATGTGTGTATATATATACATGTGTCTATATATATACATGTCTATATGTCCATGTGTATATATATACCTGTGTCTATATGTGTGCATATATACATGTGTGTATATATATATATGTGTGTATATATATACATGTGTGTATATATATATACATGTGTGTGTATATATACATGTGTCTATATATATATATACATGTGTCTATATGTCCATGTGTATATATATATATACCTGTGTCTATATAATATTACAAGACATGGTCACCTGACTAGTCTTGACTCATAATGTGACAACCCAATGGAAAATAGATTCTATATGACAATGATATATATATCATCGTCATTTAGAATCTATTTTCCTACGGAAATACTTCATTTATCATCATCATCATCATCATCATTTTACGTCCGCTTTTCCCTGCTTGCAAGGGTGGGATGGGTCTTATTCAGCATAGCATCTCTCCACTCGTCACGGTCCCTCGTCATCTCCACCGTGAGCTTCAATGATCTGAGGTCTGTTCTCACCACCTCCGCCCATGTTTTTCGTGGTCTACCTCTACCACGTCTTCCTTCAACTGGCATTTATATATATATATATTTCCGTAGGAAAGGTACAGGAAAAGAGAGGGCTCTATGTAGGCTACAGAGCTTATTAGTTATGTAATAAACAACATTAGATAATTATTTCATTTACCAGTGGTTTCTTGAAGGCAGATGTTGTGTCTGTCTTCAGCCATCAGAATAAATAAATAACATGGTGTTTTTATTAAATATTCATTCTGACAACTAAAGACAGATATAAATATCTGCCTTCCAGAAACCACTGGTAAATGAAATAATTATCTTACGTTGTTTATTACATAACTATATATATATATAGTTATATATATATAGGAACGAGTAGGACCCCGACGGCTGAGCTCAAGCTGTTTCGACGGCTAATTCTGGACTAAAATGATTATTTTAGTCCAGAATTAGCCGTCGAAACGGCTTGAGCTCAGCCGTCGGGGTCCTACTCGTTCCTATTACCCACTCTACTACCCTAAGTATTGAGTACTTTGGTGCATTATGGTCCACCTGGTTCCTTACCACATTTCCTCCTTTATATATACATATATATATATATAAATAGCTCTACAGGGCTAGAACTGTTTCAATGAAATCACCAGTAAAAGTTTTCCTCATGATTTCCTTCGAATGAAACAGTTCTAGTCCTGTAGAAGCATACTCTGTATGTATTGAGTACCTTACTTACTGTGGTTACCCCCAATTGAACCCTGAATAAACTTATGTATATATATATATATATTTGTTTAACCTGTTTAGCTTGCTTCGTTTTTTTGGGGCTTAGATGGTTGATGGCTTCTTGACTGCCATTCTCAGTTTGTTTGGCCTCTATAACCTATGTTTATTGCTCTGGTCTTTTTTAGTCCATGGAGCGCTTGCCGCATAACTCGGATATTGAGTTTCGCTTTGTAACTCGGATATTGAGTTTCGCTTTGTTTTCCACCACTGCCAAAATTCGATCTCGCTGAAATTATATTTATATATATATAAACAAAATTTTCACTTTTAACATGGTGGACATCTAAATGTATTCCTGGGTGAATAATAATATAATATTATTAATAGTATTATGATATTATTATTATTATTCAAAGGTGGGGGATTGGCAGTATCGGTAGAGGGTCGGACGCCTTGCTTTGTAGCATAGAGTTACGGCCCTTGCCATTCTGAGTTCAAATCCCACCGAGGTTAACTTTGCCTTTCATCCTTAC
>OZ024761.1:6686395-6688895 GCA_964016885.1 Eledone cirrhosa | reverse complement strand
GAGGAGATGGGCTCCCCCAGGGTTAAAATGGCCAAGAAATGCTGTATGTCAATACAGCACCTCAATGACTCCCGAGGGAGTTCAGGACCTTACCTTACCTCTCCCTCCAAATTTATGCCCATTTGCCAAAATTGGAAATCATTGTTATTGTTGTTGACAAGGTGGTTGGTTGGGGGAGTGTTCAACCAAATAGCCCCTGATATTAACTTACATCCCTTCTTTATCAGTTGAAATCCTGCCCTTTGTCCTTCTGGAGGGTATGGATAGAATAACGTTATCATATACTGGGGAGTCGCTTGACTCCCTGTGCCTTTGTGGCGTATTAAAAGTGATTGTCATCGACATAATCAGTAGAGCATCGGATCAAATACATTGTGCTGTTTACTTCTTTATTTATAATTTGAGTTCAAATCCCGACATGGTTTGTCTCTAAGATGCTCTTCCTTCCAGAAAGGGGTAAGAGGTAAGATAAGATAACGTACCAATGAAATACTGCAGATTGAAACAAATGTTGGTTTTATGCCAAAATGGTAAATATAATTATTATGATAGTCCTAATATGGTTGACATCAACTGCCACCCTTAACAAGGTGAAGGAGGAGTAATATGGGTGACATCAACTGCCACCCTTAACAAGGTGAAGGAGGAGATAAAATAAAGCACCAGTGAAATACTGGGGGTTGTTTTAATCAACTCTATGAAAAGAGGAAAAAAATTCCTGGCCTTATGCCAATGGTAAATATAATTATCATGATAACAAATGGCAGATGCCTAATTAAGAGCATCGTTAACATTTTTAATCACCTGCCTAACTATTCTTCCACAAATTATATAATTATATTAAATTTTTTTGTTTGTTTTTGAAATTTTTAATACTTTGTATTTTATTTTTCTGAATTTTCTCTCAATCCCTAACATTTAACCCTTTAAGTTAGCATTTCTCTCAATCCCTAACATTTAACCCTGTTAAGTTAGTATTTCTCTCAATCCCTAACTGTTAACCCTGTTAAGTTAGTATTTCTCTCAATCCCTAACATTTAACCCTTTAAGTTAGTATTTCTCTCAATCCCTAACATTTAACCCTTTAAGTTAGTATTTCTCTCAATCCCTAACTGTTAACCCTGTTAAGTTAGTATTTCTCTCAATCCCTAACTAACTGTTAACCCTTTAAGTTAGTATTTCTCTCAATCCCTAACTTTTAACTCTGTTAATTAACTATTTTATGTGTTTGTAATTAAGGGGGAGGGAAGGATGAATTGTTTGTTGTTGTTGTTGTTATGTTGCAGCTGTGCAAATGTTGTTGTTGTTACTGGAGGTTGAGATATTCAGGGGTGGAGGGTAACAAAGAAAAACTCCAGTTTTCTCGTTGCTTTATTTAATTATATTTTTCAAATAAATATGAAAGAAAAATGTTAATATTGCTGAAAAAATGTTATGTATAAAAGATTAAATTAAATTGAAATACCTAATATCACTTATCCTTGTAATTAGTGGGACATTACTTCTGTTGTAATTAGTGGGGACATTACTGTTGTTGTTGTAATTAGTGGGGACATTAGTGTTGTTGTAATTAGTGGGAACATTACTGTTGCTGTAATTAGTGGGGACATTACTGTTGTTGTTGTAATTAGTGGGGACATTAGTGTTGTTGTAATTAGTGGGGACATTACTGTTGTTGTTGTAATTAGTGGGGACATTACTGTTGCAATTAGTGGGGACATTAGTGTTGTTGTAATTAGTGGGGACATTACTGTTGTTGTTATAATTAGTGGGGACATTACTGTTGTAATTAGTGGAGACATTACTGTTGTTGTAATTAGTGGGGACATTACTGTTGTAATTAGTGGGGACATTACTGTTGTAATTAGTGGGGACATTACTGTTGTAATTAGTGGGGACATTACTGTTGTAATTAGTGGAGACATTACTGTTGTAATTAGTGGGGACATTACTGTTGTAATTAGTGGAGACATTACTGTTGTAATTAGTGGAGACATTACTGTTGTAATTAGTGGGGACATTACTGTTGTAATTAGTGGGGACATTACTGTTGTAATTAGTGGGGACATTACTGTTGTAATTAGTGGAGACATTACTGTTGTAATTAGTGGAGACATTACTGTTGTAATTAGTGGAGACATTACTGTTGTAATTAGTGGGGACATTACTGTTGTAATTAGTGGGGACATTACTGTTGTAATTAGTGGGGACATTACTGTTGTAATTAGTGGGGACATTACTGTTGTAATTAGTGGAGACATTACTGTTGTAATTAGTGGGGACATTACTGTTGTAATTAGTGGGGACATTACTGTTGTAATTAGTGGAGACATTACTGTTGTAATTAGTGGGGACATTACTGTTGTAATTAGTGGGGACATTACTGTTGTAATTAGTGGGGACATTACTGTTGTAATTAGTGGAGACATTACTGTTGTAATTAGTGGGGACATTACTGTTGTAATTAGTGGGGACATTACTGTTGTAATTAGTGGGGACA
>OZ024761.1:6618895-6683895 GCA_964016885.1 Eledone cirrhosa | reverse complement strand
AATCGAATCCATGGCTTTCTCATTCATGTTTGAAGAACCCCTCCTCTGGTTCACTTCCACTGCTTTTTGTGTTGGTCATGTCTTCAGGGGTGAAGCCGTACTCACCACGCTTGACCAATTGTGGGACGGTAAGGCTATTTAACCTACAGTCGGGGTGGATGGCCGTTGACTCTGAGGAGTTCATCTGTCCTTTAATAGCTTCTGTTTTTTGTGCTACTGGGGTTCCAATTACCTTCGTCGCCAGACCACTTGACCATGAACTGACCACTTGACCATGAAGTAGGTTCTACTGGGTTACATGGTGCCAGTGGCAGAGAGAAGCCCAGCCTGACCTGGGTTCTGGTGGGGAGGAGGGGGGGGCTGGTTTAGTCACTGACCACTTGACAATGAAGTAGGTTCTACTGGGTTACATGGTGCCAGTGGCAGAGAGAAGCCCGACCTGCGTCTGGTTTAGTCACTGACCACTTGACCATGAAGTAGGTTCTACTGGGTTACATGGTGCCAGTAGCAGAGAGAAGCCCAACCTGACCTGGGGGAGGGGGGGGGGGGCTGGTTTAGTCACTGACCACTTGACCATGAAGTAGGTTCTACTGGGTTACATAGTGCCAGCAGCAGAGAGAAGCCCGACCTGATAATAGAAGACAGAATATTTATTTAGGAATTTGAAATAAGACAGTAAGTTTCATTGTAGGGTATTCACTGGTATATCTTGTCATATTTCCATTTCTATTCATACACTGCACTGTAGAACATCCTCATCGTTGGCTGTTGACGGGAGATGACAACTTGCTACTTTCCAACAGTACCATTTCCTCCAGTAGTGATAAGAAAATGTGATTCTTCGTCCTGTTTGTTTTGATCTAAATATGTGTTATATATAAACATATTTCTTTCTCCCCCCCCCCGTGTCTTCTACCCCCTCCCTGTGTCTTCTTCTCCCATCTCTCTCTTTTGACTCTCTCCTCCTCTCTACCACCTTGGTGTTGGAAATACCGTCGTTAATACGATACCTGTGCGACTAATATCTATCTTAACCATACACTGTACAGTTTTCGTAGAATTTCAGATAAAAACAAGAAAAAACCCACAAACAATTTAAATGAAAATAAACGCCATTTTGTACAGACTTTGCTTGTGTTTTTGTTTATATATTTAAATCTTCTCACAATCATCATCATCATCATCATACTCTGCATCAGTCTTTGTCTTTGTAATTCCTATAACAAAAGACACCTGTCCATGGAGCCATGTTCAAGACACATGTTCGTGACCTGAATCTGGAACCACACATGCTACAACTAGAGTCACACATGTGGAACTACACAACTATGTCTACAACTATATGGGCCTGGGGCAGAAGGGCTGTGTCCCGTGGACAAGACCGCAAAAGCATTCCTGCGGACAATGGCCAGCGACACCCGCTGTAACAGCCACCGCACCTCGCGGGACTCCTTCATCGGACGGGGCTGCCGACGTTTTGATCTTGATGAGGAGCTCGGCTGTACGGGGTCCAAGTACGCCTGAGTTCTCGACGGCGACCGGTGCGAAATAAATTTGCTCCAATGAAGACAAGTCTTCATTGTATAGAAAAACGGACGGAAAATAGTGACATTATTTAATGTATATAGGCGGTGGATTAGCAGTATCAGTAGAGGGTCGGACGCCATGCTTTGACGCATAGAGTTACGGCCCTTTCCATTCTGAGTTCAAATCCCGCCGAGGTTAACTTTGCCTTTCATCCTTACAGGGTTGATTAAATAAAGTACCAGTAATGCACTGGAGTAATTGCTGGCCTTGTGCCAAAAGTAGAAATAATTATTTAATGTATTTCAAGTGAAAAACAAAGGAAAAAAAGAATGAAGGATGGCATGTTTGTAAACAAGGACTTTTAAAAGTATAAATTGTAAAAGCATCTATCTGAAATTCCATGAAAGTAAAAGGTATTTTCACTAAAAAGAAAAAAAAAAAAGAAATAGCAACGAAAATGATTGCTATGAGTGATCTCCCTTGATAAGCTGATCGGCTTAAAACAATTGTGTGTGTACGTATATATACAGTATTTCGATATGGTTTGAAGGAAAATTTGTCCTTTCCAAAAAGTGCATGAAATTTCTCCCGTGCGAACTACACTTATAGTAAATTTTTCAGACAGAAAATCTGGTGCTGGAGCTGTTTGGTGTTATGCAGTAATACAGAAGATACACATTCCTTTGCACTCAGACTGCAGCATACATCTAGTATGTATCACTTAACCACTATCCTCTCTCACCCTAACACCACAACTATCTGATCACACCACCCTCCTCCTATGTCATTACACCCTTGCCCCAGTGTATTGGAATGGTCAACTAAACTTTGTTGAATGGCTGGTCAGATGGTCAAAGAAAAGTTTATAACGAATCTTTTAAGGTCAATGCCAGGTTAGAGGGCGAAAGAAGCAGTTTAAAGTCTTATAACTCTTATAGGATCTTCTATGGCCAGCTAAACCATGGTCAGTGTCATGTCCGGCTTGTACAATCACAAAACTATCAGTAGGTGAAGAACAATGTATCATTGACATTCGATGGACAACCGCAGGTGAAATCATTAACCACACAAACTTTCTCCATATTTAGTCAAACTTTCTCTTTAAATGAATTTAAAAAAAAAAAAAAAAAAAGGAATCTTTAAGGGAAGATAACTCTAACACACGTTCTTCAATCTTGAAATAACACTTTTTATATACATTTTTAAAGTGTTATTAAAGTATTATTAAACTTTATGTTCAAGAAAGCTAACTCTAAAGTATTTTGAAAGAGTTTCTTCCCTTAAACTATTTACTTGTTGCACCGGTGACATTTTTAGTATTACACCGGTATATCCGAGCCATAATCTGTTTGGCTTAGAGGTAACATTTCTTATGTCGTCTGAGTTAGTGTATAACTGTAGCTTATTATTATACTTTCACACACATTATATCTATACACATATAGGATTTTATTATTAAGTTAAATCTAAAATATAATGATATAACAACAGTTAAATTGTAGTTTTCTATACTTTATTCAAACCCAAGCGTTTTATAAGAAACATGACAGTAAAAGAAATTTATTTAATATCATAACATATAATATTTCAGGTAGGATGGTCGTTTCTGATGTCTTCTATCTGTAGTAGATTCGTCATGTTCAGTGAATGTCACGGTTTATTATACACTGGACACAGATTTAGAAACTTCGGCAAACGGTTTATTTTTCTTATTCCCGGTACTCTGAACACGATTTGAAATGACTGGAGTGAATTTATAAAAGGGTAAATTGACATAGTTGCACCGGTAATATATTTAGTGTTACATCGGTATTTCCGAAACATAATTACTTTGGCATTCGTTTTTTAGAGGTAACATTTCTATTTCTTTTCGTCCGTCTGAGTTAGTGTAGAACTGTAGATTGACTTCCTTGGTTTTTACAACTCATATTTATACAGATATAGGATTTTATTAAGTTTGTAATCTTTCTAGTAAGAGTTAGAAATAATAAGTCAAGTATAAGGATATAACAAAAGTATATAATAGTTTCCTCCACTTTATTGAGATTCAGACCTTTTAAAGAAAAAACCTGACATTGTAAGAAATATATTTAATATCATAATATATAATATTTCAGGTAGGATGGTCGTTTTTGTGGTCTTCCGTCTCTAGTAGATTCTTCATGTTCAGTGAATGACATCTCTACGCATAAGTGGTATTTCTTCTTGAGGTAGCCTTGGTGGTACATTTATTAGCTTTAATTCATATTTACACTCCTTGTAATAATTTTTACCTTCTTTAATTTAAGTGAGATAAATATATATATATAAACGTTTGTGACTTTAGTATATCTTCTATGCATTATGAATATCGCTTCTACTTTTAATACGCTTGTATTTGTTAGAGAAACGTTCTCTGATTTAGAAACCCTGATCTCCTCGCACCATCGTTGTAGTAATTCTTGTTAAATGAATGTTTTGTCTGGACTCGTGTCAGTAAGTGGCCTTGTTTTGTGATTATTAATAAAGTTTTTAAGGCGTCTACTGAATTGAAAGGCTAATATAGAAGTAAGATTTGTCTAATCTTGGTCAGAATTGTCTTCATTCATGCTTTCCAGCATAGTTACGTTCCTTTACGGTCTGAGTTCAAATTCCGCCGAGGTTAACTTTGCCTTTCATCCTTACGGGGTCGATAAAATAAAAGTACCAGTAATTGATGGCCTTGTGCCAAAAGTGGAAACAATTATTGCTTATTTCAAAGTTTTGTTTAGCTGCCGATAAAACTTTATATCAGTGTGCCAACGTTTGACACTTTCTACGGAGTGAATAATTAACTGGACATTTTATTTTCTGTTGTACTCCTCCACCACACCAATAACAGCTTGAAGCAGCTATCGTAATGTTGAATAGAATTGAAGCAGTAAAATGTTGAGGTTTATTCAGTCTAAAGGGAGGAAAAAGGAAAAGTTCAATAGCAAAAGTAACGTTTAAAGACATAAAGAAAGTATCTCTCTTTCTCTCTGGCAAAATGAATCGGCTATTTGTAAACTAGGAGGCTGGGATTGTCTCAGCCAGGTATAAATGCCCACACGACACTAATTACGGCATCCCTACAACAATAGTTAAGTGTCTATGAAACCAACGCATTTGTATGACAGAAATACTTACTAATGTATTTTTATTTTGGTTGTTTTTAGACCGCTATTGTTCAAGCATAATCTTTTTGGCATTCCTTAACGAAAGGTAGTTTGTTATGTCGTCTTAAATAGAGTATGTATACATACACGTATTCCTAAACAGTTTGACATTTATTCATAAGAGGTAATGGTTTTATTTAGACCCCGTCTCTTTTAGAATATATATACTCACAACACATCTATAAATTAATAGTTTTCTCTATAATATGATGGTAACGTTTTTTTTTTACGAAAAAGCTTATTGTATGAGTAGTTAGACATGCATTGAATTTAATGTAAACACGCCGTTTGTGGCACAAATATATTATTTTACATACACATCCATTATACAAAATTAAATATATGTGTATATATATATTTATTTGTATCTTTGTGTAACTAGAGTTACAGGCGATTCGCCCCACCTCCAAGCCCTTGATACTGTGACAAGGCGGTTTCAGTTAGGTTTTATTCCAGAATTAAAGCAACTGTACATTGTGAATAAAAGTAAGACCGAAAAGACTGTTACAACATACATATTAAATTTATTGTCATATTAGAATTGTTTCAATATCGATATCTTGGGGTATAATCATAAATAGATAGATAGTGTGTGTGTATCTTTTATTTTTCATATGAAATCAATATGCAAGCTGGCCCTTGTCTCTTCATTTTAAAGCGACATATTTCTACATCCCGGTGATTTGAACTCGGTTTCAAGTTACTCGATGATATAATGAAGCAGAGAGACTATAAAAACGCTACACCGGTGGCATATTTAGTTTACACCGGTACGAGGTGCATGAAAGAGGTAATGTTTTATTTGTCTTCTGTGTTACAGGATAACACTAGTTTAATTTGTTAAATTTATACTATATGTTTGTAATATATATTGTCAACATAGCGATGATTTCATCTCAATTAATAATTTCAACTCTTCGGAGGTTACTGCTCACATTTCATCTCTTCCACTAAGACACTCTCCACAACCTTTCCTCTCCTCGTATCATCACCCAATGTTGTGTCAATCTCCACAAAGCGAAAGTTTCTCATGTCTAACCCTTCTTGTCGAGAATGTCGGCTCCATGGAACTCCCTGTTTACTTCTTTCTGTAAAAAACAATGTTTGCAATAGTTTAAGTACATTGAACTTAGTTTAGGTTTTTTGCTATATTAAAAAAAACCCACCTCAAGCAAGTGTTTCAACCACAAGTGTGTGTGTGCCGAATAAACGCAAGGTTTGGCGGAACAAGAAAATAAAAATTATTCCTTCTGACATTTAAATCTTTTACATGGTATTATATGTTTAACCTTGCAGGATCGATAAAATGAAGTATCAGTAATGCACTGGGAGAATTGCTGGTCTTGTGTCAAAAGTAAAAAACAATTATATTAAGGGGTTTATGTACATTAAACAATAAAATGACCACTACATTTAACGGCGCTTTGATATTAATAGACATACTTAGTCTTCATAGTTTACTACCTAGTTCATTTGTGTGTGTCTGCCTTATCTCTAAAGAAAGTTTTAAATGGTATGAAAACGTGTTGAATTGAAGCATGTTTATTTATATGCTGATTGTCTTACCATGAGGGAGAGACAAATAAAGCTTTAAATGGTATGACTACGTGTTCAAATCAGGTAAGTTCCTTATAGTATGAGGATAAAAAAAAAAAAAAATTATTGTTATTATAATCTGATTCGAAAGCCAACCACTGCATTCCCTAGTTCTATGTCTTACCACTAGACTATAAAGCCTTCGATTACTTTTTGTTAAATATATATCTATATAAACTTATTTTCAGTCTAACAATAAAATAACTTTAAATGTGTTAATTTTCACTACTTATTTGTTGGTCTGTAGGTGGCCGTGTGGGTTATAGTGCTGTATCTATGCATGCTTTATATATGTATAGATTGGAGGTAGGCTTTCAATCTTCTTTATCTAAAATTTAAAGTATTTTTATTTTTTTAATTAAAAGAACGGTCTCTACCTTCTGGGCTACCGGGGCCACCTTCATCTCGAAGCCACCTTTTTAGTTCCCCCCGACGCTCGAACCTTCACTACCTAACTACACTACCTACGATACCACCACTTTACCACACGCCCACCAAGCGGCCGTAATTCTACTGTGCAAATTTGATATATTTAAATCTATTTTAGCATTTCTTTAATAAAGAACCACCTACGATGTTTGACATAATTGAAAAAAAAAATTACTTTATTATTTCCTAAGCTCTGGCAGGTATCGAAAACCTCATTTTAATTTCACTTATGCTAAAAACACATATATAATATTAATTATTTTCTTTATAACTTTTCAGTGACAAAATACATACATTGATAAGGTTTCCAATCTCAGAAATATCACCACGAGAGATGTGTTTGTGTATCTTTATTATTTATTTGAAAAGTAGTTTTAATTTTTTTAAATATATATTTCACTATTTCCAAGGTCCTAGTAGATATTGCATCTTCATCTGTAGATTCATTTAAGTACATAGTATTTGACTTAGGTGAAAAGGATGTAATTATTTTTAAAATTTTCTTTTCAAGTACCAAAGTAAAAATACATTAGTAAGGATTTCAGTCTCATGAATTCGTGGTTGTTATAGACACTTAACTATTGTTGTAGGGCTGCCATAATTACCGCCATGTGGGCATGCATTTAAACCTGACTGAGTCAATCCTCGTCTCCTCCTGGTCTAAAAACAGCCGATTTATTTTTCCAGAGAGAAAGAAAGATACTTTTCTTGTCTATAAACGTTAATTTTGAACAAACGTTTTTCTATCTACCTGTCACCCGAAGAAAGACATGCTCGAATTATTAGTAAGTGTCATAAGAAAGGTTTGTAGATCTAAGTAACCTAACAAATAGATTTCACATTTATTGGCAATTAAACAAAACATAAAAATAAGCAATACTAAAGCCACAAACGTTTTCTATCTACGTCTCTCCTGAAGAAAATAACGCTCGAATTATTACGAGAAGTGTAAATAGATAAATAAAGCTAATGAACCATTAATTCATGTATATGCATGTATGTAGTGTGTGTAAACATACTCTAGCACAGACGGAGTCTATCATTACCGCTTAAGAAACAAATTTTGGCATAATACTTACTAAATCTATTTTAGCAGTTCTTTAATAAACAAGAACATACGATGCTTGACGTAATTGAAAACAAAAAATTTTACTATTTCATTAGCTCTGGCAGGTATCAAAAACCCTATATATAGATTCATTTTAATTTCACTTGCGTGAAAAACGTACATTATTTTTTGATAATTTTTCAGTTACAAAATACATACATCGATAGGGTTTCGAATCTCAGAAATATTTCCACTAGAGATGTGGGTATTTCTCTTTATTATTCCTTTGAAAATGTGTTTTAGTCCTGGCAGATATCAACATCCCATCTATAGATTCATTTAAATATATTTTATTTAACTTACGTGAATTTGAAAACGATATAATTATTTTTAAAATGTTGTTTTCCACTATGTGTGCCTTTAAACCTTCTGAGTCAATTCTCCCCTCCTCCTGATCCTAAAACAGCCAATTTATTTTTCCAGAGCGAAAGAGAGATACATTTATTATGTCTTTAAACGTTAATTTTGCACATGACTTATAATTCCTTTTCCTTCTCTTTAGATTGAATAAACAAACACATTTTCCGTCTACAATTATATTCACAGTCAAGTTTTTGCTACATCTGATTCAAGCTGTTATGGATTTGGGAGGATCGTTATCCCAAAGTAAAATCTCCAGCTAAGAATTTATTCCGTAGTAAGTCTCATAAGAAAGGTTTGTAGGTATAAGCAACCTAACATATAGATTTCAAATTTATCGGCAGCTAAACAAGACTTTAAAATAAGCAATAATGAAGAAAATTCTGAGCAACATTAGATAAATCTTACTTCCATATTAGCTTTTGTCAATTCAGTAGACCCCTCAACTTTATTAATAATCAAAAATCAAGGCCACTTATTGACACTGGACCAGACAAAACATTCATTTAACAAGAAGTCATGGTTTCTAAATGAGAGAATGTTTCTTTAACAAACACAAGTAGAAGGGATATTCACAGTGCATAGAAGTAGGAAATAACTTCTATCAAATAGATGTTCTAGTGGCCAAGAACTTAGTAGCTCCAGTTCTAATTGTGTTAGAAGTATTTTTTAAATGAAATTAAACTTAAAGGTATACTAAACCCACAAACGTTTATATTTATATAGGTCTTACCTAAATTTAAAAAAAAAACGTACAAATTATTACGAGGAGGGTAAACATGAATTCATGCTAATAAATGTACCACCAAAAAGGCTGCCTCAAGATTTGCTCTCAGAAGAAATCGAACTTATGCTTACGTCTACGACATAATTATGGCTGGAGAGGACACTCACTGAACATGACGAATCTACTGGAGATAGAAGACAACAGAAACAACCTGCCTACCTGAAATATTATATGTTATGATATTAAATATATTTCTTGTACTGTCATGTTTTTCCTTTAAAACGCTTGAATCTGAATAAAGTCTAGGAAACTATTATATACTTTTGTTATATGATTATACTTAATTCTTTAACTTGACTTATTATTTCTAACTTTTATTATAAGGAATACAAACTTAATAAAATCCTATATCTGTATAAATATAATTGTCTGTGTGAAAGTAAATATGTATTTTGACAACGAGTTGTAAAAAGCAAGCTCGTCAATCTAGAACAGTTCTACACTAACACAGACGGCAAAAGAAAAAAATAACCATTACCTCTTACAAACGAATACCAAATTGAATATGTTTCCGAAATACCGGTGTAACACTAAATATATTACCGGGGCAACTAATTCAGTTTACCCTTTTATAAATCACTCCAGTCATTTCAAATCCTGGTCAGACTGCCGGGAATAAGAAAAAAAGTAAACCGTTTTCCGAAGTTTCTAAATCTTCTAAAAATAGTAGCCAAATCTCTCACTGTCTCCAATGTATAATAAACTGTGACATTCACGGAACATGACGAATCTACTACAGATAGAAGACAAGAGAAACGACCACCCTGCCTGAAATATTATCTGTTACGATATTAAATATATTTCTTCTGCTATCATGATTTTTTCTTTAAAACTTTGGAATCTCAATAACGTGGAGAAAACTATTATATACTATTGTTATATAATTATACGTTAGTTTTAACTTCACTTATTATTTCTAACTCTTCTCATTAGATAGAATACAAAGTTAATAATAAAATCCTATATGTGTATAGATATAATGTGTGTGAAAGTATGGTAATAAGCTACAGTTATACACTAACTCAGACGACATAAGAAACATTACCTCTAACGAACGAATGCGAGACAGATTATGTCTCGGATATACCGGTGTAAAACTAAAAATGTTACCGGTGCAACAGTTTCAGTTTACCCTTTTATAGACACACTCCAGTCATTTCAAATCGTGTTCAGAGTACCGAGAATAAAAAAAAAAATAAACCATTTGCCGAAGTATCTAAATCTACTAAAAGTAGCAGCCAAATCTCTCACTCTGTCTCCAATGAGTAGTAAACGGTTACTCATATATACATAGAGAGACAGATGTGTTGGTATATATTAGTGTATATATATTGGTATTTATATAAATTTGCGTGTAATTAAATGTATATTAGTCCATATATTCATATACAGTTATTCCCCGGTATTTGCGCGTGATACGGTCCTAGAGGACCCGAGTATATTGAAAAAGCGCGAACATTGGAAGTGGTCCATAGAAATGCCTATAAACCACAAAATGTAACGTAAAATATAATAGAAATAGAGGAGCGCCTTATGAGAAGGGGTGTCCAATAGACCGGCAAATACGATGTATTGTTGTTAATAATTTAGCTTTAAAACAATATATATTGTCATGAAATATATATATTGCTTTCACTGCTCTTTCTAGCATACAGTAGAAAATAATCGGAAGTGGAGAAAATTGAAAAACTTCTTCTTTTTTCCTCCTCTAACTTTTCAAAACAAAAGAAAATTTTATGTAAACAAAAACGAAATTTTTGCCACGAATGATAACTCGTCTCTGACTTAAATCCAATTTTTGGATAAAAAAAAATACTTGTGTGCAGTTTTCATTTACACACTTGTTATTACTAGCTAGTCCTTCTTATTTTGTTTTGTTTTGGGGTCTTTCACTCCTATTGTCCGACCTTTTTCTGTTGTTCTCTATGCATGTATGAATAAATATATATCTATATATGTACATATATATGCATACATTTTAATCTGTTCTTACTATAAATATTTGTTCTAGGGTATTTTATATATATATATTTTATATATACATAAAATCCTTATCGAGCTCTCTTTGGATTTTAGTTTTCACATTTATATAAATATATATATATATATATATATATATGCGTTTATATATGTATATGCTGATGTAAATATTTAAATATGTTTATATTTATGGATAAGTATGTATATATAGATACGTGTGTTTATATATATGTATACATACATACATATATAATATATATGTGTGTGTGTGTGTGCATATATAAACACACACCCATACACATATATATATATATTTCTTTACACACTATTAATATATTGAGTAAATTTTATTCACTGTCCCCCCCCCCCCCCCTCCCTACAGGGTAAGTCGCAGCTACTTGCATCTATTACCCTGAGGAACCGATTTGACTGCTGTGTCTAGCAGGTTTAGAGTCTACTATTTTCCAAACATTTTTCTTTTACAACCTCCACTATGAACTCGAATTCAAATTACCGGGCAGTCGGTTGATAGTGGTAAACTAATATATCTACACCGGTAACTTAATTAGTGTTACACCGCTATTGCTCAAGTATAATCTATTTGGCATTCTTTAACGAAAGGTAGTTTGTTATGTCGTCTTAAATAGAGTATGTATACATACACGTATTTCTAAACAGTTTGACATTTATTCATAAGAGGTAATGGTTTCATTTAAACCCCGTCTCTTTTAGAATATATATACTCACAACACATCCAGAAATTAATAATTTTCTTAATAATATGATATTAACGTTTTTTAACGAAAAAGCTCATTGTATGTGTAGTTATACATGCATTGAATTTAATGTAAACACGCCGTTTGTGGCACAAATATTAATTATATTATTTTACATACACATCCGTTATACAAAAAAATATATATGTATATATATATATATATATATATATATATATTTATTTATATATATATATATATTTATTTCATTCTTTGTGTAACTAGAGTTACAGGCGATTCGCCCCTCCTCCAAGCCCTTGATACTGTGACAAGACGGTTTCAGTTAGGTTTTATTCCAGAATTAAAGCAACTGTACATTGTGAATAAAAGTAAGACCCAAAAGACTGTTACAGCATACATATTAACTTTATTGGCATATTAGAATTGTTTCAATATCGATATCTTTGGGTATAATCATATATATATATAGAAAGAGATAAATAGATGGATAGTGTGTGTGTATCTTTTATTTTGAACGTGAAATCAATATACAAGCTGTGTGAAATCAATATGCAAGCTGTGTCAAATCAATATGCAAGCTGTGTCTTCATTTTAAAGTGACATTTCTACCTCCCGGTGATTTGAACTCAGTTTCAAGTTACTCGATGATATAATGAAGCGGAGAGACTATAAAAACGCTACACCGGTGGCATATTTAGTTTACACCGGTACGAGGTGCATGCAAGAGGTAATGTTTTATTTGTCTTCTGTGTTACAGGATAACACTAGTTTAATTTATACTACATGTTTGTAATATATATTGTCAACATAGCTATGATTTCATCTCGATTAGTAATTTCAACTCTTCGGAGGTTACTGCTCACATTTCATCTCTTCCACTAAGACACTCTCCACAACCTTTCCTCTCCTCGTATCATCACCCAATGTTGTGTCAATCTCCACAAAGCGAAAGTTTCTCATGTCTAACCCTTCTTGTCGAGAATGTCGGCTCCATGGAACTCCCTGTTTACTTCTTTCTGTAAAAAACAATGTTTGCAATAGTTTAAGTACATTGAACTTAGTTTACGTTTATCTATAATAAAAAAAAACCCACCTCAAGCAAGTGTTTCGACCACAAGTGTGTGTGCAGAATAAACGCAAGGTTTGACGGAACAAGAAAATAAAAATGATTCCTTCTGACATTTAAATCTTTTACATGGTATTATATGTTCAACCTTGCAGGATGGATAAAATGAAGTATCAGTAATGCACTGGGACAATTGCTGGTCTTATGTCAAAAGTAGAAACAATTATATTAAGGGGTTTATGTACATTAAACAATAAAATGACCACTACATTTAACGACGCGTTGATATTAATAGACATACTTAGTCTTCATAGTTTACTACCTAGTTCATTTGTGTGTGTCTGCCTTATCTCTAAAGAAAGTTTTAAATGGTATGAAAACGTGTTGAATTGAAGCATGTTTATTTATATGCTGATTGTCTTACCATGAGGGAGAGACAAATAAAGCTTTAAATGGTATGACTACGTGTTCAAATCAGGTAAGTTCCTTATAGTATGAGGATAAAAAAAAAAAAAAATTATTGTTATTATAATCTGATTCGAAAGCCAACCACTGCATTCCCTAGTTCTATGTCTTACCACTAGACTATAAAGCCTTCGATTACTTTTTGTTAAATATATATCTATATAAACTTATTTTCAGTCTAACAATAAAATAACTTTAAATGTGTTAATTTTCACTACTTATTTGTTGGTCTGTAGGTGGCCGTGTGGGTTATAGTGCTGTATCTATGCATGCTTTATATATGTATAGATTGGAGGTAGGCTTTCAATCTTCTTTATCTAAAATTTAAAGTATTTTTATTTTTTTAATTAAAAGAACGGTCTCTACCTTCTGGGCTACCGGGGCCACCTTCATCTCGAAGCCACCTTTTTAGTTCCCCCCTACGCTCGAACCTTCACTACCTAACTACACTACCTACGATACCACCACTTTACCACACGCCCACCAAGCGGCCGTAATTCTACTGTGCAAATTTGATATATTTAAATCTATTTTAGCATTTCTTTAATAAAGAACCACCTACGATGTTTGACATAATTGAAAAAAAAAATTACTTTATTATTTCCTAAGCTCTGGCAGGTATCGAAAACCTCATTTTAATTTCACTTATGCTAAAAACACATATATAATATTAATTATTTTCTTTATAACTTTTCAGTGACAAAATACATACATTGATAAGGTTTCCAATCTCAGAAATATCACCACGAGAGATGTGTTTGTGTATCTTTATTATTTATTTGAAAAGTAGTTTTAATTTTTTAAAATATATATTTCACTATTTCCAAGGTCCTAGTAGATATTGCATCTTCATCTGTAGATTCATTTAAGTACATAGTATTTGACTTAGGTGAAAAGGATGTAATTATTTTTAAAATTTTCTTTTCAAGTACCAAAGTAAAAATACATTAGTAAGGATTTCAGTCTCATGAATTCGTGGTTGTTATAGACACTTAACTATTGTTGTAGGGCTGCCATAATTACCGCCATGTGGGCATGCATTTAAACCTGACTGAGTCAATCCTCGTCTCCTCCTGGTCTAAAAACAGCCGATTTATTTTTCCAGAGAGAAAGAAAGATACTTTTCTTGTCTATAAACGTTAATTTTGAACAAACGTTTTTCTATCTACCTGTCACCCGAAGAAAGACATGCTCGAATTATTAGTAAGTGTCATAAGAAAGGTTTGTAGATCTAAGTAACCTAACAAATAGATTTCACATTTATTGGCAATTAAACAAAACATAAAAATAAGCAATACTAAAGCCACAAACGTTTTCTATCTACGTCTCTCCTGAAGAAAATAACGCTCGAATTGTTACGAGAAGTGTAAATAGATAAATAAAGCTAATGAACCATTAATTCATGTATATGCATGTATGTAGTGTGTGTAAACATACTCTAGCACAGACGGAGTCTATCATTACCGCTTAAGAAACAAATTTTGGCATAATACTTACTAAATCTATTTTAGCAGTTCTTTAATAAACAAGAACATACGATGCTTGACGTAATTGAAAACAAAAAATTTTACTATTTCATTAGCTCTGGCAGGTATCAACAACCCTATATATAGATTCATTTTAATTTCACTTGCGTGAAAAACGTACATTATTTTTTGATAATTTTTCAGTTACAAAATACATACATCGATAGGGTTTCGAATCTCAGAAATATTTCCACTAGAGATGTGGGTATTTCTCTTTATTATTCCTTTGAAAATGTGTTTTAGTCCTGGCAGATATCAACATCCCATCTATAGATTCATTTAAATATATTTTATTTAACTTACGTGAATTTGAAAACGATATAATTATTTTTAAAATGTTGTTTTCCACTATGTGTGCCTTTAAACCTTCTGAGTCAATTCTCCCCTCCTCCTGATCCTAAAACAGCCAATTTATTTTTCCAGAGCGAAAGAGAGATACATTTATTATGTCTTTAAACGTTAATTTTGCACATGACTTATAATTCCTTTTCCTTCTCTTTAGATTGAATAAACAAACACATTTTCCGTCTACAATTATATTCACAGTCAAGTTTTTGCTACATCTGATTCAAGCTGTTATGGATTTGGGAGGATCGTTATCCCAAAGTAAAATCTCCAGCTAAGAATTTATTCCGTAGTAAGTCTCATAAGAAAGGTTTGTAGGTATAAGCAACCTAACATATAGATTTCAAATTTATCGGCAGCTAAACAAGACTTTAAAATAAGCAATAATGAAGAAAATTCTGAGCAACATTAGATAAATCTTACTTCCATATTAGCTTTTGTCAATTCAGTAGACCCCTCAACTTTATTAATAATCAAAAATCAAGGCCACTTATTGACACTGGACCAGACAAAACATTCATTTAACAAGAAGTCATGGTTTCTAAATGAGAGAATGTTTCTTTAACAAACACAAGTAGAAGGGATATTCACAGTGCATAGAAGTAGGAAATAACTTCTATCAAATAGATGTTCTAGTGGCCAAGAACTTAGTAGCTCCAGTTCTAATTGTGTTAGAAGTATTTTTTAAATGAAATTAAACTTAAAGGTATACTAAACCCACAAACGTTTATATTTATATAGGTCTTACCTAAATTTAAAAAAAAAACGTACAAATTATTACGAGGAGGGTAAACATGAATTCATGCTAATAAATGTACCAGCAAAAAGGCTGCCTCAAGATTTGCTTACGTCTACGACATAATTATGGCTGGAGAGGACACTCACTGAACATGACGAATCTACTGGAGATAGAAGACAACAGAAACAACCTGCCTACCTGAAATATTATATGTTATGATATTAAATATATTTCTTGTACTGTCATGTTTTTCCTTTAAAACGCTTGAATCTGAATAAAGTCTAGGAAACTATTATATACTTTTGTTATATGATTATACTTAATTCTTTAACTTGACTTATTATTTCTAACTTTTATTATAAGGAATACAAACTTAATAAAATCCTATATCTGTATAAATATAATTGTCTGTGTGAAAGTAAATAATATGTATTTTGACAACGAGTTGTAAAAAGCAAGCTCGTCAATCTAGAACAGTTCTACACTAACACAGACGGCAAAAGAAAAAAATAACCATTACCTCTTACAAACGAATACCAAATTGAATATGTTTCCGAAATACCGGTGTAACACTAAATATATTACCGGGGCAACTAATTCAGTTTACCCTTTTATAAATCACTCCAGTCATTTCAAATCCTGGTCAGACTGCCGGGAATAAGAAAAAAAGTAAACCGTTTTCCGAAGTTTCTAAATCTTCTAAAAATAGTAGCCAAATCTCTCACTGTCTCCAATGTATAATAAACTGTGACATTCACGGAACATGACGAATCTACTACAGATAGAAGACAAGAGAAACGACCATCCTGCCTGAAATATTATCTGTTACGATATTAAATATATTTCTTCTGCTATCATGATTTTTTTCTTTAAAACTTTGGAATCTCAATAACGTGGAGAAAACTATTATATACTATTGTTATATAATTATACGTTAGTTTTAACTTCACTTATTATTTTTAACTCTTCTCATTAGATAGAATACAAAGTTAATAATAAAATCCTATATGTGTATAGATATAATGTGTGTGAAAGTATGGTAATAAGCTACAGTTATACACTAACTCAGACGACATAAGAAACATTACCTCTAACGAACGAATGCGAGACAGATTATGTCTCGGATATACCGGTGTAAAACTAAAAATGTTACCGGTGCAACAGTTTCAGTTTACCCTTTTATAGACACACTCCAGTCATTTCAAATCGTGTTCAGAGTACCGAGAATAAAAAAAAAAATAAACCATTTGCCGAAGTATCTAAATCTACTAAAAGTAGCAGCCAAATCTCTCACTCTGTCTCCAATGAGTAGTAAACGGTTACTCATATATACATAGAGAGACAGATGTGTTGGTATATATTAGTGTATATATATTGGTATTTATATAAATTTGCGTGTAATTAAATGTATATTAGTCCATATATTCATATACAGTTATTCCCCGGTATTTGCGCGTGATACGGTCCTAGAGGACCCGAGTATATTGAAAAAGCGCGAACATTGGAAGCGGTCCATAGAAATGCCTATAAACCACAAAATGTAACGTAAAATATAATAGAAATAGAGGAGCGCCTTATGAGAAGGGGTGTCCAATAGACCGGCAAATACGATGTATTGTTGTTAATAATTTAGCTTTAAAACAATATATATTGTCATGAAATATATATATTGCTTTCACTGCTCTTTCTAGCATACAGTAGAAAATAATCGGAAGTGGAGAAAATTGAAAAACTTCTTCTTTTTTCCTCCTCTAACTTTTCAAAACAAAAGAAAATTTTATGTAAACAAAAACGAAATTTTTGCCACGAATGATAACTCGTCTCTGACTTAAATCCAATTTTTGGATAAAAAAAAATACTTGTGTGCAGTTTTCATTTACACACTTGTTATTACTAGCTAGTCCTTCTTATTTTGTTTTGTTTTGGGGTCTTTCACTCCTATTGTCCGACCTTTTTCTGTTGTTCTCTATGCATGTATGAATAAATATATATCTATATATGTACATATATATGCATACATTTTAATCTGTTCTTACTATAAATATTTGTTCTAGGGTATTTTATATATATATATTTTATATATACATAAAATCCTTATCGAGCTCTCTTTGGATTTTAGTTTTCACATTTATATAAATATATATATATATATATATATATATATATATATATATATGCGTTTATATATGCTGATGTAAACATTTAAATATGTTTATATTTATGGATAAGTATGTATATATAGATACGTGTGTTTATATATATGTATACATACATACATATATAATATATATGTGTGTGTGTGTGTGCATATATAAACACACACCCATACACATATATATATATATTTCTTTACACACTATTAATATATTGAGTAAATTTTAATCACTGTTCCCCCCCCCCCCCTCCCTACAGGGTAAGTCGCAGCTACTTGCATCTATTACCCTGAGGAACCGATTTGACTGCTGTGTCTAGCAGGTTTAGAGTCTACTATTTTCCAAACATTTTTCTTTTACAACCTCCACTATGAACTCGAATTCAAATTACCGGGCAGTCGGTTGATAGTGGTAAACTAATATATCTACACCGGTAACTTAATTAGTGTTACACCGCTATTGCTCAAGTATAATCTATTTGGCATTCTTTAACGAAAGGTAGTTTGTTATGTCGTCTTAAATAGAGTATGTATACATACACGTATTTCTAAACAGTTTGACATTTATTCATAAGAGGTAATGGTTTCATTTAAACCCCGTCTCTTTTAGAATATATATACTCACAACACATCCAGAAATTAATAATTTTCTTAATAATATGATATTAACGTTTTTTAACGAAAAAGCTCATTGTATGTGTAGTTATACATGCATTGAATTTAATGTAAACACGCCGTTTGTGGCACAAATATTAATTATATTATTTTACATACACATCCGTTATACAAAAAAATATATATGTATATATATATATATATATATATTTATTTCATTCTTTGTGTAACTAGAGTTACAGGCGATTCGCCCCTACTCCATATTGTGACAAGACGGTTTCAGTTAGGTTTTATTCCAGAATTAAAGCAACTGTACATTGTGAATAAAAGTAAGACCCAAAAGACTGTTACAGCATACATATTAACTTTATTGGCATATTAGAATTGTTTCAATATCGATATCTTTGGGTATAATCATATATATATATATAGAAAGAGATAAATAGATGGATAGTGTGTGTGTGTATCTTTTATTTTGAACGTGAAATCAATATACAAGCTGTGTGAAATCAATATGCAAGCTGTGTCAAATCAATATGCAAGCTGTGTCTTCATTTTAAAGTGACATTTCTACCTCCCGGTGATTTGAACTCAGTTTCAAGTTACTCGATGATATAATGAAGCGGAGAGACTATAAAAACGCTACACCGGTGGCATATTTAGTTTACACCGGTACGAGGTGCATGCAAGAGGTAATGTTTTATTTGTCTTCTGTGTTACAGGATAACACTAGTTTAATTTATACTACATGTTTGTAATATATATTGTCAACATAGCTATGATTTCATCTCAATTAGTAATTTCAACTCTTCGGAGGTTACTGCTCACATTTCATCTCTTCCACTCAGACACTCTCCACAACCTTTCCTCTCCTCGTATCATCACCCAATGTTGTGTCAATCTCCACAAAGCGAAAGTTTCTCATGTCTAACCCTTCTTGTCGAGAATGTCGGCTCCATGGAACTCCCTGTTTACTTCTTTCTGTAAAAAACAATGTTTGCAATAGTTTAAGTACATTGAACTTAGTTTAGGTTTTTCTATAATAAAAAAACCCCACCTCAAGCAAGTGTTTCGACCACAAGTGTGTGTGCAGAATAAACGCAAGGTTTGACGGAACAAGAAAATAAAAATGATTCCTTCTGACATTTAAATCTTTTACATGGTATTATATGTTCAACCTTGCAGGATGGATAAAATGAAGTATCAGTAATGCACTGGGACAATTGCTGGTCTTATGTCAAAAGTAGAAACAATTATATTAAGGGGTTTATGTACATTAAACAATAAAATGACCACTACATTTAACGACGCGTTGATATTAATAGACATACGTAGTCTTCATAGTTTACTACCTAGTTCATTTGTGTGTGTCTGCCTTATCTCTAAAGAAAGTTTTAAATGGTATGAAAACGTGTTGAATTGAAGCATGTTTATTTATATGCTGATTGTCTTACCATGAGGGAGAGACAAATAAAGCTTTAAATGGTATGACTACGTGTTCAAATCAGGTAAGTTCCTTATAGTATGAGGATAAAAAAAAAAAAAAATTATTATTATTATAATCTGATTCGAAAGCCAACCACTGCATTCCCTAGTTCTATGTCTTACCACTAGACTATAAAGCCTTCGATTACTTTTTGTTAAATATATATCTATATAAACTTATTTTCAGTCTAACAATAAAATAACTTTAAATGTGTTAATTTTCACTACTTATTTGTTGGTCTGTAGGTGGCCGTGTGGGTTATAGTGCTGTATCTATGCATGCTTTATATATGTATAGATTGGAGGTAGGCTTTCAATCTTCTTTATCTAAAATTTAAAGTATTTTTATTTTTTTAATTAAAAGAACGGTCTCTACCTTCTGGGCTACCGGGGCCACCGTCATCTCGAAGCCACCTTTTTAGTTCCCCCCTACGCTCGAACCTTCACTACCTAACTACACTACCTACGATACCACCACTTTACCACACGCCCACCAAGCGGCCGTAATTCTACTGTGCAAATTTGATATATTTAAATCTATTTTAGCATTTCTTTAATAAAGAACCACCTACGATGTTTGACATAATTGAAAAAAAAAATTACTTTATTATTTCCTAAGCTCTGGCAGGTATCGAAAACCTCATTTTAATTTCACTTATGCTAAAAACACATATATAATATTAATTATTTTCTTTATAACTTTTCAGTGACAAAATACATACATTGATAAGGTTTCCAATCTCAGAAATATCACCACGAGAGATGTGTTTGTGTATCTTTATTATTTATTTGAAAAGTAGTTTTAATTTTTTTAAATATATATTTCACTATTTCCAAGGTCCTAGTAGATATTGCATCTTCATCTGTAGATTCATTTAAGTACATAGTATTTGACTTAGGTGAAAAGGATGTAATTATTTTTAAAATTTTCTTTTCAAGTACCAAAGTAAAAATACATTAGTAAGGATTTCAGTCTCATGAATTCGTGGTTGTTATAGACACTTAACTATTGTTGTAGGGCTGCCATAATTACCGCCATGTGGGCATGCATTTAAACCTGACTGAGTCAATCCTCGTCTCCTCCTGGTCTAAAAACAGCCGATTTATTTTTCCAGAGAGAAAGAAAGATACTTTTCTTGTCTATAAACGTTAATTTTGAACAAACGTTTTTCTATCTACCTGTCACCCGAAGAAAGACATGCTCGAATTATTAGTAAGTGTCATAAGAAAGGTTTGTAGATCTAAGTAACCTAACAAATAGATTTCACATTTATTGGCAATTAAACAAAACATAAAAATAAGCAATACTAAAGCCACAAACGTTTTCTATCTACGTCTCTCCTGAAGAAAATAACGCTCGAATTATTACGAGAAGTGTAAATAGATAAATAAAGCTAATGAACCATTAATTCATGTATATGCATGTATGTAGTGTGTGTAAACATACTCTAGCACAGACGGAGTCTATCATTACCGCTTAAGAAACAAATTTTGGCATAATACTTACTAAATCTATTTTAGCAGTTCTTTAATAAACAAGAACATACGATGCTTGACGTAATTGAAAACAAAAAATTTTACTATTTCATTAGCTCTGGCAGGTATCAAAAACCCTATATATAGATTCATTTTAATTTCACTTGCGTGAAAAACGTACATTATTTTTTGATAATTTTTCAGTTACAAAATACATACATCGATAGGGTTTCGAATCTCAGAAATATTTCCACTAGAGATGTGGGTATTTCTCTTTATTATTCCTTTGAAAATGTGTTTTAGTCCTGGCAGATATCAACATCCCATCTATAGATTCATTTAAATATATTTTATTTAACTTACGTGAATTTGAAAACGATATAATTATTTTTAAAATGTTGTTTTCCACTATGTGTGCCTTTAAACCTTCTGAGTCAATTCTCCCCTCCTCCTGATCCTAAAACAGCCAATTTATTTTTCCAGAGCGAAAGAGAGATACATTTATTATGTCTTTAAACGTTAATTTTGCACACGACTTATAATTCCTTTTCCTTCTCTTTAGATTGAATAAACAAACACATTTTCCGTCTACAATTATATTCACAGTCAAGTTTTTGCTACATCTGATTCAAGCTGTTATGGATTTGGGAGGATCGTTATCCCAAAGTAAAATCTCCAGCTAAGAATTTATTCCGTAGTAAGTCTCATAAGAAAGGTTTGTAGGTATAAGCAACCTAACATATAGATTTCAAATTTATCGGCAGCTAAACAAGACTTTAAAATAAGCAATAATGAAGAAAATTCTGAGCAACATTAGATAAATCTTACTTCCATATTAGCTTTTGTCAATTCAGTAGACCCCTCAACTTTATTAATAATCAAAAATCAAGGCCACTTATTGACACTGGACCAGACAAAACATTCATTTAACAAGAAGTCATGGTTTCTAAATGAGAGAATGTTTCTTTAACAAACACAAGTAGAAGGGATATTCACAGTGCATAGAAGTAGGAAATAACTTCTATCAAATAGATGTTCTAGTGGCCAAGAACTTAGTAGCTCCAGTTCTAATTGTGTTAGAAGTATTTTTTAAATGAAATTAAACTTAAAGGTATACTAAACCCACAAACGTTTATATTTATATAGGTCTTACCTAAATTTTAAAAAAAAACGTACAAATTATTACGAGGAGGGTAAACATGAATTCATGCTAATAAATGTACCAGCAAAAAGGCTGCCTCAAGATTTGCTCTTGCTTTCAGAAGAAATCGAACTTATGCTTACGTCTACGACATAATTATGGCTGGAGAGGACACTCACTGAACATGACGAATCTACTGGAGATAGAAGACAACAGAAACAACCTGCCTACCTGAAATATTATATGTTATGATATTAAATATATTTCTTGTACTGTCATGTTTTTCCTTTAAAACGCTTGAATCTGAATAAAGTCTAGGAAACTATTATATACTTTTGTTATATGATTATACTTAATTCTTTAACT
This sequence comes from Eledone cirrhosa, assembly GCA_964016885.1. Lineage (NCBI taxonomy): Eukaryota > Metazoa > Mollusca > Cephalopoda > Octopoda > Eledonidae > Eledone > Eledone cirrhosa. The sequence goes on along the minus strand of OZ024761.1, from coordinate 6,660,819 downwards.
TGACTTATTATTTCTAACTTTTATTATAAGGAATACAAACTTAATAAAATCCTATATCTGTATAAATATAATTGTCTGTGTGAAAGTAAATAATATGTATTTTGACAACGAGTTGTAAAAAGCAAGCTCGTCAATCTAGAACAGTTCTACACTAACACAGACGGCAAAAGAAAAAAATAACCATTACCTCTTACAAACGAATACCAAATTGAATATGTTTCCGAAATACCGGTGTAACACTAAATATATTACCGGGGCAACTAATTCAGTTTACCCTTTTATAAATCACTCCAGTCATTTCAAATCCTGGTCAGACTGCCGGGAATAAGAAAAAAAGTAAACCGTTTTCCGAAGTTTCTAAATCTTCTAAAAATAGTAGCCAAATCTCTCACTGTCTCCAATGTATAATAAACTGTGACATTCACGGAACATGACGAATCTACTACAGATAGAAGACAAGAGAAACGACCACCCTGCCTGAAATATTATCTGTTACGATATTAAATATATTTCTTCTGCTATCTTGATTTTTTCTTTAAAACTTTGGAATCTCAATAACGTGGAGAAAACTATTATATACTATTGTTATATAATTATACGTTAGTTTTAACTTCACTTATTATTTCTAACTCTTCTCATTAGATAGAATACAAAGTTAATAATAAAATCCTATATGTGTATAGATATAATTTGTGTGAAAGTATGGTAATAAGCTACAGTTATACACTAACTCAGACGACATAAGAAGCATTACCTCTAACGAACGAATGCGAGACAGATTATGTCTCGGATATACCGGTGTAAAACTAAAAATGTTACCGGTGCAACAGTTTCAGTTTACCCTTTTATAGACACACTCCAGTCATTTCAAATCGTGTTCAGAGTACCGAGAATAAAAAAAAAAATAAACCATTTGCCGAAGTATCTAAATCTACTAAAAGTAGCAGCCAAATCTCTCACTCTGTCTCCAATGAGTAGTAAACGGTTACTCATATATACATAGAGAGACAGATGTGTTGGTATATATTAGTGTATATATATTGGTATTTATATAAATTTGCGTGTAATTAAATGTATATTAGTCCATATATTCATATACAGTTATTCCCCGGTATTTGCGCGTGATACGGTCCTAGAGGACTCGAGTATATTGAAAAAGCGCGAACATTGGAAGCGGTCCATAGAAATGCCTATAAACCACAAAATGTAACGTAAAATATAATAGAAATAGAGGAGCGCCTTATGAGAAGGGGTGTCCAATAGACCGGCAAATACGATGTATTGTTGTTAATAATTTAGCTTTAAAACAATATATATTGTCATGAAATATATATATTGCTTTCACTGCTCTTTCTAGCATACAGTAGAAAATAATCGGAAGTGGAGAAAATTGAAAAACTTCTTCTTTTTTCCTCCTCTAACTTTTCAAAACAAAAGAAAATTTTATGTAAACAAAAACGAAATTTTTGCCACGAATGATAACTCGTCTCTGACTTAAATCCAATTTTTGGATAAAAAAAAATACTTGTGTGCAGTTTTCATGTACACACTTGTTATTACTAGCTAGTCCTTCTTATTTTGTTTTGTTTTGGGGTCTTTCACTCCTATTGTCCGACCTTTTTCTGTTGTTCTCTATGCATGTATGAATAAATATATATCTATATATGTACATATATATGCATACATTTTAATCTGTTCTTACTATAAATATTTGTTCTAGGGTATTTTATATATATATATTTTATATATACATAAAATCCTTATCGAGCTCTCTTTGGATTTTAGTTTTCACATTTATATAAATATATATATATATATATATATATATATATATATATATATGCGTTTATATATGCTGATGTAAACATTTAAATATGTTTATATTTATGGATAAGTATGTATATATAGATACGTGTGTTTATATATATGTATACATACATACATATATAATATATATGTGTGTGTGTGTGTGCATATATAAACACACACCCATACACATATATATATATATTTCTTTACACACTATTAATATATTGAGTAAATTTTATTCACTGTTCCCCCCCCCCCTCCCTACAGGGTAAGTCGCAGCTACTTGCATCTATTACCCTGAGGAACCGATTTGACTGCTGTGTCTAGCAGGTTTAGAGTCTACTATTTTCCAAACATTTTTCTTTTACAACCTCCACTATGAACTCGAATTCAAATTACCGGGCAGTCGGTTGATAGTGGTAAACTAATATATCTACACCGGTAACTTAATTAGTGTTACACCGCTATTGCTCAAGTATAATCTATTTGGCATTCTTTAACGAAAGGTAGTTTGTTATGTCGTCTTAAATAGAGTATGTATACATACACGTATTTCTAAACAGTTTGACATTTATTCATAAGAGGTAATGGTTTCATTTAAACCCCGTCTCTTTTAGAATATATATACTCACAACACATCCAGAAATTAATAATTTTCTTAATAATATGATATTAACGTTTTTTAACGAAAAAGCTCATTGTATGTGTAGTTATACATGCATTGAATTTAATGTAAACACGCCGTTTGTGGCACAAATATTAATTATATTATTTTACATACACATCCGTTATACAAAAAAATATATATGTATATATATATATATATATATATATTTATTTCATTCTTTGTGTAACTAGAGTTACAGGCGATTCGCCCCTACTCCATATTGTGACAAGACGGTTTCAGTTAGGTTTTATTCCAGAATTAAAGCAACTGTACATTGTGAATAAAAGTAAGACCCAAAAGACTGTTACAGCATACATATTAACTTTATTGGCATATTAGAATTGTTTCAATATCGATATCTTTGGGTATAATCATATATATATATATAGAAAGAGATAAATAGATGGATAGTGTGTGTGTGTATCTTTTATTTTGAACGTGAAATCAATATACAAGCTGTGTGAAATCAATATGCAAGCTGTGTCAAATCAATATGCAAGCTGTGTCTTCATTTTAAAGTGACATTTCTACCTCCCGGTGATTTGAACTCAGTTTCAAGTTACTCGATGATATAATGAAGCGGAGAGACTATAAAAACGCTACACCGGTGGCATATTTAGTTTACACCGGTACGAGGTGCATGCAAGAGGTAATGTTTTATTTGTCTTCTGTGTTACAGGATAACACTAGTTTAATTTATACTACATGTTTGTAATATATATTGTCAACATAGCTATGATTTCATCTCAATTAGTAATTTCAACTCTTCGGAGGTTACTGCTCACATTTCATCTCTTCCACTCAGACACTCTCCACAACCTTTCCTCTCCTCGTATCATCACCCAATGTTGTGTCAATCTCCACAAAGCGAAAGTTTCTCATGTCTAACCCTTCTTGTCGAGAATGTCGGCTCCATGGAACTCCCTGTTTACTTCTTTCTGTAAAAAACAATGTTTGCAATAGTTTAAGTACATTGAACTTAGTTTAGGTTTTTCTATAATAAAAAAACCCCACCTCAAGCAAGTGTTTCGACCACAAGTGTGTGTGCAGAATAAACGCAAGGTTTGACGGAACAAGAAAATAAAAATGATTCCTTCTGACATTTAAATCTTTTACATGGTATTATATGTTCAACCTTGCAGGATGGATAAAATGAAGTATCAGTAATGCACTGGGACAATTGCTGGTCTTATGTCAAAAGTAGAAACAATTATATTAAGGGGTTTATGTACATTAAACAATAAAATGACCACTACATTTAACGACGCGTTGATATTAATAGACATACGTAGTCTTCATAGTTTACTACCTAGTTCATTTGTGTGTGTCTGCCTTATCTCTAAAGAAAGTTTTAAATGGTATGAAAACGTGTTGAATTGAAGCATGTTTATTTATATGCTGATTGTCTTACCATGAGGGAGAGACAAATAAAGCTTTAAATGGTATGACTACGTGTTCAAATCAGGTAAGTTCCTTATAGTATGAGGATAAAAAAAAAAAAAAATTATTGTTATTATAATCTGATTCGAAAGCCAACCACTGCATTCCCTAGTTCTATGTCTTACCACTAGACTATAAAGCCTTCGATTACTTTTTGTTAAATATATATCTATATAAACTTATTTTCAGTCTAACAATAAAATAACTTTAAATGTGTTAATTTTCACTACTTATTTGTTGGTCTGTAGGTGGCCGTGTGGGTTATAGTGCTGTATCTATGCATGCTTTATATATGTATAGATTGGAGGTAGGCTTTCAATCTTCTTTATCTAAAATTTAAAGTATTTTTATTTTTTTAATTAAAAGAACGGTCTCTACCTTCTGGGCTACCGGGGCCACCGTCATCTCGAAGCCACCTTTTTAGTTCCCCCCTACGCTCGAACCTTCACTACCTAACTACACTACCTACGATACCACCACTTTACCACACGCCCACCAAGCGGCCGTAATTCTACTGTGCAAATTTGATATATTTAAATCTATTTTAGCATTTCTTTAATAAAGAACCACCTACGATGTTTGACATAATTGAAAAAAAAAATTACTTTATTATTTCCTAAGCTCTGGCAGGTATCGAAAACCTCATTTTAATTTCACTTATGCTAAAAACACATATATAATATTAATTATTTTCTTTATAACTTTTCAGTGACAAAATACATACATTGATAAGGTTTCCAATCTCAGAAATATCACCACGAGAGATGTGTTTGTGTATCTTTATTATTTATTTGAAAAGTAGTTTTAATTTTTTTAAATATATATTTCACTATTTCCAAGGTCCTAGTAGATATTGCATCTTCATCTGTAGATTCATTTAAGTACATAGTATTTGACTTAGGTGAAAAGGATGTAATTATTTTTAAAATTTTCTTTTCAAGTACCAAAGTAAAAATACATTAGTAAGGATTTCAGTCTCATGAATTCGTGGTTGTTATAGACACTTAACTATTGTTGTAGGGCTGCCATAATTACCGCCATGTGGGCATGCATTTAAACCTGACTGAGTCAATCCTCGTCTCCTCCTGGTCTAAAAACAGCCGATTTATTTTTCCAGAGAGAAAGAAAGATACTTTTCTTGTCTATAAACGTTAATTTTGAACAAACGTTTTTCTATCTACCTGTCACCCGAAGAAAGACATGCTCGAATTATTAGTAAGTGTCATAAGAAAGGTTTGTAGATCTAAGTAACCTAACAAATAGATTTCACATTTATTGGCAATTAAACAAAACATAAAAATAAGCAATACTAAAGCCACAAACGTTTTCTATCTACGTCTCTCCTGAAGAAAATAACGCTCGAATTATTACGAGAAGTGTAAATAGATAAATAAAGCTAATGAACCATTAATTCATGTATATGCATGTATGTAGTGTGTGTAAACATACTCTAGCACAGACGGAGTCTATCATTACCGCTTAAGAAACAAATTTTGGCATAATACTTACTAAATCTATTTCAGCAGTTCTTTAATAAACAAGAACATACGATGCTTGACGTAATTGAAAACAAAAAATTTTACTATTTCATTAGCTCTGGCAGGTATCAAAAACCCTATATATAGATTCATTTTAATTTCACTTGCGTGAAAAACGTACATTATTTTTTGATAATTTTTCAGTTACAAAATACATACATCGATAGGGTTTCGAATCTCAGAAATATTTCCACTAGAGATGTGGGTATTTCTCTTTATTATTCCTTTGAAAATGTGTTTTAGTCCTGGCAGATATCAACATCCCATCTATAGATTCATTTAAATATATTTTATTTAACTTACGTGAATTTGAAAACGATATAATTATTTTTAAAATGTTGTTTTCCACTATGTGTGCCTTTAAACCTTCTGAGTCAATTCTCCCCTCCTCCTGATCCTAAAACAGCCAATTTATTTTTCCAGAGCGAAAGAGAGATACATTTATTATGTCTTTAAACGTTAATTTTGCACATGACTTATAATTCCTTTTCCTTCTCTTTAGATTGAATAAACAAACACATTTTCCGTCTACAATTATATTCACAGTCAAGTTTTTGCTACATCTGATTCAAGCTGTTATGGATTTGGGAGGATCGTTATCCCAAAGTAAAATCTCCAGCTAAGAATTTATTCCGTAGTAAGTCTCATAAGAAAGGTTTGTAGGTATAAGCAACCTAACATATAGATTTCAAATTTATCGGCAGCTAAACAAGACTTTAAAATAAGCAATAATGAAGAAAATTCTGAGCAACATTAGATAAATCTTACTTCCATATTAGCTTTTGTCAATTCAGTAGACCCCTCAACTTTATTAATAATCAAAAATCAAGGCCACTTATTGACACTGGACCAGACAAAACATTCATTTAACAAGAAGTCATGGTTTCTAAATGAGAGAATGTTTCTTTAACAAACACAAGTAGAAGGGATATTCACAGTGCATAGAAGTAGGAAATAACTTCTATCAAATAGATGTTCTAGTGGCCAAGAACTTAGTAGCTCCAGTTCTAATTGTGTTAGAAGTATTTTTTAAATGAAATTAAACTTAAAGGTATACTAAACCCACAAACGTTTATATTTATATAGGTCTTACCTAAATTTTAAAAAAAAACGTACAAATTATTACGAGGAGGGTAAACATGAATTCATGCTAATAAATGTACCAGCAAAAAGGCTGCCTCAAGATTTGCTTACGTCTACGACATAATTATGGCTGGAGAGGACACTCACTGAACATGACGAATCTACTGGAGATAGAAGACAACAGAAACAACCTGCCTACCTGAAATATTATATGTTATGATATTAAATATATTTCTTGTACTGTCATGTTTTTCCTTTAAAACGCTTGAATCTGAATAAAGTCTAGGAAACTATTATATACTTTTGTTATATGATTATACTTAATTCTTTAACTTGACTTATTATTTCTAACTTTTATTATAAGGAATACAAACTTAATAAAATCCTATATCTGTATAAATATAATTGTCTGTGTGAAAGTAAATAATATGTATTTTGACAACGAGTTGTAAAAAGCAAGCTCGTCAATCTAGAACAGTTCTACACTAACACAGACGGCAAAAGAAAAAAATAACCATTACCTCTTACAAACGAATACCAAATTGAATATGTTTCCGAAATACCGGTGTAACACTAAATATATTACCGGGGCAACTAATTCAGTTTACCCTTTTATAAATCACTCCAGTCATTTCAAATCCTGGTCAGACTGCCGGGAATAAGAAAAAAAGTAAACCGTTTTCCGAAGTTTCTAAATCTTCTAAAAATAGTAGCCAAATCTCTCACTGTCTCCAATGTATAATAAACTGTGACATTCACGGAACATGACGAATCTACTACAGATAGAAGACAAGAGAAACGACCACCCTGCCTGAAATATTATCTGTTACGATATTAAATATATTTCTTCTGCTATCTTGATTTTTTCTTTAAAACTTTGGAATCTCAATAACGTGGAGAAAACTATTATATACTATTGTTATATAATTATACGTTAGTTTTAACTTCACTTATTATTTCTAACTCTTCTCATTAGATAGAATACAAAGTTAATAATAAAATCCTATATGTGTATAGATATAATTTGTGTGAAAGTATGGTAATAAGCTACAGTTATACACTAACTCAGACGACATAAGAAACATTACCTCTAACGAACGAATGCGAGACAGATTATGTCTCGGATATACCGGTGTAAAACTAAAAATGTTACCGGTGCAACAGTTTCAGTTTACCCTTTTATAGACACACTCCAGTCATTTCAAATCGTGTTCAGAGTACCGAGAATAAAAAAAAAAATAAACCATTTGCCGAAGTATCTAAATCTACTAAAAGTAGCAGCCAAATCTCTCACTCTGTCTCCAATGAGTAGTAAACGGTTACTCATATATACATAGAGAGACAGATGTGTTGGTATATATTAGTGTATATATATTGGTATTTATATAAATTTGCGTGTAATTAAATGTATATTAGTCCATATATTCATATACAGTTATTCCCCGGTATTTGCGCGTGATACGGTCCTAGAGGACCCGAGTATATTGAAAAAGCGCGAACATTGGAAGTGGTCCATAGAAATGCCTATAAACCACAAAATGTAACGTAAAATATAATAGAAATAGAGGAGCGCCTTATGAGAAGGGGTGTCCAATAGACCGGCAAATACGATGTATTGTTGTTAATAATTTAGCTTTAAAACAATATATATTGTCATGAAATATATATATTGCTTTCACTGCTCTTTCTAGCATACAGTAGAAAATAATCGGAAGTGGAGAAAATTGAAAAACTTCTTCTTTTTTCCTCCTCTAACTTTTCAAAACAAAAGAAAATTTTATGTAAACAAAAACGAAATTTTTGCCACGAATGATAACTCGTCTCTGACTTAAATCCAATTTTTGGATAAAAAAAAATACTTGTGTGCAGTTTTCATGTACACACTTGTTATTACTAGCTAGTCCTTCTTATTTTGTTTTGTTTTGGGGTCTTTCACTCCTATTGTCCGACCTTTTTCTGTTGTTCTCTATGCATGTATGAATAAATATATATCTATATATGTACATATATATGCATACATTTTAATCTGTTCTTACTATAAATATTTGTTCTAGGGTATTTTATATATATATATTTTATATATACATAAAATCCTTATCGAGCTCTCTTTGGATTTTAGTTTTCACATTTATATAAATATATATATATATATATATATATATATATATATATGCGTTTATATATGCTGATGTAAACATTTAAATATGTTTATATTTATGGATAAGTATGTATATATAGATACGTGTGTTTATATATATGTATACATACATACATATATAATATATATGTGTGTGTGTGTGTGCATATATAAACACACACCCATACACATATATATATATATTTCTTTACACACTATTAATATATTGAGTAAATTTTAATCACTGTCCCCCCCCCCCCCTCCCTACAGGGTAAGTCGCAGCTACTTGCATCTATTACCCTGAGGAACCGATTTGACTGCTGTGTCTAGCAGGTTTAGAGTCTACTATTTTCCAAACATTTTTCTTTTACAACCTCCACTATGAACTCGAATTCAAATTACCGGGCAGTCGGTTGATAGTGGTAAACTAATATATCTACACCGGTAACTTAATTAGTGTTACACCGCTATTGCTCAAGTATAATCTATTTGGCATTCTTTAACGAAAGGTAGTTTGTTATGTCGTCTTAAATAGAGTATGTATACATACACGTATTTCTAAACAGTTTGACATTTATTCATAAGAGGTAATGGTTTCATTTAAACCCCGTCTCTTTTAGAATATATATACTCACAACACATCCAGAAATTAATAATTTTCTTAATAATATGATATTAACGTTTTTTAACGAAAAAGCTCATTGTATGTGTAGTTATACATGCATTGAATTTAATGTAAACACGCCGTTTGTGGCACAAATATTAATTATATTATTTTACATACACATCCGTTATACAAAAAAATATATATGTATATATATATATATATATATATATTTATTTCATTCTTTGTGTAACTAGAGTTACAGGCGATTCGCCCCTACTCCATATTGTGACAAGACGGTTTCAGTTAGGTTTTATTCCAGAATTAAAGCAACTGTACATTGTGAATAAAAGTAAGACCCAAAAGACTGTTACAGCATACATATTAACTTTATTGGCATATTAGAATTGTTTCAATATCGATATCTTTGGGTATAATCATATATATATATATAGAAAGAGATAAATAGATGGATAGTGTGTGTGTGTATCTTTTATTTTGAACGTGAAATCAATATGCAAGCTGTGTCAAATCAATATGCAAGCTGTGTCTTCATTTTAAAGTGACATTTCTACCTCCCGGTGATTTGAACTCAGTTTCAAGTTACTCGATGATATAATGAAGCGGAGAGACTATAAAAACGCTACACCGGTGGCATATTTAGTTTACACCGGTACGAGGTGCATGCAAGAGGTAATGTTTTATTTGTCTTCTGTGTTACAGGATAACACTAGTTTAATTTATACTACATGTTTGTAATATATATTGTCAACATAGCTATGATTTCATCTCAATTAGTAATTTCAACTCTTCGGAGGTTACTGCTCACATTTCATCTCTTCCACTCAGACACTCTCCACAACCTTTCCTCTCCTCGTATCATCACCCAATGTTGTGTCAATCTCCACAAAGCGAAAGTTTCTCATGTCTAACCCTTCTTGTCGAGAATGTCGGCTCCATGGAACTCCCTGTTTACTTCTTTCTGTAAAAAACAATGTTTGCAATAGTTTAAGTACATTGAACTTAGTTTAGGTTTTTCTATAATAAAAAAACCCCACCTCAAGCAAGTGTTTCGACCACAAGTGTGTGTGCAGAATAAACGCAAGGTTTGACGGAACAAGAAAATAAAAATGATTCCTTCTGACATTTAAATCTTTTACATGGTATTATATGTTCAACCTTGCAGGATCGATAAAATGAAGTATCAGTAATGCACTGGGACAATTGCTGGTCTTATGTCAAAAGTAGAAACAATTATATTAAGGGGTTTATGTACATTAAACAATAAAATGACCACTACATTTAACGACGCGTTGATATTAATAGACATACGTAGTCTTCATAGTTTACTACCTAGTTCATTTGTGTGTGTCTGCCTTATCTCTAAAGAAAGTTTTAAATGGTATGAAAACGTGTTGAATTGAAGCATGTTTATTTATATGCTGATTGTCTTACCATGAGGGAGAGACAAATAAAGCTTTAAATGGTATGACTACGTGTTCAAATCAGGTAAGTTCCTTATAGTATGAGGATAAAAAAAAAAAAAAATTATTGTTATTATAATCTGATTCGAAAGCCAACCACTGCATTCCCTAGTTCTATGTCTTACCACTAGACTATAAAGCCTTCGATTACTTTTTGTTAAATATATATCTATATAAACTTATTTTCAGTCTAACAATAAAATAACTTTAAATGTGTTAATTTTCACTACTTATTTGTTGGTCTGTAGGTGGCCGTGTGGGTTATAGTGCTGTATCTATGCATGCTTTATATATGTATAGATTGGAGGTAGGCTTTCAATCTTCTTTATCTAAAATTTAAAGTATTTTTATTTTTTTAATTAAAAGAACGGTCTCTACCTTCTGGGCTACCGGGGCCACCGTCATCTCGAAGCCACCTTTTTAGTTCCCCCCTACGCTCGAACCTTCACTACCTAACTACACTACCTACGATACCACCACTTTACCACACGCCCACCAAGCGGCCGTAATTCTACTGTGCAAATTTGATATATTTAAATCTATTTTAGCATTTCTTTAATAAAGAACCACCTACGATGTTTGACATAATTGAAAAAAAAAATTACTTTATTATTTCCTAAGCTCTGGCAGGTATCGAAAACCTCATTTTAATTTCACTTATGCTAAAAACACATATATAATATTAATTATTTTCTTTATAACTTTTCAGTGACAAAATACATACATTGATAAGGTTTCCAATCTCAGAAATATCACCACGAGAGATGTGTTTGTGTATCTTTATTATTTATTTGAAAAGTAGTTTTAATTTTTTTAAATATATATTTCACTATTTCCAAGGTCCTAGTAGATATTGCATCTTCATCTGTAGATTCATTTAAGTACATAGTATTTGACTTAGGTGAAAAGGATGTAATTATTTTTAAAATTTTCTTTTCAAGTACCAAAGTAAAAATACATTAGTAAGGATTTCAGTCTCATGAATTCGTGGTTGTTATAGACACTTAACTATTGTTGTAGGGCTGCCATAATTACCGCCATGTGGGCATGCATTTAAACCTGACTGAGTCAATCCTCGTCTCCTCCTGGTCTAAAAACAGCCGATTTATTTTTCCAGAGAGAAAGAAAGATACTTTTCTTGTCTATAAACGTTAATTTTGAACAAACGTTTTTCTATCTACCTGTCACCCGAAGAAAGACATGCTCGAATTATTAGTAAGTGTCATAAGAAAGGTTTGTAGATCTAAGTAACCTAACAAATAGATTTCACATTTATTGGCAATTAAACAAAACATAAAAATAAGCAATACTAAAGCCACAAACGTTTTCTATCTACGTCTCTCCTGAAGAAAATAACGCTCGAATTATTACGAGAAGTGTAAATAGATAAATAAAGCTAATGAACCATTAATTCATGTATATGCATGTATGTAGTGTGTGTAAACATACTCTAGCACAGACGGAGTCTATCATTACTGCTTAAGAAACAAATTTTGGCATAATACTTACTAAATCTATTTTAGCAGTTCTTTAATAAACAAGAACATACGATGCTTGACGTAATTGAAAACAAAAAATTTTACTATTTCATTAGCTCTGGCAGGTATCAAAAACCCTATATATAGATTCATTTTAATTTCACTTGCGTGAAAAACGTACATTATTTTTTGATAATTTTTCAGTTACAAAATACATACATCGATAGGGTTTCGAATCTCAGAAATATTTCCACTAGAGATGTGGGTATTTCTCTTTATTATTCCTTTGAAAATGTGTTTTAGTCCTGGCAGATATCAACATCCCATCTATAGATTCATTTAAATATATTTTATTTAACTTACGTGAATTTGAAAACGATATAATTATTTTTAAAATGTTGTTTTCCACTATGTGTGCCTTTAAACCTTCTGAGTCAATTCTCCCCTCCTCCTGATCCTAAAACAGCCAATTTATTTTTCCAGAGCGAAAGAGAGATACATTTATTATGTCTTTAAACGTTAATTTTGCACATGACTTATAATTCCTTTTCCTTCTCTTTAGATTGAATAAACAAACACATTTTCCGTCTACAATTATATTCACAGTCAAGTTTTTGCTACATCTGATTCAAGCTGTTATGGATTTGGGAGGATCGTTATCCCAAAGTAAAATCTCCAGCTAAGAATTTATTCCGTAGTAAGTCTCATAAGAAAGGTTTGTAGGTATAAGCAACCTAACATATAGATTTCAAATTTATCGGCAGCTAAACAAGACTTTAAAATAAGCAATAATGAAGAAAATTCTGAGCAACATTAGATAAATCTTACTTCCATATTAGCTTTTGTCAATTCAGTAGACCCCTCAACTTTATTAATAATCAAAAATCAAGGCCACTTATTGACACTGGACCAGACAAAACATTCATTTAACAAGAAGTCATGGTTTCTAAATGAGAGAATGTTTCTTTAACAAACACAAGTAGAAGGGATATTCACAGTGCATAGAAGTAGGAAATAACTTCTATCAAATAGATGTTCTAGTGGCCAAGAACTTAGTAGCTCCAGTTCTAATTGTGTTAGAGGTATTTTTTAAATGAAATTAAACTTAAAGGTATACTAAACCCACAAACGTTTATATTTATATAGGTCTTACCTAAATTTAAAAAAAAAACGTACAAATTATTACGAGGAGGGTAAACATGAATTCATGCTAATAAATGTACCAGCAAAAAGGCTGCCTCAAGATTTGCTTACGTCTACGACATAATTATGGCTGGAGAGGACACTCACTGAACATGACGAATCTACTGGAGATAGAAGACAACAGAAACAACCTGCCTACCTGAAATATTATATGTTATGATATTAAATATATTTCTTGTACTGTCATGTTTTTCCTTTAAAACGCTTGAATCTGAATAAAGTCTAGGAAACTATTATATACTTTTGTTATATGATTATACTTAATTCTTTAACTTGACTTATTATTTCTAACTTTTATTATAAGGAATACAAACTTAATAAAATCCTATATCTGTATAAATATAATTGTCTGTGTGAAAGTAAATAATATGTATTTTGACAACGAGTTGTAAAAAGCAAGCTCGTCAATCTAGAACAGTTCTACACTAACACAGACGGCAAAAGAAAAAAATAACCATTACCTCTTACAAACGAATACCAAATTGAATATGTTTCCGAAATACCGGTGTAACACTAAATATATTACCGGGGCAACTAATTCAGTTTACCCTTTTATAAATCACTCCAGTCATTTCAAATCCTGGTCAGACTGCCGGGAATAAGAAAAAAAGTAAACCGTTTTCCGAAGTTTCTAAATCTTCTAAAAATAGTAGCCAAATCTCTCACTGTCTCCAATGTATAATAAACTGTGACATTCACGGAACATGACGAATCTACTACAGATAGAAGACAAGAGAAACGACCATCCTGCCTGAAATATTATCTGTTACGATATTAAATATATTTCTTCTGCTATCATGATTTTTTTCTTTAAAACTTTGGAATCTCAATAACGTGGAGAAAACTATTATATACTATTGTTATATAATTATACGTTAGTTTTAACTTCACTTATTATTTTTAACTCTTCTCATTAGATAGAATACAAAGTTAATAATAAAATCCTATATGTGTATAGATATAATGTGTGTGAAAGTATGGTAATAAGCTACAGTTATACACTAACTCAGACGTCATACGAAACATTACCTCTAACGAACGAATGCGAGACAGATTATGTCTCGGATATACCGGTGTAAAACTAAAAATGTTACCGGTGCAACAGTTTCAGTTTACCCTTTTATAGACACACTCCAGTCATTTCAAATCGTGTTCAGAGTACCGAGAATAAAAAAAAAAATAAACCATTTGCCGAAGTATCTAAATCTACTAAAAGTAGCAGCCAAATCTCTCACTCTGTCTCCAATGAGTAGTAAACGGTTACTCATATATACATAGAGAGACAGATGTGTTGGTATATATTAGTGTATATATATTGGTATTTATATAAATTTGCGTGTAATTAAATGTATATTAGTCCATATATTCATATACAGTTATTCCCCGGTATTTGCGCGTGATACGGTCCTAGAGGACCCGAGTATATTGAAAAAGCGCGAACATTGGAAGCGGTCCATAGAAATGCCTATAAACCACAAAATGTAACGTAAAATATAATAGAAATAGAGGAGCGCCTTATGAGAAGGGGTGTCCAATAGACCGGCAAATACGATGTATTGTTGTTAATAATTTAGCTTTAAAACAATATATATTGTCATGAAATATATATATTGCTTTCACTGCTCTTTCTAGCATACAGTAGAAAATAATCGGAAGTGGAGAAAATTGAAAAACTTCTTCTTTTTTCCTCCTCTAACTTTTCAAAACAAAAGAAAATTTTATGTAAACAAAAACGAAATTTTTGCCACGAATGATAACTCGTCTCTGACTTAAATCCAATTTTTGGATAAAAAAAAATACTTGTGTGCAGTTTTCATGTACACACTTGTTATTACTAGCTAGTCCTTCTTATTTTGTTTTGTTTTGGGGTCTTTCACTCCTATTGTCCGACCTTTTTCTGTTGTTCTCTATGCATGTATGAATAAATATATATCTATATATGTACATATATATGCATACATTTTAATCTGTTCTTACTATAAATATTTGTTCTAGGGTATTTTATATATATATATTTTATATATACATAAAATCCTTATCGAGCTCTCTTTGGATTTTAGTTTTCACATTTATATAAATATATATATATATATATATATATATGTATGCGTTTATATATGTATATGCTGATGTAAACATTTAAATATGTTTATATTTATGGATAAGTATGTATATATAGATACGTGTGTTTATATATATGTATACATACATACATATATAATATATATGTGTGTGTGTGTGTGCATATATAAACACACACCCATACACATATATATATATATTTCTTTACACACTATTAATATATTGAGTAAATTTTAATCACTGTCCCCCCCCCCCCCCTCCCTACAGGGTAAGTCGCAGCTACTTGCATCTATTACCCTGAGGAACCGATTTGACTGCTGTGTCTAGCAGGTTTAGAGTCTACTATTTTCCAAACATTTTTCTTTTACAACCTCCACTATGAACTCGAATTCAAATTACCGGGCAGTCGGTTGATAGTGGTAAACTAATATATCTACACCGGTAACTTAATTAGTGTTACACCGCTATTGCTCAAGTATAATCTATTTGGCATTCTTTAACGAAAGGTAGTTTGTTATGTCGTCTTAAATAGAGTATGTATACATACACGTATTTCTAAACAGTTTGACATTTATTCATAAGAGGTAATGGTTTCATTTAAACCCCGTCTCTTTTAGAATATATATACTCACAACACATCCAGAAATTAATAATTTTCTTAATAATATGATATTAACGTTTTTTAACGAAAAAGCTCATTGTATGTGTAGTTATACATGCATTGAATTTAATGTAAACACGCCGTTTGTGGCACAAATATTAATTATATTATTTTACATACACATCCGTTATACAAAAAAATATATATGTATATATATATATATATATATTTATTTCATTCTTTGTGTAACTAGAGTTACAGGCGATTCGCCCCTACTCCATATTGTGACAAGACGGTTTCAGTTAGGTTTTATTCCAGAATTAAAGCAACTGTACATTGTGAATAAAAGTAAGACCCAAAAGACTGTTACAGCATACATATTAACTTTATTGGCATATTAGAATTGTTTCAATATCGATATCTTTGGGTATAATCATATATATATATATAGAAAGAGATAAATAGATGGATAGTGTTTGTGTGTATCTTTTATTTTGAACGTGAAATCAATATACAAGCTGTGTGAAATCAATATGCAAGCTGTGTCAAATCAATATGCAAGCTGTGTCTTCATTTTAAAGTGACATTTCTACCTCCCGGTGATTTGAACTCAGTTTCAAGTTACTCGATGATATAATGAAGCGGAGAGACTATAAAAACGCTACACCGGTGGCATATTTAGTTTACACCGGTACGAGGTGCATGCAAGAGGTAATGTTTTATTTGTCTTCTGTGTTACAGGATAACACTAGTTTAATTTATACTACATGTTTGTAATATATATTGTCAACATAGCTATGATTTCATCTCAATTAGTAATTTCAACTCTTCGGAGGTTACTGCTCACATTTCATCTCTTCCACTCAGACACTCTCCACAACCTTTCCTCTCCTCGTATCATCACCCAATGTTGTGTCAATCTCCACAAAGCGAAAGTTTCTCATGTCTAACCCTTCTTGTCGAGAATGTCGGCTCCATGGAACTCCCTGTTTCCTTCTTTCTGTAAAAAACAATGTTTGCAATAGTTTAAGTACATTGAACTTAGTTTAGGTTTTTCTATAATAAAAAAACCCCACCTCAAGCAAGTGTTTCGACCACAAGTGTGTGTGCAGAATAAACGCAAGGTTTGACGGAACAAGAAAATAAAAATGATTCCTTCTGACATTTAAATCTTTTACATGGTATTATATGTTCAACCTTGCAGGATCGATAAAATGAAGTATCAGTAATGCACTGGGACAATTGCTGGTCTTATGTCAAAAGTAGAAACAATTATATTAAGGGGTTTATGTACATTAAACAATAAAATGACCACTACATTTAACGACGCGTTGATATTAATAGACATACTTAGTCTTCATAGTTTACTACCTAGTGCATTTGTGTGTGTCTGCCTTATCTCTAAAGAAAGTTTTAAATGGTATGAAAACGTGTTGAATTGAAGCATGTTTATTTATATGCTGATTGTCTTACCATGAGGGAGAGACAAATAAAGCTTTAAATGGTATGACTACGTGTTCAAATCAGGTAAGTTCCTTATAGTATGAGGATAAAAAAAAAAAAAAATTATTGTTATTATAATCTGATTCGAAAGCCAACCACTGCATTCCCTAGTTCTATGTCTTACCACTAGACTATAAAGCCTTCGATTACTTTTTGTTAAATATATATCTATATAAACTTATTTTCAGTCTAACAATAAAATAACTTTAAATGTGTTAATTTTCACTACTTATTTGTTGGTCTGTAGGTGGCCGTGTGGGTTATAGTGCTGTATCTATGCATGCTTTATATATGTATAGATTGGAGGTAGGCTTTCAATCTTCTTTATCTAAAATTTAAAGTATTTTTATTTTTTTAATTAAAAGAACGGTCTCTACCTTCTGGGCTACCGGGGCCACCGTCATCTCGAAGCCACCTTTTTAGTTCCCCCCTACGCTCGAACCTTCACTACCTAACTACACTACCTACGATACCACCACTTTACCACACGCCCACCAAGCGGCCGTAATTCTACTGTGCAAATTTGATATATTTAAATCTATTTTAGCATTTCTTTAATAAAGAACCACCTACGATGTTTGACATAATTGAAAAAAAAAATTACTTTATTATTTCCTAAGCTCTGGCAGGTATCGAAAACCTCATTTTAATTTCACTTATGCTAAAAACACATATATAATATTAATTATTTTCTTTATAACTTTTCAGTGACAAAATACATACATTGATAAGGTTTCCAATCTCAGAAATATCACCACGAGAGATGTGTTTGTGTATCTTTATTATTTATTTGAAAAGTAGTTTTAATTTTTTTAAATATATATTTCACTATTTCCAAGGTCCTAGTAGATATTGCATCTTCATCTGTAGATTCATTTAAGTACATAGTATTTGACTTAGGTGAAAAGGATGTAATTATTTTTAAAATTTTCTTTTCAAGTACCAAAGTAAAAATACATTAGTAAGGATTTCAGTCTCATGAATTCGTGGTTGTTATAGACACTTAACTATTGTTGTAGGGCTGCCATAATTACCGCCATGTGGGCATGCATTTAAACCTGACTGAGTCAATCCTCGTCTCCTCCTGGTCTAAAAACAGCCGATTTATTTTTCCAGAGAGAAAGAAAGATACTTTTCTTGTCTATAAACGTTAATTTTGAACAAACGTTTTTCTATCTACCTGTCACCCGAAGAAAGACATGCTCGAATTATTAGTAAGTGTCATAAGAAAGGTTTGTAGATCTAAGTAACCTAACAAATAGATTTCACATTTATTGGCAATTAAACAAAACATAAAAATAAGCAATACTAAAGCCACAAACGTTTTCTATCTACGTCTCTCCTGAAGAAAATAACGCTCGAATTATTACGAGAAGTGTAAATAGATAAATAAAGCTAATGAACCATTAATTCATGTATATGCATGTATGTAGTGTGTGTAAACATACTCTAGCACAGACGGAGTCTATCATTACCGCTTAAGAAACAAATTTTGGCATAATACTTACTAAATCTATTTTAGCAGTTCTTTAATAAACAAGAACATACGATGCTTGACGTAATTGAAAACAAAAAATTTTACTATTTCATTAGCTCTGGCAGGTATCAAAAACCCTATATATAGATTCATTTTAATTTCACTTGCGTGAAAAACGTACATTATTTTTTGATAATTTTTCAGTTACAAAATACATACATCGATAGGGTTTCGAATCTCAGAAATATTTCCACTAGAGATGTGGGTATTTCTCTTTATTATTCCTTTGAAAATGTGTTTTAGTCCTGGCAGATATCAACATCCCATCTATAGATTCATTTAAATATATTTTATTTAACTTACGTGAATTTGAAAACGATATAATTATTTTTAAAATGTTGTTTTCCACTATGTGTGCCTTTAAACCTTCTGAGTCAATTCTCCCCTCCTCCTGATCCTAAAACAGCCAATTTATTTTTCCAGAGCGAAAGAGAGATACATTTATTATGTCTTTAAACGTTAATTTTGCACATGACTTATAATTCCTTTTCCTTCTCTTTAGATTGAATAAACAAACACATTTTCCGTCTACAATTATATTCACAGTCAAGTTTTTGCTACATCTGATTCAAGCTGTTATGGATTTGGGAGGATCGTTATCCCAAAGTAAAATCTCCAGCTAAGAATTTATTCCGTAGTAAGTCTCATAAGAAAGGTTTGTAGGTATAAGCAACCTAACATATAGATTTCAAATTTATCGGCAGCTAAACAAGACTTTAAAATAAGCAATAATGAAGAAAATTCTGAGCAACATTAGATAAATCTTACTTCCATATTAGCTTTTGTCAATTCAGTAGACCCCTCAACTTTATTAATAATCAAAAATCAAGGCCACTTATTGACACTGGACCAGACAAAACATTCATTTAACAAGAAGTCATGGTTTCTAAATGAGAGAATGTTTCTTTAACAAACACAAGTAGAAGGGATATTCACAGTGCATAGAAGTAGGAAATAACTTCTATCAAATAGATGTTCTAGTGGCCAAGAACTTAGTAGCTCCAGTTCTAATTGTGTTAGAGGTATTTTTTAAATGAAATTAAACTTAAAGGTATACTAAACCCACAAACGTTTATATTTATATAGGTCTTACCTAAATTTAAAAAAAAAACGTACAAATTATTACGAGGAGGGTAAACATGAATTCATGCTAATAAATGTACCAGCAAAAAGGCTGCCTCAAGATTTGCTTACGTCTACGACATAATTATGGCTGGAGAGGACACTCACTGAACATGACGAATCTACTGGAGATAGAAGACAACAGAAACAACCTGCCTACCTGAAATATTATATGTTATGATATTAAATATATTTCTTGTACTGTCATGTTTTTCCTTTAAAACGCTTGAATCTGAATAAAGTCTAGGAAACTATTATATACTTTTGTTATATGATTATACTTAATTCTTTAACTTGACTTATTATTTCTAACTTTTATTATAAGGAATACAAACTTAATAAAATCCTATATCTGTATAAATATAATTGTCTGTGTGAAAGTAAATAATATGTATTTTGACAACGAGTTGTAAAAAGCAAGCTCGTCAATCTAGAACAGTTCTACACTAACACAGACGGCAAAAGAAAAAAATAACCATTACCTCTTACAAACGAATACCAAATTGAATATGTTTCCGAAATACCGGTGTAACACTAAATATATTACCGGGGCAACTAATTCAGTTTACCCTTTTATAAATCACTCCAGTCATTTCAAATCCTGGTCAGACTGCCGGGAATAAGAAAAAAAGTAAACCGTTTTCCGAAGTTTCTAAATCTTCTAAAAATAGTAGCCAAATCTCTCACTGTCTCCAATGTATAATAAACTGTGACATTCACGGAACATGACGAATCTACTACAGATAGAAGACAAGAGAAACGACCATCCTGCCTGAAATATTATCTGTTACGATATTAAATATATTTCTTCTGCTATCATGATTTTTTTCTTTAAAACTTTGGAATCTCAATAACGTGGAGAAAACTATTATATACTATTGTTATATAATTATACGTTAGTTTTAACTTCACTTATTATTTTTAACTCTTCTCATTAGATAGAATACAAAGTTAATAATAAAATCCTATATGTGTATAGATATAATGTGTGTGAAAGTATGGTAATAAGCTACAGTTATACACTAACTCAGACGTCATACGAAACATTACCTCTAACGAACGAATGCGAGACAGATTATGTCTCGGATATACCGGTGTAAAACTAAAAATGTTACCGGTGCAACAGTTTCAGTTTACCCTTTTATAGACACACTCCAGTCATTTCAAATCGTGTTCAGAGTACCGAGAATAAAAAAAAAAATAAACCATTTGCCGAAGTATCTAAATCTACTAAAAGTAGCAGCCAAATCTCTCACTCTGTCTCCAATGAGTAGTAAACGGTTACTCATATATACATAGAGAGACAGATGTGTTGGTATATATTAGTGTATATATATTGGTATTTATATAAATTTGCGTGTAATTAAATGTATATTAGTCCATATATTCATATACAGTTATTCCCCGGTATTTGCGCGTGATACGGTCCTAGAGGACCCGAGTATATTGAAAAAGCGCGAACATTGGAAGCGGTCCATAGAAATGCCTATAAACCACAAAATGTAACGTAAAATATAATAGAAATAGAGGAGCGCCTTATGAGAAGGGGTGTCCAATAGACCGGCAAATACGATGTATTGTTGTTAATAATTTAGCTTTAAAACAATATATATTGTCATGAAATATATATATTGCTTTCACTGCTCTTTCTAGCATACAGTAGAAAATAATCGGAAGTGGAGAAAATTGAAAAACTTCTTCTTTTTTCCTCCTCTAACTTTTCAAAACAAAAGAAAATTTTATGTAAACAAAAACGAAATTTTTGCCACGAATGATAACTCGTCTCTGACTTAAATCCAATTTTTGGATAAAAAAAAATACTTGTGTGCAGTTTTCATGTACACACTTGTTATTACTAGCTAGTCCTTCTTATTTTGTTTTGTTTTGGGGTCTTTCACTCCTATTGTCCGACCTTTTTCTGTTGTTCTCTATGCATGTATGAATAAATATATATCTATATATGTACATATATATGCATACATTTTAATCTGTTCTTACTATAAATATTTGTTCTAGGGTATTTTATATATATATATTTTATATATACATAAAATCCTTATCGAGCTCTCTTTGGATTTTAGTTTTCACATTTATATAAATATATATATATATATATATATATATGTATGCGTTTATATATGTATATGCTGATGTAAACATTTAAATATGTTTATATTTATGGATAAGTATGTATATATAGATACGTGTGTTTATATATATGTATACATACATACATATATAATATATATGTGTGTGTGTGTGTGCATATATAAACACACACCCATACACATATATATATATATTTCTTTACACACTATTAATATATTGAGTAAATTTTAATCACTGTCCCCCCCCCCCCTCCCTACAGGGTAAGTCGCAGCTACTTGCATCTATTACCCTGAGGAACCGATTTGACTGCTGTGTCTAGCAGGTTTAGAGTCTACTATTTTCCAAACATTTTTCTTTTACAACCTCCACTATGAACTCGAATTCAAATTACCGGGCAGTCGGTTGATAGTGGTAAACTAATATATCTACACCGGTAACTTAATTAGTGTTACACCGCTATTGCTCAAGTATAATCTATTTGGCATTCTTTAACGAAAGGTAGTTTGTTATGTCGTCTTAAATAGAGTATGTATACATACACGTATTTCTAAACAGTTTGACATTTATTCATAAGAGGTAATGGTTTCATTTAAACCCCGTCTCTTTTAGAATATATATACTCACAACACATCCAGAAATTAATAATTTTCTTAATAATATGATATTAACGTTTTTTAACGAAAAAGCTCATTGTATGTGTAGTTATACATGCATTGAATTTAATGTAAACACGCCGTTTGTGGCACAAATATTAATTATATTATTTTACATACACATCCGTTATACAAAAAAATATATATGTATATATATATATATATATATTTATTTCATTCTTTGTGTAACTAGAGTTACAGGCGATTCGCCCCTACTCCATATTGTGACAAGACGGTTTCAGTTAGGTTTTATTCCAGAATTAAAGCAACTGTACATTGTGAATAAAAGTAAGACCCAAAAGACTGTTACAGCATACATATTAACTTTATTGGCATATTAGAATTGTTTCAATATCGATATCTTTGGGTATAATCATATATATATATATAGAAAGAGATAAATAGATGGATAGTGTTTGTGTGTATCTTTTATTTTGAACGTGAAATCAATATACAAGCTGTGTGAAATCAATATGCAAGCTGTGTCAAATCAATATGCAAGCTGTGTCTTCATTTTAAAGTGACATTTCTACCTCCCGGTGATTTGAACTCAGTTTCAAGTTACTCGATGATATAATGAAGCGGAGAGACTATAAAAACGCTACACCGGTGGCATATTTAGTTTACACCGGTACGAGGTGCATGCAAGAGGTAATGTTTTATTTGTCTTCTGTGTTACAGGATAACACTAGTTTAATTTATACTACATGTTTGTAATATATATTGTCAACATAGCTATGATTTCATCTCAATTAGTAATTTCAACTCTTCGGAGGTTACTGCTCACATTTCATCTCTTCCACTCAGACACTCTCCACAACCTTTCCTCTCCTCGTATCATCACCCAATGTTGTGTCAATCTCCACAAAGCGAAAGTTTCTCATGTCTAACCCTTCTTGTCGAGAATGTCGGCTCCATGGAACTCCCTGTTTCCTTCTTTCTGTAAAAAACAATGTTTGCAATAGTTTAAGTACATTGAACTTAGTTTAGGTTTTTCTATAATAAAAAAACCCCACCTCAAGCAAGTGTTTCGACCACAAGTGTGTGTGCAGAATAAACGCAAGGTTTGACGGAACAAGAAAATAAAAATGATTCCTTCTGACATTTAAATCTTTTACATGGTATTATATGTTCAACCTTGCAGGATCGATAAAATGAAGTATCAGTAATGCACTGGGACAATTGCTGGTCTTATGTCAAAAGTAGAAACAATTATATTAAAGGGTTTATGTACATTAAACAATAAAATGACCACTACATTTAACGACGCGTTGATATTAATAGACATACTTAGTCTTCATAGTTTACTACCTAGTGCATTTGTGTGTGTCTGCCTTATCTCTAAAGAAAGTTTTAAATGGTATGAAAACGTGTTGAATTGAAGCATGTTTATTTATATGCTGATTGTCTTACCATGAGGGAGAGACAAATAAAGCTTTAAATGGTATGACTACGTGTTCAAATCAGGTAAGTTCCTTATAGTATGAGGATAAAAAAAAAAAAAAATTATTGTTATTATAATCTGATTCGAAAGCCAACCACTGCATTCCCTAGTTCTATGTCTTACCACTAGACTATAAAGCCTTCGATTACTTTTTGTTAAATATATATCTATATAAACTTATTTTCAGTCTAACAATAAAATAACTTTAAATGTGTTAATTTTCACTACTTATTTGTTGGTCTGTAGGTGGCCGTGTGGGTTATAGTGCTGTATCTATGCATGCTTTATATATGTATAGATTGGAGGTAGGCTTTCAATCTTCTTTATCTAAAATTTAAAGTATTTTTATTTTTTTAATTAAAAGAACGGTCTCTACCTTCTGGGCTACCGGGGCCACCGTCATCTCGAAGCCACCTTTTTAGTTCCCCCCTACGCTCGAACCTTCACTACCTAACTACACTACCTACGATACCACCACTTTACCACACGCCCACCAAGCGGCCGTAATTCTACTGTGCAAATTTGATATATTTAAATCTATTTTAGCATTTCTTTAATAAAGAACCACCTACGATGTTTGACATAATTGAAAAAAAAAATTACTTTATTATTTCCTAAGCTCTGGCAGGTATCGAAAACCTCATTTTAATTTCACTTATGCTAAAAACACATATATAATATTAATTATTTTCTTTATAACTTTTCAGTGACAAAATACATACATTGATAAGGTTTCCAATCTCAGAAATATCACCACGAGAGATGTGTTTGTGTATCTTTATTATTTATTTGAAAAGTAGTTTTAATTTTTTTAAATATATATTTCACTATTTCCAAGGTCCTAGTAGATATTGCATCTTCATCTGTAGATTCATTTAAGTACATAGTATTTGACTTAGGTGAAAAGGATGTAATTATTTTTAAAATTTTCTTTTCAAGTACCAAAGTAAAAATACATTAGTAAGGATTTCAGTCTCATGAATTCGTGGTTGTTATAGACACTTAACTATTGTTGTAGGGCTGCCATAATTACCGCCATGTGGGCATGCATTTAAACCTGACTGAGTCAATCCTCGTCTCCTCCTGGTCTAAAAACAGCCGATTTATTTTTCCAGAGAGAAAGAAAGATACTTTTCTTGTCTATAAACGTTAATTTTGAACAAACGTTTTTCTATCTACCTGTCACCCGAAGAAAGACATGCTCGAATTATTAGTAAGTGTCATAAGAAAGGTTTGTAGATCTAAGTAACCTAACAAATAGATTTCACATTTATTGGCAATTAAACAAAACATAAAAATAAGCAATACTAAAGCCACAAACGTTTTCTATCTACGTCTCTCCTGAAGAAAATAACGCTCGAATTATTACGAGAAGTGTAAATAGATAAATAAAGCTAATGAACCATTAATTCATGTATATGCATGTATGTAGTGTGTGTAAACATACTCTAGCACAGACGGAGTCTATCATTACCGCTTAAGAAACAAATTTTGGCATAATACTTACTAAATCTATTTTAGCAGTTCTTTAATAAACAAGAACATACGATGCTTGACGTAATTGAAAACAAAAAATTTTACTATTTCATTAGCTCTGGCAGGTATCAAAAACCCTATATATAGATTCATTTTAATTTCACTTGCGTGAAAAACGTACATTATTTTTTGATAATTTTTCAGTTACAAAATACATACATCGATAGGGTTTCGAATCTCAGAAATATTTCCACTAGAGATGTGGGTATTTCTCTTTATTATTCCTTTGAAAATGTGTTTTAGTCCTGGCAGATATCAACATCCCATCTATAGATTCATTTAAATATATTTTATTTAACTTACGTGAATTTGAAAACGATATAATTATTTTTAAAATGTTGTTTTCCACTATGTGTGCCTTTAAACCTTCTGAGTCAATTCTCCCCTCCTCCTGATCCTAAAACAGCCAATTTATTTTTCCAGAGCGAAAGAGAGATACATTTATTATGTCTTTAAACGTTAATTTTGCACATGACTTATAATTCCTTTTCCTTCTCTTTAGATTGAATAAACAAACACATTTTCCGTCTACAATTATATTCACAGTCAAGTTTTTGCTACATCTGATTCAAGCTGTTATGGATTTGGGAGGATCGTTATCCCAAAGTAAAATCTCCAGCTAAGAATTTATTCCGTAGTAAGTCTCATAAGAAAGGTTTGTAGGTATAAGCAACCTAACATATAGATTTCAAATTTATCGGCAGCTAAACAAGACTTTAAAATAAGCAATAATGAAGAAAATTCTGAGCAACATTAGATAAATCTTACTTCCATATTAGCTTTTGTCAATTCAGTAGACCCCTCAACTTTATTAATAATCAAAAATCAAGGCCACTTATTGACACTGGACCAGACAAAACATTCATTTAACAAGAAGTCATGGTTTCTAAATGAGAGAATGTTTCTTTAACAAACACAAGTAGAAGGGATATTCACAGTGCATAGAAGTAGGAAATAACTTCTATCAAATAGATGTTCTAGTGGCCAAGAACTTAGTAGCTCCAGTTCTAATTGTGTTAGAGGTATTTTTTAAATGAAATTAAACTTAAAGGTATACTAAACCCACAAACGTTTATATTTATATAGGTCTTACCTAAATTTAAAAAAAAAACGTACAAATTATTACGAGGAGGGTAAACATGAATTCATGCTAATAAATGTACCACCAAAAAGGCTGCCTCAAGATTTGCTCTTGCTCTCAGAAGAAATCGAACTTATGCTTACGTCTACGACATAATTATGTCTGGAGAGGACACTCACTGAACATGACGAATCTACTGGAGATAGAAGACAACAGAAACAACCTGCCTACCTGAAATATTATATGTTATGATATTAAATATATTTCTTGTACTGTCATGTTTTTCCTTTAAAACGCTTGAATCTGAATAAAGTCTAGGAAACTATTATATACTTTTGTTATATGATTATACTTAATTCTTTAACTTGACTTATTATTTCTAACTTTTATTATAAGGAATACAAACTTAATAAAATCCTATATCTGTATAAATATAATTGTCTGTGTGAAAGTAAATAATATGTATTTTGACAACGAGTTGTAAAAAGCAAGCTCGTCAATCTAGAACAGTTCTACACTAACACAGACGGCAAAAGAAAAAAATAACCATTACCTCTTACAAACGAATACCAAATTGAATATGTTTCCGAAATACCGGTGTAACACTAAATATATTACCGGGGCAACTAATTCAGTTTACCCTTTTATAAATCACTCCAGTCATTTCAAATCCTGGTCAGACTGCCGGGAATAAGAAAAAAAGTAAACCGTTTTCCGAAGTTTCTAAATCTTCTAAAAATAGTAGCCAAATCTCTCACTGTCTCCAATGTATAATAAACTGTGACATTCACGGAACATGACGAATCTACTACAGATAGAAGACAAGAGAAACGACCATCCTGCCTGAAATATTATCTGTTACGATATTAAATATATTTCTTCTGCTATCATGATTTTTTCTTTAAAACTTTGGAATCTCAATAACGTGGAGAAAACTATTATATACTATTGTTATATAATTATACGTTAGTTTTAACTTCACTTATTATTTCTAACTCTTCTAGTTAGATAGAATACAAAGTTAATAATAAAATCCTATATGTGTATAGATATAATTTGTGTGAAAGTATGGTAATAAGCTACAGTTATACACTAACTCAGACGACATAAGAAACATTACCTCTAACGAACGAATGCGAGACAGATTATGTCTCGGATATACCGGTGTAAAACTAAAAATGTTACCGGTGCAACAGTTTCAGTTTACCCTTTTATAGACACACTCCAGTCATTTCAAATCGTGTTCAGAGTACCGAGAATAAAAAAAAAAATAAACCATTTGCCGAAGTATCTAAATCTACTAAAAGTAGCAGCCAAATCTCTCACTCTGTCTCCAATGAGTAGTAAACGGTTACTCATATATACATAGAGAGACAGATGTGTTGGTATATATTAGTGTATATATATTGGTATTTATATAAATTTGCGTGTAATTAAATGTATATTAGTCCATATATTCATATACAGTTATTCCCCGGTATTTGCGCGTGATACGGTCCTAGAGGACCCGAGTATATTGAAAAAGCGCGAACATTGGAAGTGGTCCATAGAAATGCCTATAAACCACAAAATGTAACGTAAAATATAATAGAAATAGAGGAGCGCCTTATGAGAAGGGGTGTCCAATAGACCGGCAAATACGATGTATTGTTGTTAATAATTTAGCTTTAAAACAATATATATTGTCATGAAATATATATATTGCTTTCACTGCTCTTTCTAGCATACAGTAGAAAATAATCGGAAGTGGAGAAAATTGAAAAACTTCTTCTTTTTTCCTCCTCTAACTTTTCAAAACAAAAGAAAATTTTATGTAAACAAAAACGAAATTTTTGCCACGAATGATAACTCGTCTCTGACTTAAATCCAATTTTTGGATAAAAAAAAATACTTGTGTGCAGTTTTCATGTACACACTTGTTATTACTAGCTAGTCCTTCTTATTTTGTTTTGTTTTGGGGTCTTTCACTCCTATTGTCCGACCTTTTTCTGTTGTTCTCTATGCATGTATGAATAAATATATATCTATATATGTACATATATATGCATACATTTTAATCTGTTCTTACTATAAATATTTGTTCTAGGGTATTTTATATATATATATTTTATATATACATAAAATCCTTATCGAGCTCTCTTTGGATTTTAGTTTTCACATTTATATAAATATATATATATATATATATATGCGTTTATATATGTATATGCTGATGTAAACATTTAAATATGTTTATATTTATGGATAAGTATGTATATATAGATACGTGTGTTTATATATATGTATACATACATACATATATAATATATATGTGTGTGTGTGCATATATAAACACACACCCATACACATATATATATATATTTCTTTACACACTATTAATATATTGAGTAAATTTTATTCACTGTCCCCCCCCCCCTCCCTACAGGGTAAGTCGCAGCTACTTGCATCTATTACCCTGAGGAACCGATTTGACTGCTGTGTCTAGCAGGTTTAGAGTCTACTATTTTCCAAACATTTTTCTTTTACAACCTCCACTATGAACTCGAATTCAAATTACCGGGCAGTCGGTTGATAGTGGTAAACTAATATATCTACACCGGTAACTTAATTAGTGTTACACCGCTATTGCTCAAGTATAATCTATTTGGCATTCTTTAACGAAAGGTAGTTTGTTATGTCGTCTTAAATAGAGTATGTATACATACACGTATTTCTAAACAGTTTGACATTTATTCATAAGAGGTAATGGTTTCATTTAAACCCCGTCTCTTTTAGAATATATATACTCACAACACATCCAGAAATTAATAATTTTCTTAATAATATGATATTAACGTTTTTTAACGAAAAAGCTCATTGTATGTGTAGTTATACATGCATTGAATTTAATGTAAACACGCCGTTTGTGGCACAAATATTAATTATATTATTTTACATACACATCCGTTATACAAAAAAATATATATGTATATATATATATATATATATTTATTTCATTCTTTGTGTAACTAGAGTTACAGGCGATTCGCCCCTACTCCATATTGTGACAAGACGGTTTCAGTTAGGTTTTATTCCAGAATTAAAGCAACTGTACATTGTGAATAAAAGTAAGACCCAAAAGACTGTTACAGCATACATATTAACTTTATTGGCATATTAGAATTGTTTCAATATCGATATCTTTGGGTATAATCATATATATATATAGAAAGAGATAAATAGATGGATAGTGTGTGTGTGTATCTTTTATTTTGAACGTGAAATCAATATACAAGCTGTGTGAAATCAATATGCAAGCTGTGTCAAATCAATATGCAAGCTGTGTCTTCATTTTAAAGTGACATTTCTACCTCCCGGTGATTTGAACTCAGTTTCAAGTTACTCGATGATATAATGAAGCGGAGAGACTATAAAAACGCTACACCGGTGGCATATTTAGTTTACACCGGTACGAGGTGCATGCAAGAGGTAATGTTTTATTTGTCTTCTGTGTTACAGGATAACACTAGTTTAATTTATACTACATGTTTGTAATATATATTGTCAACATAGCTATGATTTCATCTCAATTAGTAATTTCAACTCTTCGGAGGTTACTGCTCACATTTCATCTCTTCCACTCAGACACTCTCCACAACCTTTCCTCTCCTCGTATCATCACCCAATGTTGTGTCAATCTCCACAAAGCGAAAGTTTCTCATGTCTAACCCTTCTTGTCGAGAATGTCGGCTCCATGGAACTCCCTGTTTACTTCTTTCTGTAAAAAACAATGTTTGCAATAGTTTAAGTACATTGAACTTAGTTTAGGTTTTTCTATAATAAAAAAACCCCACCTCAAGCAAGTGTTTCGACCACAAGTGTGTGTGCAGAATAAACGCAAGGTTTGACGGAACAAGAAAATAAAAATGATTCCTTCTGACATTTAAATCTTTTACATGGTATTATATGTTCAACCTTGCAGGATCGATAAAATGAAGTATCAGTAATGCACTGGGACAATTGCTGGTCTTATGTCAAAAGTAGAAACAATTATATTAAGGGGTTTATGTACATTAAACAATAAAATGACCACTACATTTAACGACGCGTTGATATTAATAGACATACTTAGTCTTCATAGTTTACTAACTAGTTCATTTGTGTGTGTCTGCCTTATCTCTAAAGAAAGTTTTAAATGGTATGAAAACGTGTTGAATTGAAGCATGTTTATTTATATGCTGATTGTCTTACCATGAGGGAGAGACAAATAAAGCTTTAAATGGTATGACTACGTGTTCAAATCAGGTAAGTTCCTTATAGTATGAGGATAAAAAAAAAAAAAAATTATTGTTATTATAATCTGATTCGAAAGCCAACCACTGCATTCCCTAGTTCTATGTCTTACCACTAGACTATAAAGCCTTCGATTACTTTTTGTTAAATATATATCTATATAAACTTATTTTCAGTCTAACAATAAAATAACTTTAAATGTGTTAATTTTCACTACTTATTTGTTGGTCTGTAGGTGGCCGTGTGGGTTATAGTGCTGTATCTATGCATGCTTTATATATGTATAGATTGGAGGTAGGCTTTCAATCTTCTTTATCTAAAATTTAAAGTATTTTTATTTTTTTAATTAAAAGAACGGTCTCTACCTTCTGGGCTACCGGGGCCACCTTCATCTCGAAGCCACCTTTTTAGTTCCCCCCTACGCTCGAACCTTCACTACCTAACTACACTACCTACGATACCACCACTTTACCACACGCCCACCAAGCGGCCGTAATTCTACTGTGCAAATTTGATATATTTAAATCTATTTTAGCATTTCTTTAATAAAGAACCACCTACGATGTTTGACATAATTGAAAAAAAAAATTACTTTATTATTTCCTAAGCTCTGGCAGGTATCGAAAACCTCATTTTAATTTCACTTATGCTAAAAACACATATATAATATTAATTATTTTCTTTATAACTTTTCAGTGACAAAATACATACATTGATAAGGTTTCCAATCTCAGAAATATCACCACGAGAGATGTGTTTGTGTATCTTTATTATTTATTTGAAAAGTAGTTTTAATTTTTTTAAATATATATTTCACTATTTCCAAGGTAGATATTGCATCTTCATCTGTAGATTCATTTAAGTACATAGTATTTGACTTAGGTGAAAAGGATGTAATTATTTTTAAAATTTTCTTTTCAAGTACCAAAATAAAAATACATTAGTAAGGATTTCAGTCTCATGAATTCGTGGTTGTTATAGACACTTAACTATTGTTGTAGGGCTGCCATAATTACCGCCATGTGGGCATGCATTTAAACCTGACTGAGTCAATCCTCGTCTCCTCCTGGTCTAAAAACAGCCGATTTATTTTTACAGAGAGAAAGAAAGATACTTTTCTTGTCTATAAACGTTAATTTTGCACAAACGTTTTTCTATCTACCTGTCACCCGAAGAAAGACATGCTCGAATTAATAGTAAGTGTCATAAGAAAGGTTTGTAGATCTAAGAAACCTAACAAATAGATTTCACATTTATTGGCAATTAAACAAAATATAAAAATAATCAATACTAAAGACACAAACGTTTTCTATCGACGTTTCTCCTGAAGAAA
The DNA here is from genome assembly GCA_964016885.1 of Eledone cirrhosa. Taxonomy (NCBI): domain Eukaryota; kingdom Metazoa; phylum Mollusca; class Cephalopoda; order Octopoda; family Eledonidae; genus Eledone; species Eledone cirrhosa. Next base: position 6,628,103 of record OZ024761.1, on the reverse strand, counting down.
ATAACGCTCGAATTATTACGAGAAGTGTAAACAGATGAATAAAGCTAATAAACCATTAATTTATGTATATGCATGTATGTATTGTGTGGAAACATACTCTAGCACAGACGCTTAATTAACAAATTTTGGCATAATACTTACTAAATCTACTTTAGCAGTTCTTGAATAAACAAGCACATACGGTGCTTGACATAATAAAAAAAAAACATATTTTACTATTTCATTAGCTCTGGCAGGTATCAAAAACCCTATATTTAGATTCATTTTAATTTCACTTGCGTCAAAAACGTACATTATTTTTTGATAACTTTTCAATTACAAAATACATACATCGATAGGGTTTCGAATCTCAGAAATATTTCCACTAGAGATATGGGTGTTTCTCTTTATTATTCCTTTGAAAATGTGTTTTAATCCTGGCAGAAATGAACATCCCATCTATAGATTAATTTAAATATATTTTATTTAACTTACGTGAATTTGAAAACGATATAATTATTTTTAAAATGTTTTCCACTATGTGTGCCTTTAAACCTTCTGAGTCAATTCTCCCCTCCTCCTGATCTAAAAGCAGCCAATTTATTTTTCCAGAGAGAAAGAGAGATACCTTTATTATTAAACGTTAATTTTGCACATGACTTATAATTCCTTTTCCTTCTCTTTAGATTGAATAAACAAACACTTTTTCCGTCTACAATTATATTCACTACATCTGATTCAAGCTGTTATGGATTTGGGAGGAATGTTACCCCAAAGTAAAATCTCCAGCTAAGAATTTATTCCGTAGTAAGTCTCACAAGAAAGGTTTGTAGGTATAAGCAACTTAACATATAGATTTCAAATTTATCGGCAGCTAAACAAGACTTTAAAATAAGCAATAATGAAGAAAATTCTGAGCAACATTAGATAAATCTTACTTCCATATTAGCTTCTGTCAATTCAGTAGACCCCTCAACTTTGTTAATAATCAAAAATCAAGGCCACTTATTGACACTAGACCAGACAAAACATTCATTTAACAAGAATTACTAGAACGATGGTGCAAGAAGTCATGGTTTCTAAATGAGAGAACGTTTCTTTAACAAACACAAGTAGAAGGGATATTCACAGTGCATAGAATTCGGAAATAACTTCTAGCAAATAGATGTTCTAGTGGCCAAGAACTTAGTAGCTCCAGTTCTAATTGTGTTAGAAGTATTTTTTAAATGAAATTAAACTTAAAGGTATACTAAACCCACAAACGTTTATATATATATATGTCTTACCTAAATTTTAAAAAAAACGTACAAATTATTACGAGGCGGGTAAACATGAATTCATGCTAATAAATGTACCACCAAAAAGGCTGCCTCAAGATTTGCTCTTGCTCTCAGAAGAAATCGAACTTATGCTTACGTCTACGACATAATTATGGCTGGAGAGGACACTCACTGAACATGACGAATCTACTGGAGATAGAAGACAACAGAAACAACCTGCCTACCTGAAATATTATATGTTATGATATTAAATATATTTCTTGTACTGTCATGTTTTTTCTTTAAAACGTTTGAATCTGAATAAAGTGGAGGAAACTACTATATACTTTTGTTATATCATTATACTTTAGCTTTAACTTGACTTATTATTTTTAACTTTTGTTATAACGAATACAAACTTAATAAAATCCTATATCTGTATAAATATAATTGTCTGTGTGAAAGTAAATAATAATATGCATGTTGACAACGAGTTGTAAAAAGCAAGCTCGTCAATCTAGAACAGTTCTACAGTAACACAGACGGCAAAAGAAAGAAAAAAACCATTTGCCGAAGTTTCTAAATCTTCTAAAAATAGTAGCCAAATCTGGCACCGTCTCCAATGTATAATAAACCGTGACATTCACTGAACATGACGAATCTACTACAGGTAGAAGACAAGAGAAACGACCATCCTGCCTGAAATATTATCTGTTACGATATTAACTATATTTCTTCTGCTATCATGATTATTATTATTTCTAACTCTTCTCATTCGATAGAATACAAAGATAATAATAAAATCCTATATGTGTATAGATATAATGTGTGTGAAAGTATGGTAATAAGCTACAGTTATACACTAACTCAGACGACATAAAAACCATTACCTCTAACGAACGAATGCGAAACAGGTTATGTCTCGGATATACCGGTGTAAAACTAAAAATGTTACCGGTGCAACAGTTTCAGTTTACCCTTTTATAGACACACTCCAGTCATTTCAAATCGTGTTCAGAGTACCGAGAATAAAAAAGAATAAACCATTTGCCGAAGTTTCTAAATCTACTAAAAGTAGCAGCTAAATCTCCCACTCTGTCTTCAATGAGTAGTAAACGGTTACTCATATATACATAGAGTGACAGATGTGTTGGTGTATATATATGTATGTGTGTATATATATTGGTATTTATATAAATTTGCGTGTAATTAAATGTATATTAGTCCATATATTCATATACAGTTATTCCTCTGTATTTGCGCGTGATACGGTCCTAGAGGACCCGAGTATATTGAAAAAGCGCGAACATTGGAAGTGGTCCATAGAAATGCCTATAAACCACAAAATGTAACGTAAAATATAATAGAAATAGAGGAGCGCCTTATGAGAAGGGGTGTCCAATAGACCGGCAAATACGATGTATTGTTGTTAATAATTTAGCTTTAAAACAATATATATTGTCATGAAATATATATATTGCTTTGACTGCTCTTTCTAGCATACAATAGAAAAAACCGGAAGTGGAGAAAATTGAAAAACTTCTTCTCTTTTCCTCCTCTAACTTTTCAAACAAAAGAAAATTTTATGTAAACAAAAACAAAATTTTTGCCACGAACGAGAACTCGTCTCTGACTTAAATCCAAATTTTGGATAAAAAAAAAAGCGTGTATGAAGTTTTCATATACACACTTGTTATTACTAGCTAGTCCTTCTTATTTTGTTTTGTATGTCCGACCTTTTTCTATTGTTATCTATGCATGTATGAATAAATATACATATATATGCATATATGTATAAACTTTAATCTGTTCTTACAATAAATATTTGCTCTAGGGTATTATATATATATATATTATATACATAAAATCTTTATCGAGCCCTCTTCGGATTTTAGTTTTCACATTTATTATTACTATTTGCGGTGGATTGGCAGTATCGGTAGAGGGTCGGACGCCATGCTTTCCAGCATAGTTACATCCCTTTACGATCTGAGTTCAAATCCCGCCGAGGTTAACTTTGCCTTTCATCCTTACGGGGTCGATAAAATAAAGTACCAGTAATGCACTGGGTAATTGCTGGCCTTGTGCCTAACGTAGAAACAATTATTACTATTTATATATATATATATATATGCTTTTATATATGTATATGCTTATATATACATTTATATAGGTTTAAATGTATGGATAAGTATGTATACCTGTATATATATATATATATATTATATATATATATATATATATATATATATATATATATAATTCTTTTACATAGATCTTTAACATGATATACATACCAACACATATATATCCCAGAAACGATCGTAAAATGATGATTTTTTTCAATATAAGGAACCTGTTCTTTATTTTTATTCCATTGTTTTTATTAATTAATCTTGACTCTGTTTTCCTAGGATTTTTATCGTTAATTTTTGAATATATATATATATATATATATTTATATATAAAGATGCTTGTATACGAACAGCAATGCTACATGGCAGTGAGACATGGGCATTACGTGCAGAGGACCTGCGCAGACTGGAAAGGAACGAAGCATGCATGCTCCGTTGGATAGTAATATACGTGAACGGCAAAGCATAAATGAACTAAGTGAGAAATTAGGAATAAGAGGGATCAGATGCTGTTTACTGAGAGAAGACTACGTTGGTATGGCCACGTGATGCACATGAAAGACGACAGCTGTATAAAAAAGTGTAGGGCGATCATATTTGATGGTAGTTACGCGGTGTAGGTAGACCCAGAAAAACCTGGGACGATCTGATAAATTCCGACCTTACACACTTGCACCTCTCTAAGACAATGTCACTGGACCGAGATCTTTGGCGCTACGCAGTAATACAGAAGACCCGCTTTGCCTATGTATAAAGCGAAACCTAGTCAGTAGGCACCTTTTAACCAAATATACACCCCAATCCACTACCCCTACCCTATCCTCCCACTCCCACCAACACCACCCTCTCTCTGTAAAGTTGGTACCACAACATCCAGTCCAAATAAATGAGATAATGAGATCGAGATCGTGTAGTTGTCACGAGAAAAAAAAACACACAGTCCACGCTGTAATATGGTCGTGTAGGTAACACGCAAAAAGTTCCCAGTTCCACACTGTAAATCTGGTTGGTGTTAGGAAGGGCATCCAGCCATAGAAAACCCTGCCAGATAGTCCTTTAGAAGTTCTATGGTCATCGGTTATAGAGGGTCATCAAAATTGAGGGATAGCTAGTCAATGTCCGATGGGAATATCTTCTATTTTTTATATGTTATGACTCCATTGAATTCACTGGAAGTTATTGGTATCAGAGTAAAAACAACAGAGCTTTTCAACGTAACAATTGTTTTATTGATGGATTGGTGTGTGCATAAATGTTAGTATACCTGGATCTATATGTTAGCAAACAGCAGTAAGAAAGGATCGGAATGCATGTCCATCCCTAGGCCCTTTGATGGGAGTCCCTAGGAAGCTGTTATCAGTTCGGAGGCTGCCGTCCAACTGTACCTTAGCAGGCAATGCTTTGACTTGACGTCATAACAAGGGAGGCGACTCTCACTAAAGTCCTATATGAGCGAGACGCGGTCACCCGACCAACCTTGCCTCAAGTGGGACAACTCCCGTCTAACCCATGCTAGCGTGGAAAATGGACGTTAAACGATGATGATATATATATATATATATATATATATATATATATATATATATATATATATATATATTTTTTTATATATAAATATATTTATATATATATATATGTATAAATATATTTATATATATAGTGAAAAATGGAACGGGAACAAAACAGAGAGGCAGTACAAACAAAGGTTTATTAGTTTCAAGCTCTTGAGAGTGAGGTGGGGGTGGGGGTTATATATATATACTAGCAGTGGTACCCGGCGTTGCACGGGATAAGATATTTTGGAAGGCGGGCCGCCAACAGACCTAATCGTGGAAAAACTGCGTGCCTGGACAATATGTAAAGAAAATAAACCGAATACTCTGATGGCTGGATAATCTTTAAGGTTTTCCTCGATGAAGCAGGAAAAACGCAGTTTTTCACCTAATGCGGGCCCTAGGGGATCAAGAAAATGAATTTTTTTATGTGCATAATAATGCCTTGAAATTTCGGGAAAATCGGCTAGACGTAACGCATCAAAAAAGCCCTAAAAAGCTGAAAAAAGGAAGTTTTTCACCTAATGCGGGCCCTAGGCCATAAAAAAGTTGTATTTTCTTTGCTCACAGTATGAAGAAGAGACTGACTAATACATAGTTACAATTTCAAGGAAAGCAGTCTGACGTAACGCCTCAAAAAACCCCCCAAAGCTTAAAAAACGCAGTTTTTCACCTAATGCGGGCCCTAGGAGATCAAAAAGTTGAATTGTTTTATGTGCATAACACTCCCTGAAACATAAGTAATACACGTGTAAAGTTTGAAAAAAATCGGTTGGGTACTTCTCGAGTTTTAGGAAAACAGACACAGAGACAGACATCCTCTCTTTTATATATAAAAATGAAATAGAAAGAAGCGAAATTTCATTTCTCACTCTTAGTACGGCAGTTACTTAAATGTAAGTATGTATGTATGTATACGTACATACATATATGTATACAGACGTACAGTAGTATGTATATATATATACATACATGCACACATATATATATGCACGTATCGGTTAAGTAAGTGCCGTTCTAAGAGTGAGAAATGAAATTTCGTTTCATTCTATTCCATTTATCGTTGTCAGTGCGCCCGGCCGACTAAACTCACTCGATATGCAAATTAGGCTGCTCAGCCGTTAATATGCATAAGTATATACTTTCAGACGTTCAACTATCTGGCAGGAAGGTATACGATGCTGACGATAGCTAATAAGCTTGAAACTAGTACATCGTTCCTGTGTCGGTGTAGAACAAAAAGGTGACGTGGTTGCCTAAACACTGTACAGCGTAATTCGGGCTGTTTGTTTACAAACAAACCGAGCATTATAATAAATGTTCGTTAAACCGATACGTGCATATATATGTGTGCATGTATGTATATATATACATACTACTGTACGTCTGTATACATATATGTATGTATACATACATATATGGGTATATATATATATGTGTATATATATATTTATATATATATGTGTATATATTTATAGAAATATATATATGTGTGTGTATATATATATATGTATATATATGTATATTTATATATATATATATGTGTATATATATATTTATATATATGAACCAAAGTATTGTCTTCCTGTCTGCCTTCGGTGGCAACGTTTTTCGAAATATTTACTTCTGCATTCACAGATTGATTTTTTTTAGCTTCAGAAGTTCCAGTTAAGGGTGAAAGCAGCGATTCTTTGCTTAAACGTTAATCTGTTATTTTAATAAATATATATATATAAATAAATATAAAAATATATATATATATAAATATATTGTTATACTTGGGGAGGGTCATATTGTTGTAATAATATTGCCAGAATTAATAACAGAACACACTCACTGTTTGGTTGGTTTTCGCTTCTGTGTCTTTTATATTAGTTAATTTATTCGGTACTCAATGCTTACCATTGATTGACCAACGGTCAAAAATACAGATATAATATAGACACAAACACATATATATAGTGAAACAAAGTTCTTTCGTTGCACATCTGCAACATCGTCAGTGGTGCTATTATGTTTCCTCCCATTGTATTGTATGTCTATGCCATCTTTTTTTAATGTTTATTTATTTATTTTTGTCGATTATTTCCAGTTACAACATTATGAACATTCTTCTAATATACAAATGTCTTTTCAAGCTCATTAATGAAATAATAAACGAAGAAACAAATAAAAGAAAGTGCCACTGGTGTAAGATTGTAGAGGTGTGTGAGCAGAGAGGTCGTACCATAGTTGGAGAATTTGCCTCTGATATGTGGTTCACTCTTTTTTGATAACTATAGTGTTGTGTTGATCAAAACAATCTGCCATCATGCAGCCAATCTCTAACATGTGGTCTTGTTACAAATAACCCCACAAAGTCTGTGGTAATTATATTTTGGTTTCTAATTCTGACAGAGGACCAGCAATTTGGGTGAAGAGAAAAAGGTGATTTAAATCAACAACTCTACCACACTGGTAGAGTTTCTTGGCCCTGAAATGCATAACCCTTTAGCTTTTAAATCGGCCATATCTGGCCAGAATTCTCTGACCTCTTTCTGTTCAAACTGGCCGTAACAGGCTGTTGATTCTGATGTGAAGGTGATGTTTTCAAAATTGATAATTGTTTCTACATTAGGCACAAGGCCAACAATTAACCAGTGCATTACTGGTACTTTATTTTATCGACCCTGTAATAATAATATCAAAATTTTCATAGATTCAATATTATGTGAAATAATTATGTAAAATATATTCTTTACAGTGAAAATATAATAGTAAATATAGAGTAATGTAAATGTTATGTGAGATATTATGTGAGGTGAAGCCTTTACTGTGACAATACAATAGTATCTATAGAGTAATGTAAATATTAAGTGAGATATTATGTGAGGTAAAGCCTTTACTGTGAAAATACAATAGTACATTTAGAGTAATGTAAATTTTATGTGAGGTAAAGCCTTTACTGTGAAAATACAATGGTAAATATAGAGTAATGTAAATGTTATGTGAGATATTATGTGAGGTAAAGCCTTTACTGTGAATATAATAGTATATATAGAGTAATGTAAATATTATGTGAGGTAAAGCCTTTACTGTGAAAATACAATAGTATATATAGAGTAATGTAAATGTTATGTAAGATATTATGTGAGGTAAAGCCTTTACTGTGAAAATACAATAGTATATATAGAGTAATGTAAATGTTAAGTGATATATTATGTGAGGTAAAGCCTTTACTGTGAAAGTACACTAGTATATATAGAGTAATGTAAATGTTATGTGAGGTAAAGCATTTACTGTGAAAATACAATTGAATATATAGAGTAATGTAAAGGTTATGTGAGTTATTATGTGAGGTAAAGCCTTTACTGTGAAAATACGATATTAAATAGAGAGTAATGTAAATGTTATGTGAGATATTATGTGAGGTAACGCCTTTACTGTGAAAATATAATAGTATATATAGAGTAATGTAAATGTTACATGAGATATTATGTGAAGTAAAGCCTTTGCTGTGAATATAATAGTATAATTAGAATAATGTAAATGTTAAGTGAGATATTATGTGAGGTAAAGCCTTTACTCTGAAAATACAATAGTATATATAGAGTAATGTAAATATTATGTGAGGTAAAGCCTTTACTGTGAAAATACCATAGTATATATAGAGTAATGTAAATGTGATGTGAGATATTATGTGAGGTAAAGCCTTTACTGTGAAAATACAATAGTATATATAGAGTAATGTAAATGTTATGTGAGATATTATGTGAGGTAAAACCTTTATGGTGAAAATACAATAGTATATATAGAGTAATGTAAATGTTTTGTGAGATATTATGTGAGGTAAAACCTTTACTGTGAAAATACAATAGTATATATAGAGTAATGTTAAATGTTATATGAGATATTATGTGAGGTAAAACCTTTACTGTGAAAATACAATAGTATATATAGAGTAATGTAAATGTTATGTGAGATATTATGTGAGGTAAAACCTTTATGGTGAAAATACAATAGTATATATAGAGTAATGTAAATGTTATGTGTGATATTATGTGAGGTAAAACCTTTATGGTGAAAATACAATAGTATATATAGAGTAATGTAAATGTTATGTGAGGTATTATGTGAGGTAAAACATTTATGGTGAAAATACAATAGTATATATAGAGTAATGTAAATGTTATGTGAGATATTATGTGAGGTAAAACCTTTATGGTGAAAATACAATAGTATATATAGAGTAATGTAAATGTTATGTGAGATATTATGTGAGGTAAAGCCTTTACTCTGAAAA
>OZ024761.1:6598895-6611395 GCA_964016885.1 Eledone cirrhosa | reverse complement strand
ATATATAGATATATAGATATATATATGCATGTATATATATGCCCCTTTTTACTTACACATACATATATTCACATATATTTATGCACATACTTTATATATATATATATATATATATATATATAAAAATGTATATATATATATATATATATATATACATATATATATAAAAATGTATATATATATATATATATATATATATACAATACATATATGACCCTCCAAAAGTAAAACAATATAATATATATATATATATATATATATATATATATACTTGGCATGGCAATAAAGTCTTTAGAATAGTAGGCTGTGTACCGTATATAACAGTAAATGTAGTTAATATTAGTTGCTATTTCAACTTTGTTGTACGTATGTGATATTTTGTATGAATGCTCTATTTTGTCACAGGCCTTTGCTGTCATTCTTGTGAGTTTATAATCCCCATATCAAACTAATCAATCCACAAAAGATTTTTTCCAGTCGGGAAGAGTGGCAATGATCAAACAATCACCTTATAGTCCAGACTTACGATTGTTGGGTGTTCAAGTTATTAAAGCAACATCTTCGAAAATTTGTTTTCTCTTCATTAGAAGAGTTGGTAGATGAATCGTTACACTGGTTTAGACAATTGCCGAAGGAATGGTTCCAGAGTTTAATGCTTTGCAAAAACACTGTAAAGATGTTATTGCATTCAATGGAGATTATGTTTTGCAAAGTAAACCAATTTTAGTTTCAATATGTTGTGCATTTTCATTTAGAGGGTTGTTCTAAAGACTCTATTGCCATGCCAAGTATATATATATATATATATATATATATAGTTAAAAGAATAGAGGTGTAACACACAAGTTATTATATATTGGTAAACGGAATAGAAAATGCTGACAAATTGTTCACAGTTGAAAAATGGTTTAATTAGGAATAAAAGAGTATTAGTGATTGTATGGGTTAGTATTCAGTTGTGGTTTTAAGTTTTTAAGTTTTTACCGGTTGCGCATTTCTAAATGCTTTTCAAAAATAATTTTGAGATAGAGTGTCCGTGCTGTTTGCTCAGATCTGATTAGTTTTGGGAATTCTACCTGTTTTTATGTTAAAAAAGTGGCTCCAGCATTACTTTGGTGTTGCAAAAATTCTTGTGGTCAAAACAATTTTGATTGGTCGGTAGAGGTCATGTGAATGTAAAAAATTGATTTTGCGCCAAGACTGTTTTTATGTTAATCACTAATACTCTTTTATTCCTAATTAAACCATTTTTCAACTGTGAACAATTTGTCAGCATTTTCTATTCCGTTTACCAATATATAATAACTTGTGTGTTACACCTCTATTCTTTTAACTATATATATATATATATATATAACGAAGGAATTGTGGGAAGGAACCAGATGGACCATAACGTACCAAAGTACTCAATACTTAGGGTAGTAGAGTGGGTAATAGGAACAAGTATGACTCCGACGGCAGAGCTCAAGCCGTTTCAATGGCTATTTCTGGACTAAATAGCCGTCGAAACGGCTTCAGCTCTGCCGTCGGGGTCATACTTGTTCCTATATATATATATATAAATATATACTTGGTATATATATATATAAATATAAACTTGGTATATATAAATATATATATACACTTGGCATATATATATATACTTGGCATATATATGCGTGTGTGCATGTGTAGAAATATATATATATATATACACATATATAATTACATATATATAGACATATATATATGTGTGTGTATATACATAAATATATACACACACATATATATATATATATACACACAAATATATATATATATACATACATATAATATATACACACAAATATATATATATATGTATGTATTAGTATGTATATTGATTTATGCTCTCTGTTTTTCTGTCAAATTATTATAGTATCTCCTGCACACGTGGGTCGAACAATGACCCCTGTAAATGGAGGGCACTTCTGGTGGTCAGGGGCATTATAGATGACCCCTGTAAGAGGAGAGCACTTCTGGTGGTCAGGGCATTATAGATGACCCCTGTAAGAGGAGTGCACTTCTGGTGGTCAGGGGCATTATAGATGACCCCTGTAAGAGGAGGGCACTTCTGGTGGTCAGGGTCGAACAATGACCGCAGTAAATGGAGGGCACTTCTGGTGGTCAGGGGCATTACAGATGATCCCTGTAAGAGGAGGGCACTTCTGGTGGTCAGGGGCATTACAGATGATCCCTGTAAGAGGAGGGCACTTCTCGTGGTCAGGGGCATTATAGATGACCCCTGTAAGAGGAGGGCACTTCTGGTGGTCAGGGGCATTACAGATGACCCCTGTAAGAGGAGACCACTTCTGGTGGTCAGGGTCGAACAATGACCCCTGTAAGTGGAGGGCACTTCTGGTGGTCAGGGGCATTACAGATGACCCCTGTAAGAGAGGGCACTTCTGGTGGTCAGGGTCGAACAATGACCCCTGTAAGAGGAGGGCACTTCTGGTGGTCAGGAGCATTATAGATGACCCCTGTAAGAGGAGGGCACTTCTGGTGGTCAGGGGCATTACAGATGACCCCTGTAAGTGGAGGGCACTTCTGGTTGTCAGGGGCATTATAGATGACCCCTGTAAGAGGAGGGCACTTCTGGTGGTCAGGGGCATTATAGATGACCCCTGTAAGAGGAGGGCACTTCTGGTGGTCAGGGGCATTATAGATGACCCCTGTAAGTGGAGGGCACTTCTGGTGGTCAGGAGCATTATAGATGACCCCTGTAAGTGGAGGGCACTTCTGGTGGTCAGGAGCATTATAGATGACCCCTGTAAGTGGAGGGCACTTCTGGTGGTCAGGGGCATTATAAATCCGTGGGGGTTCCTGAATCAGCCTTAGATATTTGCTTCTCTTTACCATTTGGGCAAGGATGCCTTATATAATTGTATACTATAAACCTATATTGTATCCTACGTATATACAGCTGCCCACCTTCATCTTGTAATGTCTTCTGCTCAGAGGCTGATGTGGCAAATAAAACAAATTGTTATTATTATTATTATGATGATTAAGGGCAGTAAATTGGCAGCAATCGGTAGAGCGTCGGACAACATACTTTGTGGTATATAGTTATGTCCCTCTATGGTCTGATTTCAAATACCGCCGAGGTTAGTTTTGCCTTTCATCCTTACTGGGTTGACAAAATAAAGTACCAGTAATGTACTTGGGATGATTTAATCGACTTTCTCCTCCCCACAAATTGTTGGCCTTGTGACTAAATCAGAAACCAATATTATGATGGTTTAAGTCTCTGGGAGTAGTTTTTCCAACAGTGGTAGGAAGACATGTCAGTGATTTTCCCTGGGGTGTCATGCAAGGGTACCTGTCTGATTTATCATCTATATCAACACACAAACACATTAGTCTCAACTGTCTTGGACAAGGTTGTATTTCATAAGAGGTTTCTTGCCTGTTTTAATGCCAGGAGCTCCAGTCTTGTCATAGTTACAGCTCACACCTACATAGGTTTAGTTGGTCTCATACAAGACTGTATCTTATAAGAGGTTTCTTGTGTGTTTTAATGCCAGGAGCTCCAGTCTTGTCATAGTTACAGCTCACACCTAGATAGGTTTAGTTGGTCTCATACAAGACTGTATCTTATAAGAGGTTTCTTGCCTGTTTTAATGCCAGGAGCTCCAGTCCTGTCATAGTTACAGCTCACACCTAGATAGGTTTAGTTGGTCTCATACAAGACTGTATCTTATAAGAGGTTTCTTGCCTGTTTTAATGCCAGGAGCTCCAGTCCTGTCATAGTTACAGCTCACACCTAGATAGGTTTAGTTGGTCTCATACAAGACTGTATTTCATAAGAGGTTTCTTGCCTGTTTTAATGCCAGGCGTTCCAGTCCTGTCATAGTTACAGCTCACACCTAGATAGGTTTAGTTGGTCTCATACAAGACTGTATCTTATAAGAGGTTTCTTGCCTGTTTTAATGATAGTGGTCCTCAGTCTTGTCATCAAAGGTAATGTAAAATGAAGTATATTGCTGAAGAACACAAGAGGCCAGCAGGTGCTGACCCTACCATCATCAGTCCTGACCCCGCAATCATCAGTCCTGACCTCACCATCATCAGTCCTGACCCCACCATCATCAGCCACCAGCCTCCATCCATTTATTTTATAACTTATGGTTTAGTTTTGTTTAGTGTATTCATTTTAAATTTGGAGTATGTAATGATGATGGTGATAGTGTTGGGTGGTGGTGGGGTGGGGGGTGAGGGTTGTGATGGTGATGGTGTTGGGGTGGGGGTGAGGGTTGTGATGATGATGATGGTGGTGGTGCTTATTTTTTTAAACTTTGGCACAAAGCAATAGTAATGATGGTGGTGGTGAGGGTTGTTGTGATGGTGGTGGTGGTGGTGGGGTAAGGGTGAGGGTAATGGTGGTGGGGGTGAGGTTGAGTATAGTTGATTAAATCAGACCCCAGAACACAGCTGGTTTTTGTTGGCCCAGGAATGATGAAAGCTAAAGATGCCTTCCCTCAGAAGGTAAAGAGGGGGAAATGATACCACAAAGTACAGTTTGTTCGCTTTTTACTCAAAGATGCATTCGTGAATGTGTCGTATAAAGCAAATTCGCGTAATTCAAGTCTAATGTTATATTATATTTCTGATAAAAGAATTAAAAAGCACCCGCGTTATAGTGCGTTATTTGTGCAAAGTGAATATTTGATATCTTTTAAAGCCAATTCACATACTTCAAGTTCGTGTAAAAAGTAAACAGACCATATTCAGTACAAGCCAAATAATGGCTCTTAATTTAGTATTTAAACCGACCATATCCAGCCAGAATTCTCTCACCTCTTTCTGTTCAAACCAGCCATAACTGGCTCCTCATACTGACTTTAAGGTATTGTTCTCAAAATAAATAATATCAAAATCTCATAGATTCACCATTATGTGAGATATTATGTGAGGCAAAGCCTTTACTGTGAAAATACAATAGTATATATAGAGTAATGTAAATGTTATGTGAGATATTATGTGAGGTAAAGCCTTTACCATGAAAATACAATAGTATATATAGAGTAATGTAAATGTTATGTGAGATATAATGTGAGGTTAAGCCTTTACCATGAAAATACAATAGTATATATAGAGTAATGTAAATGTTATGCGAGATATTATGTGAGGTAAAGCCTTTACCATGAAAATACAATAGTATATATAGAGTAATGTAAATGGTAATGGGCTAAAGCACAAGGCCAACAATTTTGGTGGGAGAGGGCAAAGTGGATATTTACCCCAATACATCACTGGTATTTTATTTTATTCACCCTGGAAGGATGGAAGGCAAAATTGACCTTGATGGGATTTGAACTCAGGCCGTAAAGAACGTGAACAAATACCCCCAAAGCATTTGTCCGACACTCTACCGATTCTGTCAACCCCGGCCCTCATCAAGCCTAATAATATTAATCTCTTTAGGCACAAGGCCAGCAATTTGGAACAAGAGAGGAAAGTTATATTGACCCCCATTGCCTGACTAGTACTGACCCCAGAAAGATGAAGGGCAAAATTCACCTTGGCCTCACTTCAATTAAGAACTCAAAGACCTGCAGAAAATATCGCAAAGCATTTAATCCGACCTTAATACTAATAATGGTTTTTGATTTAGGCACAAGGTCAGCAATTTTTGGGGAGGGTAAAGTCGATTAAATCGACCCCAGTACATTACTGGTGCTGAACAACCCTGACAGGCAAAGCTAACCGTGACAGGATTTGAACTCATAATCATAATAATAATGTTTCTACTTTTGGCACAAGGCCAGCAATTACCCCAGTGTATTACTGGTACCTTATTTTATCGACCCCGTAAGGATGAAATGCAAAGCTAACCATAGCGGGATTTGAACTCAGAACGTAAAGGGCCATAACTGTGCTGCAAAGCATGGTGTTTGACGCTCTACCGATACTGCCAAAATAATAATAATTGAAGAGTTTTCAAGGATGGTTAAAGAACATTAGTCTAGCCCCCTTTTTTTTGGAACACTTCAAAAGCCATGCTTGCTGGTAACAGCAAGAACCCTCCGATACGTCCTGAATATCTGAGGCTGCAGGTAGCGGCTTGATGTTCATTTCAACAAACTTTCCAGTTATCAATGACACCAAGAAAATAATAATAATAATAATAATAATAATAATAATAATAATAGTTGATGGTGATGATGATGATGATGATTTGTTATGAAGGCACATTAATGGTATCTGGTAAACATTACAGTTTAGGTAGAAGTGTAAAAGCAAATGAGATTATGCAATGCTCAAGTTTGTCTCACCAGCTTGAGATCATCCACATCACCATCATCATCATCATCATCACATCCTTCCTTCCTTCACCTCTCCCCCCTCTTCCACATCACCACCATCATCATCATCATCACATCCTTCCTTCACCTCTCCCCCGTCTTCCACATCATCACCATTGTTGTTAGACTATTTCAATATTACAATCTTTCTTAGTAGCTGGGAGGTGTACGTCAGCAGTGGATGGCGTGCTTGGTTTGATGTGGTTGCTAGGCAACAGAAATGGCGCTTTCTCATACAGAATTGGTGGAACCGGTTTCCTGTGGAATGTCTTTTGTTCTGTTGTTTCACAACCTTTGTCTGTCATCGACTCCTCATCAATGTCACCTGACTTGGCAGCCATCAACCTTACGTCATCGCTTTCTGCATCAGAATGACTATCTTTCTTGCTTTCACTTGTGTTGTTGTTGTTGTTGTTGTTACTGTTAATACCACTTCTAATACTACCACCAGCAGTACTGCTATTACTACTACTACGACTACGGTTAGCAGAAACGTTTGTGGGGTTGTTGTCGTTGGTGGTGTTACTTCCCGTAGCCGAAGGGGAGGCAAGGCTAAACCTCTGCTCAAAATATCTGTTCCGTTCCATAACAGTGCGTCTTAAACTGTCGTTGTTGTTGTTGTTGTTGTTGTTGTTGTCTTCGGGTCGCGTCTCCAGGTGGTATGTGTAGTGTGGAATGTACGAAGGGATTCGGGCAGCGTCCTGGGGAAACTCTGGGTTAATTGTTGATGTGTCCAACAACTGATCATGCTGCTGTTGGTGGGGGAGAGGAGGATGATGATGTCGGGGATGTGGGAGGGATTGGTGAGGAAGATGTGAAGAAATAGGTTGCTGGGCACTGTGAGCTTCCACTAATATTCCGTGACGTTTGCCATCGCAACACTCCTGCAAAGAGTTAGATGATGATGTCAGCGGCGTGACATCGCACGAAGTATCACCAGTTTCTGGCATGTGACCCTTGGCAGTGCTTGGAGTTTCGTGCCCTTGCGTGTCATACCCGCTGCTAGAACGATGACCTCTTTGTCGAGCCAGAGCATGGATCTCGGGGGATTGACAAGGCGAGTCCCCGGCCAGATCCATTATCAGTGGAGTTTCTTCTTCAGCGTACATATGTTGATCGATACAGCTGGAGCCCTCGTGCGGAGGGTTCATGCCTCGTATCTCCTCTCCACCACAATCTTCATTAATCTCATCTTTAATGGCTTCTAGTGAGGAGCACGAGGAATGTGATGACAATGTAGTTGACGAGGCAGATGAATTCATTGATATAGGAGATGCTCTCGGGGCTCCGGCCACAGAAGATGCATGTGCTTCTAGTAACTGAATCAGTTTGTCGTCTTCTCCAGAGTCTATTGACTGCTCACACCAGCAGCTATCTTCATCATTCTCTTCGATAAAGAGTTTTTCTGAAAACATACTGTCCCGCTGTTTACTGTGTTTCACTTGTACATTAATGTCATCAATATAATCACACTCATCTTCATCAGACGGTGGCTGTCCAAACTTCACTTCACTGAATATAGGTGGTTTAAAGTCAGATATTGAATCGGAAATTGGTGCCGTTGGATCTTTGGAACGTCTTTTAGCTTGCCTCAACCTTCTACATAAGTAGTGGTGTGGATGAGAGAGAGACTGGGCCATACTGTAATCATCTTGGGAAGTCTCTGTGGCAGGTAAACTTGTGTCCTTGTCTGATACATCTGTTGTTTCACTCGCCATCTCACTGTCGTTGCTTTGTAAAGGTTCCCGGTAGATGCCGTCACTGCTGTCAACCCTCAGAACCTGAAATTGATGGACTCTTCTGTTTTTTGGGGGGTGGATAATTTCACATTGAGCTGGTTCATCTTTGCTAGTAACACTACTGACTCCACTATATAAACTTCCTTCACCACCACTCCCTTCAGCACAACCTCCACTATCTGATTTTTGCTGTTGGTTCACAATAGTATTGTCTGCTTGGTGAGAAGCTGAAGGATAAGGCACATCAAAGTCATCTAGTCCTATGAGGGAGGTTCTGCTACTCTCCATTGATAATTGTGTCTCGCTGCCATAATACTTTGCCTCTACTACATCATTGTCGAGGGACGTCTCAACAGGTTTCTGTTGCAGACGGTTTTGTGTTTTGTTTTTCTCACCATTCTTCATTCGTTCAGTACTTGAGTCTCCCACTTGTATATTAGCATCACAGGTTTGTTGGAGTGGTGGATCGTAGCTTTCGTTCTGGCTCGTTTGAAACGACACTTGGCGGTGAGTTTTCTTAGGCACTCTTAAAAGGTCAGAGCTACTTCCGCTGTTGTTTAAGATGCCTGACACACTTTTCCATCGATCCGTTTTTAGATGTTCCCCTTGGAGTTTCACTTGGACAGCGGCATCACGAACATCTGCTCGCTGTAGAATGGAACGTATTGAAGTGACTGTGTCATAATTATTGAAACCTCCATACTCCACCTTCTGGCGAAGGATAGAACGATACGAGGAGACAGTATCATAATACATGGAAGACGTGTCCGAACGGAACTCTACTTCTCGGTAACCATCTTCTGGCGGGTTCAATATTACGTATTCCTTGCCGTCATCTTCGTGGTCTTGGTCCCTCAAATGGTCACGAAACCAGGTGGAGCATTTCGTCCAGAGAATTACCATGAGAAAGAAGATGCCGAGTACCGGAATAACAGCCAGGTTGACTGATTGGTTGGGCGGAGATGAGGTGGGTTTCAAGCCCCAAACAATTGTTTCATTATCACTCTCAGTAACAAACTGTGAGGAATCAGTATCTGTGGAGTCGAAGAGGGGGTTATAAGTGCTGGGATTCCCTAACAAGTTGCTCAATCTCACAGATATTGGAGAAGAAAAATGTTGACCAGTGTCCACTTGTGGCAGGGTATAATTTAAGGGAACATCTCTTTTGGTCTCAGCAGTTGTTGTTTCGTTTAGTCTATGGTCAAGGAAAGACAGCTTGATGGTCATTGATGGCGTATGCTGTTTACTATGTGAGCTGACACTGTCATCAGTGAGTGGCCTGATTCGTTGTGTGGGGAAACTGACCACTGAGGGGATTGACATCAACAACAGAACCAGCAAATGTGACAGCCACGAAAGTGTTGATTGGTTTATCGTTGTTGCCGTCACTGCTGGTTTTGTTGTTGTTAATACTGGCAATGTTTTTGAAGAGTCTTTCAGTGATGCCAACTGATTAGCTGTATTTGACGTCATACACGGTGCTGCTGCTGACGTCATACACGGTGCTGCTGCTGACGTCATACACGGTGCTGCTGCTGACGTCATACACGGTGCTGCTGCTGACGTCATACACGGTGCTGCTGCTGACGTCATACACGGTGCTGCTGACGTCATACACGGTGCTGCTGACGTTATACACGGAGCTGCTGACGTCGTACACGCTGCTGCTGACGTTATACACGCTGCTGCTGACGTCATACACGGTGCTGACGTCAAACACGATGCTGCTGAGGTTATACATGCTGCTGCTGACGTCATACACGTTGCTGACACCGTTGCTACTGATGTTTTTGGCGTTGGTAATTTTGATTCTATTAACGTCTTTGTTGTTTTTGATGATGATAATGATGATGGTGATGATGTTGATGCTGGTGCTGCTGATGATGATGATGATGATGATGGCAATAAGGAGGAGGATCTTGTTGAGGTTCTCGGCGCCAGTGACGTTGATGACGTCAGAGAGGTGGCTGGTGCTGTAGAACATTTTGTTGCGATTGACATTGTGGACGTTTTCGGGGACGTTGACGCCTGCATATGGCGTTGGAATGTGGCATCAATTGAAGGAAGGCTGGTGATTGGCAGCATTCCGGTGAGGTACGGTGGGAGTACGGTCCCTAGTCTTTGAATGAGAAGTTGATAATGATAGCAACCAGTAAAATACTCCTGGAAGACAGACTGTGTTGAAGAGATTGAACACTGGAGAGGTTTCATCATTCTTTTCTTTACAGGAAACTAAAAAGTAAAAATAAAACAAAAATTAGAATATTAGAAAACAATAAAAAAAAAAAAAAAATTAAATTGACCTTAAATCTTCCAATATACGGTGTCTTAGCATACATATTTATTATTTATTTAACTACGTTGCCACGTATATATATTACAGGAAAACCAACCGGCAGGAGACCCAGGGGTAAACACCGAGCAAGATGATTGGATAACGACCATGAGCTTGGCTGGTCTCGCTTGAAGATTCAGCCTGATCAGTTGTATATATATATATATATATATATATATATATATATATATACAACTGATCAGCCAAGCTCATGGACGTTATCCAATCATCTTGCTCGGTGTTTACCCCTGGGTCTCCTGCCGGTTGGTTTTCCTGTAATATATATACAAGTCTTAACACCCCGGCGGACAGGCGCAGCAAAAGAACACCCAGAAAACAATCCTTGCATACCAGACCCAGCCTCAGACAAACGGATGCGGCAAAAAAAAAAAAAAAAAAAAAAAAAAATTATCCGGGAAAGGCTGCCCTAACACCGGCCAGAGTTACCTCCCTTGACCTGCTGCAAAATCAAAACAAGATATTTTTGCGAGCATTGAATCTTGATGTAGATTTAACCCCCAAAACTCTTTCCGAACTATATAAGGAACACTTGTGACTGTTTATGCCCTTGAGAAGCCCAACTGGGCGAAACGTACGTAGGTGATATTTTAAATAAACATGTTTTAACGGTCTATTCTCCGATTTTTTACTTTCCCACGTATATATATATATAGGAAAAAGTATGACCCCGACGGCAGAGCTCAAGCCGTTTCGACGAACCGGCTTGAGTTCTGCCGTCGGGGATATACTTTTTCCTTTTTCCCACTCTACTACCTTAAGTATTGAGTACTCTGGTGCGTTATGGTCCATCTGGTTCCCTACCACAATTCCTTTGTTATATATATATATATATATATATATATATATATTTAGAAACACACAGATACATGCGGACACACACATATATACATGAATGCATCCGCACCCAACTGTGAGTTAAGGGTGCCAACTTCACCGATGTTGCTCAATGAATGACTGGGACAGACCAATTCAGTTTGAACCAGACTGAACCAGTATCAGAGTTAAAAATACATTATGAAGAGAGAAGAAACATTTAGATATAATTAGTAATAAAATGTATCATACCTAAACTGCTCCTAAATTCCTCGACTACGTAGTTTCGTGGCATAAACAAAAACAATATATCAAAGATATAGAGTCCTTGCGAGGTCTGCCAACTTATCAAGAGGATACCTCATTTTACTAGTCTCAAGAACGCGTCTACACGACGTAAGAAAGAATCCCAAAAGGCGGAGGGGGAGATAGTCACGCGATATAACGGTCGAGAAACAGAGCTAAGCCTCCTATAACCACGAAGAAAATACCACGGAGGCGGAGGGGGTATTCATATCGAGGCCGTAGAAGAGGTAGTGAAGAAGGCGAGAAGTATGAGTAATGGAAGCTTTCCAGTTGTCCCCACACTTCAAAGATTGCTCGACCAGAGGGAGTTATTAATATATTTAGAAACACACAGATACATGCGGACACACACATATATACATGAATGCATCCGCACCCAACTGTGAGTTAAGGGTGCCAACTTCACCGATGTTGCTCAATGAATGACTGGGACAGACCAATTCAGTTTGAACCAGACTGAACCAGTATCAGAGTTAAAAATACATTATGAAGAGAGAAGAAACATTTAGATATAATTAGTAATAAAATGTATCATACCTAAACTGCTCCTAAATTCCTCGACTACGTAGTTTCGTGGCATAAACAAAAACAATATATCAAAGATATAGAGTCCTTGCGAGGTCTGCCGACTTATCAAGAGGATACCCCATTTTACTAGTCTCAAGAACGCGTCTACACGACGTGAGAAAGAATCCCAAAAGGCGGAGGGGGAGATAGTCACGCGATATAACGGTCGAGAAACAGAGCTAAGCCTCCTATAACCACGAATATATATATATAAATACAACTGATCAGTATATCAAATATTTATTAAAATAACAGATTAAAGTTTAAGCAAAGAATCGTTACTCTGAAACTATATATATATATATATATATATATATATATATATATATATATATATATATATATATATATATATATATATATATATATATATATAACTGATGAACAGTATAT
>OZ024761.1:6581395-6588895 GCA_964016885.1 Eledone cirrhosa | reverse complement strand
TTCTCAACAGGTTTCCGCTCAGTGTCGCTGTCGGGTGTGAGTTATAGCAGTAAGACTGCTGGCGGTTACGTGGTTTTTCCAAAGGGAGGTAATCCCCGGTTTTGGCAGTCGAAATTCAAATTTTGAACAAAGGAATAAATTCCTTTCCACAATATATATATATATATAAGTTTTAATATAGATGAGATTCTACAGGACTAGAACTGTTTCATTCTTTAGAAATCATCAGGGATTCCTGATGATTTCTAAAGAATGAAACAGTTCTAGTCCTGTAGAATCTCATCTATATTAAAACTTTTATACTCTGCAATGTATTGAGTACCTTACCTACTGTGGTTACCTCCGATTCAACCCGGAATAACGTATATATATATATATATATATATATATATATATATATATATATATATATACATATATATATATATATATATATATATATATACACTAGCTATCATACCCAGCTTCGCCCAGGTAAACAGATGATAAGAGAAAGACAGGTAGAAGAGAAAACGGCAGTATTGGATGAGTGTCTGGTTTACAGTGTGCATGTGTGTGTGAGAGAGAGAGAGAGAGAGAGAGAGAGAGAGAGAGAGAGAGAGAGAGAGAGAGAGAGAGAGAGAGAGAGAGAGAGACAAAACAAACAAAACAGTAAAAAGTCTTTCAGATACTTCAGATTCTTCGTTTTACCGTTCCTCCACAGTATATGAAGATTTCTAGATATTGCCACTTGGGAGTAACCTACATATAACTGTCCAGGGGGTAAACAGTGAGTCTCTCATATTCAGTCCTACAACTTTGAAACTCTGAGCCTGAGGTTTATGTAAGGTCATAGTAAAACTGGCTCTAACAGGGAACTGAAGTCTTGAGAATTTGAATGGTAGCTGGGTAGAGCAAGGGATGTGAGAGGAATCTTGGGAATAAATGCATTTTCTATTTGATGATTACCTCCAAGAATAGGGACCTCTAGGAGATGGTTCATCACCCTCCAGGCTGAAGTGTGTGTCATTGCATAGACGTGGTTGGTCCGGGTTTCTTAAATATGATGGAAGTTCCAATCTTTTATATTATATGTAGATATAGATATAGATATGTTTCTTTATTAGCCACAGGGGCACAAAAGAAGGGGACAAATACAAAGGGGGAAGTTTACATACAATAAAAACGTGTAAAATATTATCACAAATGCAATTTAAAAATTAGTTGATTTTCCCTAATAGGGGGAGACATTTCATATGGGTAACACATACCCCCGAAAAAAAATGTGCAACCCTCATCTCCAGGAGTACGAAGAGTTTGTACTCCCTTCCTCTCTTCAACCTACAGGCTGATATAGAGAGAAGGCCCATTCACTCGGGCCATTCTCGCCACTTTCACCCACCTTTCATAAAACTTGCTGGGGTACAGCACCTCTCTCTCTATCCTGATTCTTCTTCCAAAGTGGTATTTGAAAAAAAGAATCAGTTGTTGGCCGGAGAGAAAGGTGTCTGACCTCAGCCCTTTCAACCTTGTCCACCATACAACCTCTTTCGCCATAGCTATCACACAAAGGAAAACCGCCTCTCCTTCGTTTTTGAAGGAGGGTGGCGGTTTGATCAAATATAGATAATTAGATATAGATATAGATAATTATATATAAATGTGTGTGTTTGTGTGTGCACATGTGTGTGTGTATGTGCATGTACATACTCAGAGCTGTACGGGAGCCTCCCAAAAGTCAACTCGAGATTAGCACAGAGGAGACTGAGGTTAGCTGGACATGCTCAACGACGTCCAGAGTTGAAACTGCGCTCAGTTCGTCTGTGGGAGCCCCTGCATGGACACACTGGAAGAGGAGGACCTAGGTTAACATATGTTCATGGTCTAAGGACAGACACTGGTCTGTTAGAGACGCAGGACATAGTGGTGATAATGAGGGACAGAGACCGCTGGAGAGAACTCGTCCATGGATCTCGGGAATTTTACTCGCCCTAGATAGATAGATAGATATATATATCAGGCCGAAACACTGTAAAGTGGTCTTATAGTTGTCACGACAAAATGCACCCAGTCCACAGTGTAAGGTGGTCATGTCGGTGTCACAACAATAAGCACCCAGTCCACAGTGTAAGGTAGTCATGTCGGTGTCACAACAAAAAGCACCCAGTCCAAACTGTAAAGTGGTCGTGTAGATGTCACAACAAAAAGGACCCAGTATACACTGTAAAGTGGTCGTGTAGGTGTCACAACAAAAAGTACCCAGTCCACACTGTAAAGTAGTCATGTAGGTGTCACAACAAAAAGCACCCAATACACACTGTAAAGTGGTCATGTAGGTGTCACAACAAAAAGCACCCAGTCCATACTGTAAAGTGGTCGTGTAGGTGACACGACAAAAAGCACCCAGTACTCACTGTAAATGAGGTTGGCGTTAGGAAGGGCATCCAGCTGTAGAAACCAACCCAAAATCAGTTCTGTGTGAACAAGACATGGTCACCTGACTTAACATTGCCCAGGACAACTCGTCTAACCCATGCTAGCATCGAAGAATGAAGGTAAAACGGTGATAATGATGATACCTATAGTGGCAAGAAACTCTCAGGAGAGCTGGACAGCAGGTCCTTAACTTATACACACACACACACACACACACACACACATACATACATACATACACACACACACATACATACACACACACACACACACATATATACATACACACACACACACATACATACACACACACACATACACACATACACACATTATATATAGAGAGAGAGAGTCGCAAATATGCTAGCGGGGAAAGAGTAGTGTTAGTAATAGAGGTGGCGGTAGTAGTAGTAGTAGTAGTAGTAGTAGTGGTAGTAGTAGTAGAGGTAGTAGTATCACCATCAGTAGTAGTAGTGGTAGTAGTGGTAGTAGTAGTGGTGGTGGTAGTAGTAGTGGTAGTAGTAGTAGAGGAAGTAGTATCACCATCAGTAGTAGTAGTGGTAGTAGTGGTAGTAGTAGTGGTGGTGGTGGTGGTAGTAGTAGTGGTAGTAGTAGTATCAGTAGTAGTAGTAGTAGTAGTAGTAGCAGCAGTAGTAATAGTAGTAATGGTAGTAGTAGTGGTGGTAGTAGTAGTAGTAGTAGTAGTGGTGGTAGTAGCATCACCATCAGTAGTAGTAGTAGTAGTAGTAGTAGTAGTGGTGGTGGTGGTAGTAATGGTAGTAGTATCACCATCAGTAGTAGTAGTAGTAATAGTAGTAGTAGTGGCAGTAGTAGTAGCAGCAGTAGTAGTAGTAGTAGTAGTAAAGAGAGAGGTGGTATTGTTTTGTCCTAATCTGAGTTGTGGATCTCCAAGATGGGTTTGTTAACATAACAACACCTACAGGAGCTGTATTGTTGTGTGGAGAGAGAGAGAGGGGGGGGGGGCAGGATAGAGGGGGGTGGGGAGAGACAGACAGTGTGTGTGGTGTGTGTGTGTAATGTGAAGGTAGGTGTGTGATGTGTATGTGTTGTGGTATGGTGTGTACACATTGATCATGCATAAGTTTAGGTGAACTCAAGCATGGAATCTCCATAACATACAGTTATCTTGAATGACGTAGGCACCTTTATCTTAAAATATGGAGAACTGACCTTAGAACAAAGAAATAAAGCAAGTGGCCTCTTCTTGCAATATGGTGCACCGATCTTAGAACAAAAAAGTGACTCAAGTGGCCTCTACTTGCAATATGGTGCACCATAAATAAACAACCATCCGGTTATTAAACCAACCAACCGGAAGTTTGTAATACATTGAGGTGAAAACTAACAGGTGTGTGTGTTTTTATTGGCAGCCTGACCCTCCCAAAGTATAACAATATATATATATATGTAGATAAATCTACCAAAATGTACGGTAGTGTCCAATCCGTATGAAGAACTCAATGTAATTCGAATATTCTGAAGACAGCATATATATGTGTAGGTATGTATATTCCCTCTGATAGTTTGTAAAAATTTTACATAGATCTATAGGATATGCATACCAACACTAACATATATATCCTAGAAACGATCGTAAAATGATGAATTTTTTAATATAAGGAACTGTTTCTATGTTTATTCATTATTTTATTAATATATATATATATATATATATATATATATATATATATATATATATATAGTTATAAGAATATTTATATTTATATATGTTAGATATAATAGATATAACTATAAATGTGTAGGGTAGTACTAAGTACTAGCCGGTTACCGGTATGACAAAAGGCTCAATGCAAATTTTCAAGTGTTTTACAGAGCCGAGATACAAAGTGTTAAAACGATCAAATTTTAGTTTAGAACATTTATTTGCTGACAATTGTTTCTTCATGAGGGAAGTCTGGAATCATCGGAGCATAAGAAATGTCGAAACATGTAACTAAAATCCTAGTCATTTAGAACATTTAGGGTACATAATTGTTATTAGTGTCAAAGGCATCATGTGGAGAGTCAGGAGTTAAACAGATGTTCTGGTTGAAAGAACACAATTACAGGCAGCACTGGTTGAGAGTGTAGGAGGTATAAGTAACAATCACAAGAAAAAAAAACACAGACAAAAAGTTATAAGCAAGGAAGATTGGTGTACAATTGACTGTATTGACTCCTGCATTGTACACCAATTTTCCTTGCTTATAACTTTTTTGCCTGTGTTCTTTTGGCTTGTGCTTTTTACTTATACCTATTACACTCTCAACCAGTGCTACTTATAATTGTGTTCTTTCAAGCAGAACATCTTTTTAACTCCTGACTCTCCACATGATGCTTTTGACACTAATAACAATTATGTACCCTAGATGTTCTGAATGACTAGGATTTTAGTAACATGTTTCGACATTCCTTATGCTCCGATGAATCCAGACTTCCCTCTGGAAGAAACAATTGTCAGCAAATAAATGTTCTAAACTAAAATTTGATCGTTTTAACACTTTGTATATATATATATATATATATTTATTTATATATATAAAATTAAATAGTAACATGTGCTTACGCCGTATTTGACTAAATAAAATGAGTCTGTTAGTTGGGAGTTTTCGTTAGCTGTTTGTAAACAAAGCCTGCTTTGTGTCTCCCTATTTATATACATATATACCTGCTATGGTTATATAGCTTCTAATTGAATGGAAGGCAGAATGGGTGGCGTGTTGGTGTAATGGTAACACATTGGTCCGGCAAACCAAAGATGTGGGTTCCTGTCCCATGTACGTCAATACTCAACCTTTTTTCCATTGAGGGGTTTTTTAAATCCCAACAGACTAATTCTATTTAGTCAAATACGGCATAAGCACATGTTACTACTTAATTTTCAAATTCGCTAGCCGTTTGTAAACAAAGTGTCTCCCTATTTATATATATATATATATACTTCATGCCAAAGAAGTACATTTCATCATATTTCCCCTCCTTTCATATTTTTCCTGCTAACTCCCCTCACACCCTCTCAGAGATCCCCCCTACTCTCCTGACGAAGGACTTATGTCTGAAACGTTGTAACCTCCCCCATTCTCACCAAGCCAGAAGCTAATAACACTATGTACCATTGACTCCTGCGTTTGTTTGTTTGTCCTTTTGTACTATATATATACTGCCAGGCAGTGGGTGAATGAATTGCAGACCTTGACTGCCGAAGCAGGAGCTGCGCCAGCAGTGACAATTGTAGTTTTGCCTATGGATATTATCTCTGTGCAAAGAAGTGTTGAAATGTATTGTTTCACAGTACTTGCGCAACACGCGCGTAGACGATGCCAGCCGAACAGAGCTGCGATGGAGTTGTTCTGCATGGTTGTCTAATGTGTCTTTTCTAAATTTAAGACAGTAGGGAGAGGTGTGATATGGGGGAGAGTTAGCTGCTGTTTCTAGCAGGTTTAGTGACCTCATAGAGGATATTATTGTGTATAGTAAATGAACTGATACTTCTTTCTTCCACGGTCGTTGAGAGATGTTTTAAAAAAGATTTATCGCTATTTTTTTTCGTTGTTGAATAAATTTATCTGTTGCTTTTGAATAATTGTTGTTTCGTATGAAATGTAATAAGTTCTCTTTGTCATTGAAGTAAATAAATGTTTGACCGTTCCACACTCACAAACAAACGTTCTCTCTCTCTCACTCTCTTCTTTCTGCGGCGTTCCTAAAGGAAGTTTGTAAGTTTAAGCGTATATAAGAGAAAGTTGCAGCATGTATGTAGTTTTATCGAATTTTAAGGGGAGTAGAGAGAGGTAATCAGATTGTATTAGAGGGATTAAGCGTCATGCATTTAGTTTTATCGATTATTTCCGTAATTGTGGGTGAATTTCAATGAAATAAATAAATAGTCGTTGACCTAAGTTATACCATTTACAACATTCTTACAGACATTGAGTTGAATCGGTTTGAAATTGTGCAAATGTATAAACATGGAACATGCACACACACACACACACACACACACACACACACACACACACACATACACACACAACAACAACAATCTGCCTTTTATAGATAATGATATATATGTCAGGTCGCTCTTCAGTGTTACTGATAACATGTAACCCAGTACAACCAGTCACATTGTCGGGTCGTTGGCGACTAAACCGGCAACCCCACCAAGCTTGTTTGGTGAGGAGGGTGATATTTGGACACTTTGCGGGATGAAATACAAGACCCGGCAAAGGGCGGGGGGGATTTCAACAGAGTCAACGGCCATCCAAATAGAACTTTTCTTTTTCACCTGGGAGTTAAAGGCCCCCAGTTGTCACAACACCTTTCTAAGAGAGGGAAACTCTGAAAAAAAACCCTGCGGCTTCGGAAACATCCAATGATGTTGACCAGTTCTCCTTTTCGGGTAGTGTTTTTGATGTTCAGAGAGTGGGATTGGTCGAGTGCAAGGCCTTTATCCACTTAAAAAACCTTCAAAGCACAGGCATTGCTTGTTCAGGTTATGTTACAGGTTTGTGTGGCTGGCCATAGCCTAAAAGTGCACCATTTTCTGTAATCTGACAAGTGATTGCAGTACTCTTAGCAGAGTTTGCAGCCACCATGTATATCATCATCATCATCATTGTACATCCGCGTTTCCCTGCTTGCAAGGGTGGGACGGGTACTATTCAGCACAGCATCTCTCCACTTGTCACGGTCCTTCGTCATCTCCAAAATGAGCTTCAGCAATCTGGTCTTCCTCTACTACGTCTTCCTTCAACTGGCATTTCTTGGCACTTCTTCATCCATCAGTCATCCTCCATGCGCATCACATGTCCATACAACCACGGTCTTCTCTCCCGTACACTATAGTTTATCCCTCTCAGACACAGTTTCTCTCTCAACACATTCATCCTGGGTCGTTCACGTACATTGACATTACACATCCAACAGAGCATGCTTGCCTCATTTCTCTCCAGCCATCGCATATCCTCTACAGTTGCTGCCCATGTCTCACTACCATGCAGCATCGCACATCTCACACAGGCATCATATAACCGGCCTTTCATATGCAGGGAGACACCCTTCATA
>OZ024761.1:6553895-6576395 GCA_964016885.1 Eledone cirrhosa | reverse complement strand
TCACACCTCTCTCTGACACACACCTCTCTCTCTCACACACCTCTCTCTCACACTTCTCTCTGTCACACACACCTCTCTCTCTCACACACACCTCTCTCACACACACCTCTCTCTCTCACACACCTCTCTCTCACACTTCTCTCTGTCACACACACCTCTCTCACACACCTCTCGCTCACACACCTCTCCCTCACACCTCTCTCTCTCACACACCTCTCACACACCTCTCTCACACACACCTCTCACACACACCTCTCTCTCACACACCTCTCTCTCACACACCTCTCTCTCACACACCTCTCTCTCACACACCTCTCTCTCACACACCTCTCTCTCACACACCTCTCTCACACACACCTCTCTCTCACACACCTCTCTCTCACACACACCTCTCTCACACACCTCTCACACACACCTCTCACACACACCTCCCTCACACACACCTCTCTCACACCTCCCTCACACACACCTCTCTCACACCTCCCTCACACACACCTCTCTCACACCTCTCTCTCACACACCTCTCTCTCACACACCTCTCTCACACACATCTCTCTCACACACCTCTCTCTCACAAAGATATAATTGTTTCTACCTTAGGCACAAGGCCAGCAACTACCCAGTGTATTACTGGTACTTTATTTTATCGACCCCGTAAGGATGAAAGGCAAAGTAATGAATTATTGCAGCACTGGGAGTGTTTGACATATGAAAATGTGAAAGTCCCAAACAGAGACAACAACTGTAAAAAGAGTTAAGCACTATAGACAAAAGTTGAAGAAATTGGCTTTATTCTTTAGCATTACTATATATACTATTGTATTTTCATAGTAAAGTCTTTATCTCACATAACATTTACATTACTCTATATATACTATTGTATTTTCATAGTAAAGTCTTTACCTCACATAATATCTCACATAACATTTACATTGCTCTATATATACTATTGTATTTTCATAGTAAAGTCTTTACCTCACATAATATCTCACATAACATTTACATTGCTCTATATAT
This sequence comes from Eledone cirrhosa, assembly GCA_964016885.1. Taxonomy (NCBI): domain Eukaryota; kingdom Metazoa; phylum Mollusca; class Cephalopoda; order Octopoda; family Eledonidae; genus Eledone; species Eledone cirrhosa. The sequence goes on along the minus strand of OZ024761.1, from coordinate 6,575,378 downwards.
ACTATTGTATTTTCATAGTAAAGGCTTTACCTCACATAACATTTACATTACTCTATATGTACTATTGTATTTTCATAGTAAAGGCTTTACCTCACATAACATTTACATTACTCAATATATACTATTGTATTTTCATAGTAAAGGCTTTACCTCACATAATATCTCACATAACATTTACATTGCTCTATATATACTATTGTATTGTCACAGTAAAGGCTTTACCTCACATAATATCTCACATAACATTTACATTACTCTATATATACTATTGTATTTTCACAGTAAAGGCTTTACCTCACATAATATCTCACATAACATTTACATTACTCTATATATACTATTGTATTTTCACAGTAAAGGCTTTACCTCACATAATATCGCACATAACATTTACATTACTCTATATATACTATTGTATTTTCACAGTAAAGGCTTTACCTCACATAATATCTCGCATAACATTTACATTACTCTATATATATACTATTGTATTTTCACAGTAAAGGCTTTACCTCACATAATATCTCACATAACATCTCGTATAGGAGAGACGTGTGTTGACGTGTGTGAACAAGCTCGGCTACCGAGTCGGATTTACTTACTCAAAAAGTGAGTTTTGATTAATTTTTTATACTGTAATATACGTTAACCCCTTGCCTTGGTCGTCAAACTTTGAGTTTATTTATTTTCGCCCCTTTTTGGGGCGAATTTTCCAGTTAAAAATTTATTACGGCAAACTAATAGAAATGGACGGAATTTTCACATCTCATCCTAACGTGAAAGCCACGCCCCCTAAGAAAGGTGATACAGAGAAGCTAGAAGCACAAGGCTCTAAGTCTTCCCTCCTCACTTCTGCAAAAGAAACATGGAACACGGAATTAAAAGAAAAATTTGTAGAAATGGGTGAAAACCCAGAAAGTCACATAAACGCAGACAAAAACATCAACGACAATAACAGCAATAGTCACAACACCAACCAAGGAAAAAATAACGATAACACCAAACAAAGTGAACCCACTACTGGTACCTCCTTTGCACAGGCGGTCCGGAAAACACAAACCTGCAAGCAACTGGACATTACAACTCTGAGAGAAAAGATGAAGGAAGCGAAACAGTATGTAACTTTCAAAGAAGGAGGAGACTTCACAATCACCTCCCCACAAGAAATCAAAAGAGACACGACGCTAAGAACGATATCTTTCAGAACAATTTCCAACATAACAAGGAAACCAACTCAATTATCCCAAAAAGAGATTGAGCTGGTCCTAAAAAATGTGTGGAGTGATATATCGTTCATACAAAAAGGGCCACTCTATGGGAATATAACGGTCCTAATGAAGGATCAATTGACGGCCAGGAAATACTCTGTGGCACCAATTGTTTCCAAGATATATACATTTTTCCCCACATATTTAGGGAAAAGAACGCAGAAGATAAGGGTCTCCGGAATCCGGCCAAATGCATGCATTTCCTGGGTACTAACAGGATTTTTAGAAGACGAGGACGGAATCCTCTCAGTAGGAGAAGTCACCACAGACGTTTTCGGCGGTTTGAGCGTGGAGGTTCTGGTCCAAATGAGACCAGAACGAATCGCTAGAATACCACAGAGGGTGTCCCTCGATGGAGAAACATTTATATATATTTCAGCCGAGGGTAGGAGGCCCATATGTTACTACTGTTCAAGCAGGGGTCATCTAAGGGCTGCTTGTCCTCAATTGACAAAAAAAAAGGCTCTTTTGCCTACACCCCACACACCACCACCGCCACCACCACCACCACCACCACCACAACAACAACAAAAACAACAGGGAAAAATAACACAAGACACGGCCCCACCCAAAACAACTCCCAAAACACACACAAATACAACAAAACCCCAAAATACACCACTACCCGACAGCACGGACGAGGACCCAGCGGAAACGGCACCTAGTGACGAAGAGGGGGAACCCTTCCAACCTGTAAAAAGGAAAAAAAGAAAGCACCACTCGAACATAAACGAAACAAACACACAACCACCAACAAAAACAAAACAAACAGAACAAACAAAATCCGCCCCACCCCAAAACATAACACAAACAACAAAACGTAAGCACACACAAGAACAACAAACAAACACAACACAAATAAAACAGTATACATACATTAACACAAATAACAAAGAACTAGTAAAAACAATACACAAAGACCCTTTGGTGGAAACTGAAGGGCAATTCTTTGCAAGCGCGGCCAACAAACCGCATTTAAAAATGATAAGACTCCCAATGGACACCTATGCAAAACTAAGAGAGAACTTTCCTGAGGACGTGGGGAAAACATGTACTCGACCCTATAACCGCGTCCTCTTGAAACGTTTCCCCACCCACACCTCACCAAACACCCCCACTCCACCACAGAACAACACCCCACCAAACAACCCCTCCAATACGCCCATGGATATTGTGCAACCTGCTCCTCAGGAGCCGAACAGGTAGGTCCTTCCTCTTTTAACCAACATGGCTGATATAAGAGTTGGGTTTCTGAATGTACGTGGCCTGGGACTGTCTTGGAAACAAGGCAAACTTTTAAACGATCTCAGGTCACATAGAATGGATGTAATGGCTATTTGCGAGTCCAGGATCAGCAGCGAGCACCAACTGGCGCCCCTCTTCGACGACTTTGAGATCTTCGCATCTCTCTGTCAACCGGGGGGTGGGGGTGGAGTTGTCGTTCTGCTGCGAAAACACCTGGGCCTCGCCATACAGAAGGTGCACCTGGACCCGGAGGGTCGACTGGTGGTTTTAGACGTCGGCAGTAGTGAAAGTGGAGCCCTTAGACTAATAGCTGTGTACGCCCCTTTTTGGGCAGCGCGGCCGGAATACTTCCAACGTCTGGAAACTTTTCTGGGAACGTCCCGCTCCTTGCTTTTAGTGGGGGACTGGAATGGTATCCTGGATGCACGTTGGGACTATGTAGGGGCATGTGCCAATAGAGGGGGGTGTAAAAGCCTCAAAAGGTTAATCGGCCGATTTGACCTGGCCGATAGATATCGACTAGATTTTCCGACTGTACCACTATGGACGTGGACCAATCGCAGTGGAACATCTAGGTCGTACCTAGATAGGGTCCTAGTTAGAGAGAACGATAGGGACACATTTAGCTGTCCAAAAATGTTCATGGTTGACTATTCGGATCACAAGTTAGTGACCTGCATAGCCAACCTTGATAGAACCCATAGACAGGGACCCGGTTACTGGAAGCTGAACTTGTCCTTACCGAGAAGCAAAGCTTACAGTAAACGGATTAGCACGTTAGTTAAGCAGAATTTGACAGGGGCAATTGTCAACAACAGGTGGTGGAGCTCTCTTAAGAGAGCAATTAGAATAGAATCGATAGGTTTTAGTCAGGAATTAGCAAGGGATAGGAACAAGACGGAAAGGGAATTAGTAGATAGAGTAGAAGAGGCGATTAGGAGTGGCAATGTAGCCGGCGTGCTGGCATCAAGAATGGCCTTAGACCAGTTCTTTGAGGTGAAGCATGAAGGCTGCGTTGTCAGGAGTAAAATACGTGCTCTGGGTAATGAGGGAGCCAAAGCTGTAAGCTGGGCCCGAGTGATAGAGGCAAAAAGTGGGAACAAGTCCACGATTCGGTCTTTGAAGGACCAGGATGGGCGTGTGATCCTTGAACCTGGGCAGATGTGTGCGGCCTTTCAGCGGCACTTTGCACGACTGTTCGAGAGGGGCGGCGCGCCGGGTGAGACTATGGATTTCAATCCATACCTCGACGGTCTGCCGCGCCTCTCGGACGCGGAGGCGAAGTCCTGCGAAAGGACGATTTCAGCTGCTGAGATAGGGGCGGCGCTGAGCCAATGCGGCAAACGCAAATCCCCGGGTCTCGATGGTCTACCATACGAGCTATATGTAGCGATGCCGGACTTGTTCTCCGATATCCTCGAAGCGGTCTACTGCAACTGGCAGCAGAACGGGAGAATTCCCAGTTCTGTGACCAAGGGCGTAGTTACGCTGGTGAGGAAGGATGAGAACAAGGGGGATGACATAAGTAACTTCAGGCCCATAACTCTGCTAAATACAGAGTTAAAGATTTTGGCCAAGGTGTTAGCGAAGAGGTTGGCGCTTGTCGTTGGAAACCTGGTGGGAGAAGCGCAGACATGCGCAATCCCGTCCAGGTCCATTCACGACAATCTCCACCTTATGCGATACATCATAGAGAGGGTAGGGAATGAACCCGGCTTTGGTGGGGCCCTGATCAACTTGGATCAATCTAAAGCTTTCGATAGGGTTGACCATCGTTACCTGGATGCGGTGCTCGCGGCGGCAGGCTTCGGACCCGTTTTCAGGGGTTGGATTGCTGCGATGCACAGCAGCAACGTCTGCTCAAGGGTCAAGGTGAACGGCCACCTCTCGGAGCCGTTCCAAATCATGCGATCCATCCGACAGGGATGCCCTCTCTCCTCCCTACTGTATGTGCTGGCTCTTGAGCCACTACTGCGGAAGTTGGAGCGGTTGCAGGGCATCCCTTTGGAACCGGGATTGCAGAAAGCGGCGTCGGCCTACGCCGATGACGTGACAGTAATGGTGTCGAAAACCTCGCAAATCGGTGAGATCGGCACCTTACTGGAGGAATATGAAAGGTTTACAGGAGCCAAGCTGAACCGGGACAAGTCCGTCGGTTTGCAACTCGGAACATGGAGAGGCAAACCGATGCCCTCCAACGACGTCGTCGGACGCTGGACGGAGGGCCCGGTGAAGCTGCTTGGGGTCTGGTTCGGACCAGACCTCCAGGTGGAGAAAAACTGGAACGAGGTAACGGCCAGGGTGTTTGCACTCACCCAGAAGTGGGCCCAGTGCAAACTATCCCTGAAAGGTCGAGCGGAGGTGGCGAATACTTATATAGCATCCGTCATCTACTACCGCTTGACCGTCGTGCCTTGCCCAGTGAAAAGACTCGCCAAAATGGAGTGCGCGCTGTTCCAATTTCTTTGGAACAAGCGGACCCCTTTGGTGAGGAGATCCATCTGCTGTCAACACCCTTCGAAAGGAGGGCTGGGGATGCCGTGGCTACAGATGCGTAAACACGCATTAAGGCTACGGCACCTCCAGGTATTCCTCACCGGTCAACCGGTGTGGGCCCCGTTTGTGAGGCGAGCCTTTCCCAGACTCGTCTCGCTCACCGAGCTGCAATCCTGGGTCAAGCAAAGACCGAGAAAAGTGGGCGACTGGCACATTGAATGTGCCCAGGCGCTCACGGCCCTCTGGAAAGCGGACCCGGCAATCAGTGGAGACTCCACCTCGACATTCTATAGAGGGTTGGTACGCAGCAGGTGCGACGATGCTCTCGGAGAAGCTCTAGGCATGGAGGAAGATGAACTGGCCAGTCTGTTCGGTAGGACGTTTGGCCCTGGACCGATGGACAACTTCCAAAAGTCCCTGGCTTGGCAGTGCTACCGAGGGGCTCTACCCGTTCGAGACAAGCTCCACAGACATGGGAGCCTGGGTAGAGATCCTTTGAATAAGATCTGTCCGAGATGCGTGCATGATGACGAAACCGTTGCGCACGCATTCGTACACTGCCCAGGCATTGCTGACCTGTGGGGCTATGTGGAACGACTACTGTCGAGGGTGGGACCAATCCGGTTGACCACCGAGTCCATTGTCACGATCAAACCGCCTCCCCCTTTCAAAAACGAAGGAGAGGCGGTTTTTCTCTGTGTGGTAGCCATGGCTAAAGAAGTTGTATGGTGGACGAGGCTGAAAGGGCTGAGGTCAGACACCTTTCTCTCCGGCCAACAACTGGTCCCCTTTTTCAAATACCATTTTAAAAGAAGGATCAGAATGGAGAGAGAGGTGCTCTACCCCAGCAAGTTTTATGAAAGGTGGGTGAAAGTAGGGAGAATGGCCAGAGTGAATGGGTCTTCTCTCTATATCAGCCTGTAGGTGAAAGAAGAGGAAAAAGCGGAGACGAGGGAAGCACCTACTCTTTGTGCTCCTGAGGAGAAGGGTTACACATTTTTTCCGGGGTGTGTGCGACCCATGTTAATGCCCCCTCCCTATTGAGGACTTCGTTTGTTGTTGTTATTTCATTGTTATATTTTTGTACTCGTTAATTATATGTAAACTTCCCCCCTTGTATCTGTCCCTACCTTTTGTGCCCTAGTGGCAAATAAAGAAACCACTCTATATATACTATTGTATTTTCACAGTAAAGGCTTTACCTCACATAATATCTCACATAACATTTACATTACTCTATATATACTATTGTATTTTCATAGTAAAGTCTTTATCTCACATAACATTTACATTACTCTATATATACTATTGTATTTTCATAGTAAAGTCTTTATCTCACATAACATTTACATTACTCGAAATATACTATTGTATTTTCATAGTAAAGTCTTTATCTCACATAACATTTACATTACTCTATATATACTATTGTATTTTCACAGTAAAGTCTTTATCTCACATAACATTTACATTACTCTATATATACTATTGTATTTTCATAGTAAAGTCTTTATCTCACATAACATTTATATTACTCTATATATACTATTGTATTTTCATAGTAAAGGCTTTACCTCACATAATATCTCACATAACATTTACATTGCTCTATATATACTATTGTATTTTCATGGTAAAGGCATTACCTCACATAATATCTCACATAACATTTACATTACTCTGTATATACTATTGTATTTTCATGGTAAAGTCTTTACCTCACATAATATCTCACAAAAAATTTGCATTACTCTATATATACTATTGTATTGTCACGGTAAAGGCTTTACCTCACATAATATCTCACATAACATTTACATAACTCTATATATACTATTGTATTTTCACAGTAAAGGCTTTACCTCACATAACATTTACATTACTCTATATATACTATTGTATTTTCACAGTAAAGGCTTTACCTCACATAATATCTCGCATAACATTTACATTACTCTATATATACTATTGTATTTCACAGTAAAGGCTTTACCTCACATAATTATCTCACATAATATCGAATCTACAAGATTTTGATATTATTCATTTTGAGAACAATACCTTAACGTCAGTATAAGTGGCCAGTTACAGCCAGTTTCAACAGAAAGAGGTGAGAGAATTCTGGCCGGATATTGCCAGTTTAAAGGCTAAAGGGTTAATTAGAGATGGTAAAATGTAGACAGAGACACCTCAGTCCACCCAGTTTTTAATTAACCCAATTTCCTCCAACTATTAAGTTTCGTGTTCAACAGTTATTATAGTTATTTCCTGCGTTTAGGACACACACTTTCATAAATATAAGAAATTCATTGTCACGTACTCAAGTGAAAACAGCGATAAATTTAGCTCATTGAATACATGTATCTTCTCTCTCCCTTTCTCATAGTTTGTAGTTACGATGGAGAGAGTATAATAATAAATGTTTCTACTTTTGGCACAAGGCCAGCAATTACCCCAGTGTATTACTGGTACTTTATTTTATCGACCCCCGTAAGGATGAAAGACAAAATTTACCTCAGCAGGATTTGAATAGTTCATAAAAATAGTTTCTACTTTTGGCACAAGGCCAGCAATTACCCCAGTGTATTACTGGTACTTTATTTTATCGACCCCCGTAAGGATGAAAGGCAAAGTTAGCCTCGGCGGGATTTGAACTCAGAATGGCAAGGGCCGTAACTCTATGCGTCACAGCATGGTGTCCGACCCTCCACCGATACTGCCAATCCACCGACATGTAGGGGACAATACAAAGACAGACAGTGGGGTTTACAATAAGCTAGAGTAAAAATGCACAATAGCAAAGCCAATTTAACAAGGAAAATATAAAATAAACTATGTATAAACATAACAAAATAAATTCCCCAATAGGGGTGGGGGGTGGGGGGGTGGACAACCCAGGGGCGACCCAGGTACCCCACAAATTCTGAACCACGCGACGCTTCTAAGGAAACCAGGGAGGACACCCATCTCCTCCTCAAATTAACCAGTCAACAAGTGTATGGTCAGAGTAGGCCCACTCACCCAGGCCATTCTCTCTACATTCATCCACCTATAGCAAATGTACTGGGGGAGGGGCAGCACTTCTCTCTCCACCTTCACCTTCCTTTCCAGGTGAAACTTGAAAAAGTTGATGAGGGATTGGCCAAAGAGAAAAGTGTCTGTCTTCAATCCTTTCAACCTCGTCCACCATACAACCTCTTTTGCTACTGCCACCAGACAGAGGAATATTGCCTGCCCTTTTTGACCAAAAGAGGGCAGCGGGTCGATCTTCACTATGGACTCGGCCGATAGCCGGATCCGTTCTACACGTGACAACAGCTGTTCGACATAACTCCACAAGTCAGTAATGTACGGACACTGGACGAGTGCATGCAGAATGGTTTCATCGCTCTGTGGCGCATCTCGGGCAGGTCCATCTGACAACACTTCCGTTCCTTGCCTGTAGAGTTTATCTTGAACTGGCAGTGCCCTCCGGTAGCACTGCCAAGTGAGACATATCTGGAAGTAATCCATCGTCCCCGGCTCGAAAGTCCTCCAGAACAGACTGGTCAGTTCGACTTCGTCGACATCCAGAGCTTCTCCGAGTGTGTCGTTGCACTTTCCCACCACTAATTCTCTATAGCACTCGAGAGTGGAAGTTCCACTGACCACATTGCACGCCTGGTAGAGGGCAGTGAGAGCCTAGCAACATTCCAGATGCCAGTCACCCAGTCTTGGTCTCTTCTTGACCCAGAACTGCAGCTCAGTCAAAGGGACGAGCTGCAGAAAGGCCTGTCTGATAAATGGTGACCACACCTGTTCACCGTTTAGGGAGTATATCTGGAGATGCTGCAGCCTCAGAGCCTGTGCATCATTAGCCACGGCATGCCCAGCCCTCCGCGTAGAGGGTGCTGGCGGCAGATGGACTGTCCCACCAACAGGACCCGTCCCCTTCACAAGAATTTGAAGAGGAGCCATTCCAAGTTGGTGAGGAATGGACAGGGGCAAGGGACGATGGTCAGGCGGTAGTAGTAGATGACGGACACGATGTATGCGTTTGCCACCTCCGCCTGACCTTTCAGTGATAGCTTCCTCCCAGCCCATTTCTATGTGAGACTGGCTACCCTGCTCATTACCTTGTCCCAGTTCTTATCCACCTGGAGGTCAGGCCTGAACCAAACCCCGAGCAACTTTACCGGTCCGTCCATCCAGCGCCCAGCGACGCTATTGGACATCATGGACTTGCCTCTCCAGGTGCCAATCTGCAAGCCCACCGACTTTTCTGGGTTAAGTTTCGTTCCCGTCAACCTTTCATATTTCTCCAATAAGTTGCCCACCATGTTCCGGTTCGAGCGGGATGCCCTGTAACAGCTCCAGCTTCCGCAGTAAAGGCTCAAGAGTCAATACGTACAGAAGGGGGGAGAGAGGGTACCCTTGATGAACCGATCGGGCAATCAGAAACGGTTCCAAGAGGTGGCCATTAACTTTGACCACCGAGCAGATGCCGCTGTGTATTGTAGCGATCCAGCTTTTGAAGACGGGGCCGAAGCCAACTGCCTTGAGGACAGCCTCCAGGTGCCAATGGTCGACCCTATCGAATGCTTTTGATTGATCTAAATTGATCAGAGCCCCACTGAAGCTAATTTACACCCTACCCTCTTTATGATGTATCGCATGAGGTGGAGGGTGTCGTGTATGGACCTGGTCAGGATTGCGCCTCCCCAACCAAATCCTTGACTAAAATCTTAAACTCTGTGATGAGCAGAGTTATGGGCCTGAAATTATCTAATGTGACCCTCTTGTTCTCGTCTTTCCTTATCAGTGTCATTACTGAATACTCCCTTTCTGCTGTCAGTTGCAGGGTGGACAAATTGGAGAACAAGTCTGGCATATTTACATAAAGTTCATAGAGTAGACCATCCAAACCGGGTAACTTGTGCCTCATGCAGCCGACAAGGGCATCCTGAATTTTGGCTGAAGTTATTGGCCTTTCGCAGCGGTCAGCGTCAGCTGTCAAGAGTTGTGGCAAGCCATCGAGGTAGGGACTGAAGTCCGCTACTGTCTCTGACCCACCACTCTCACCGAACAACCAAGCAAAGTGCTGGCGAAAGGCCTCACACATCCGCATGGAATCGCTCATCTCGTGTCTGTCTCGGTCGTCAAAGACCAAATTGTGGTTTTATTACCACGCTGCGTCTCTGCCACGCGGGCCCATCGAATAGCTTCGTGCAACCTTCGTGTTTCACATTGAAGAAATGATCTAATGCCATTCTCGCCGCTAGCACGTCAGATGCAATGCCACTACAAACAGCCTCGTCTAACTTATCTACCAGCTCCCCCTCCTTTCTATTTTTCTCTAACGCTACTCCGTTGCTAAGCCTATCGACATTACTCTAATCTCTCTTTTGAGAGCCCCCCTCCCCCCCACCATCTGTTGCTGACGACTCTCCCTGTCAACTTTTTCTTAACTAAATTATTGACCTGGTCTCTGTAAGCCTTACGTGCCGGAAATGACATGTTCAGCTTCCAGTAACCAGTAATCATCATCATCATCATCATCATCGTTTAACGTCCATCTTCCACGCTAGCATGGGTTTGGACGGTAATTTTCCCACTTGAGGCAAGATTGGTTGTCTTGCTCGTGTAGGACTGTCTGGCGGGTTTTCTACGGCTGGATGCTCTTCCTAACACCAACCACGTTTACAGTGTGGACTGGGAGGTTTTTACCGTCTTACCTACACGGCCACATTACAGCGTGGGCTGTGTGTGTTTTTGTCGTGACACCTACACGACCTCATTTATTTAGGACTGGATGTTGTGGTACCAACATAACTTTACATCGAAAGGGGTGGTGTGGATGGGGTGGGAGTAGTGGGACGGGGGTGTATTTTGGTAAGAGGTGCCTACTGACTGTAGGTTTCGCTTTGCACTTAGGCAAGGCGGGTCTTCTGTATTACTGTGTAGCGCCAAAGATCTCGGTCCAGTGATATTGTCTTGGAGAGGTGTAAGTGTGTGAGGTCGGAATTTAACAAGTTGTCCCAGGTTTTTCTGGTTCTGCCTACTCCATGGCTACCGTCTATCTTTATCGCCCTGCACTTTTTTTATACAGCTGTCGTCTTTCATGCGCATCACGTGACCATACCAACGTAGTCTTCTCTCGAGTAAACAACATCTGATCCCTCTTATTCTTAATTTTTCACTTAGTTCATTTATGCTTTGCCGTTCACGTATATTACTATTACACATCCAACGGAGCATGCAGGCTTCGTTCCTCTCCAGTCTGCGTATATCCTCTGCACACAATGCCCAGGTCTCACTGCCATGTAACATAGCTGTTCGTATGCAGGCATTTTTAGAGAGAAACTTTTAGCGGCCAATAGTGGTATAAGCTCTCTGAACTTTTTCCATCCCGTTCTGACTCTAGCTACTGTACTTTCAGAGCACCCTCCACCACTGCTGATTTTGTCACCCAGGTAACAGAAGGTGCCACTATCTCTATAGAACCATCTGTGCAATGGAATGAGCTAGTATTCTGTGGGCACTTGCTGCTACTTATTGCACCAGAGCACCGGCCACATATAAAATCTATATTCTTAGTTAGCTTACCTGTGATCCCACTACATCTTTTATGCACCCATACTTTGCATTTGGGACATAAAATGGAGTTTCTGCCTACTCCTTTCCTACATACTGAGCATGACCATTTCTCAGAGGGGAACTGTGCCTTATTTTCCTTCCTACATACTAGACAAGTTAACTTTAAGGCCTTTTGATTCTAGGCCATGCTTCCATATTTGGAATTTCTTCTCTAGTTCAGCCATTGATTCAGCTATGAGCGTTAGATCATCTGCGTATAGGATTTCCCATGGGCAGCCTTGAACTCCTCTGTCATAGCCTGAAGGGCAATAATAAATAGGAGGAGGCTAAGGACGGAGCCCTGATGAACACCAACTTTTACACTAAACTCTTCACTATATTCGTTGTTAATTCTAACCTTGCTGGCTGTTTCTTTATACATGGCTTGTATAGCTCTCACAAGCCATTCATCAACCCCTAGTTTTCTAAGAGCCCAACAGATAATGGAGCAGGGGACTCTGTCAAAGGCTTTCTCCAAGTCAACAAAAGCTAAGTATAGAGGTTTACTTTTAGCTAGGTACTTCTCCTGTAGTTGTCGTACAATGAAAAGAGCGTCTGTTGTACTTTTACCTGACACAAACCCAAACTGCATTTCATCCAGATCAATTTGCTCTCTGATTAGTTGCGCTATAACTTTTTCTGTGACCTTCATGACCTGGTCAATTAATGTAATGCCTTTATAGCTTCCCCTATCTAGGGCATCTCCTTTACCCTTGTCGCAGTTAATGATGATGCTGCTACGCCAGTCCTTCGGTACAACCCCATTTTGTATGACTTGGTTTACTATCCGGGTGACCATGGTGTGTCCCACCGTTCCAGATGCTTTCAGCATTTCAGCAACTATTTCCGAAGGCCCAGCCGCCTAGCCTGTCTTCATATCTTTGATTGCCTTACTTATTATACTACCTTTAACTTGCACTACTGGTCCCTCTATTGGATCGATGTGGGGGAGACTGTCTTTCTCCCATTTATTCTCCTCATTTAGTAGCCTTTCGTAGTGACACTTCCAAGCTACCTTCTTATCAGCGTCAGTGATGGCGAGTACGCCATCATCATTAAGGACACACTTCTCCCCAACAATATCACGGTTTTCCTTGACACATTGCCTAGCAATCCTGAACACCTCACGTTTTTGGTCCTCGCATTGTAGAACATGCTTGAACTTTCTTTCCTCTGCTTCCCTTCTTGCGAAGTACACTTGTCTCCTAGCTTCCCTCCTGGCCACTTGATAGTCTTCTCTACTTCCCCCCATCCTGCCATACTTTCCAAGCCTGCTTTTTGGCCTTGATTGACTCCTCCACTTTACTGTTCCACCACCACGTTACTCTCCTCCTGCCTATAGGTTTGCTCCAGCCACAGACTTCATCTGTCGCCTTCAGCAGGTTAACTTTCAGGAATTCCCACTGTTCATCTATATTGTACGACTCTAATTGCTCTTCCTTACTGTCAAAAGCATCAAGTAATATGCTTTTAAATTTATTACTGGCTGTGGGGTCCTTTAGCTTCCATATTTTTCTCCTGAGGATAGTCTTCCTCTGTTGTTGAGTACGTCTTGTCCTGACTATGAGGTCGCTAACTATGAGTCTATGTTGGGAGGTGCATTCTTCATGGGGGCGGGATTTAGTGTTTACAACAGACACTCTATCACGTCTTCTGGTAAGGATATAATTTATCTGACTGGCATGTTCCCCTGATCTATAGGTGATCAAGTGATTGTCTCGTTTTTTGAAGTTAGTGTTACAGATAGTTAGGTTATTTGCGTCACAGAATTCCAGGATTCTGGAGCCTTCCTCATTTCTAGTACCAAACCCATAGCCTCCATGGATTCCGTCATAGCCGTCAAAATGTTGTCCAACGTGACCATTTAGGTCGCCAGCAATAATTATGTAGTCACTGTCGGTTATTTGGGAGGTAGTGAGCCTTAATGACTCATAGAACCTATCTTTTATAACGCCAGGCAGTCCGGATTGGGGTGCGTACGCAGATATTATTGTCACAGTAGTTCTATTTAGGACAAGTCTTATTTTAATTATTCTGTCATTCACTCTATTTACGTCTATTATCTTATCTGCCCACTTTTCAGCTAGCATGATTCCTACCCCACCCAGCCCATTGTCATTTCCCACCCAGAAAAGCTTATAGTATATATATATATATATATATATATATCGGCCTGCCCGCCCAGCCAGTGGGATGGCGTCATCGTATGGCTAAAACAGCACGTGCTGTGACCAGCTGCGCCGAATGGCGCCTGACAGACTGGTCGGTCAAAGTGATCAAGTAATATATATATACATTTATATATACATATATATATATATAAATGTATATATATATATCATCATCATCATCATCATTTCATTTTACGTCCGCATTTTCCCTGCTTGCAAGGGTGGGACGGGAACTGATTCTGGCTTGATTTCTACAGCTGGATGCCCTTCCTAACACCAACCTCATTTACAGTGAGTGCTGGGTGCTTTTTTGCCGTGGCACCTGCACGACCACTTTGCAGTGGAATGATATGGACCCCAGTCCCTATCATCTCATTTCTACAGCTGAGTAAACTGGAGCAATCTGAAATAAAGTGTCTTGCTCAAGGAAACAACACATCACCCGGTCTGAGAATTGAACTCACAACCTTTCGATTGCAAGGCCAATGCTCTAACCACTAAGCCATGTGCCTCCATATATATGTACATTTATATATATATTAAAGGATCGATCGACTTTCGTCAAATCGGACCGAGGAAACAATGTTTCCGCTGGTCTTTCCAATTGCTAATACTATCTATCGGTCACAACTCCAGGTAGAAGGAGCAACATAAAATAAAGTGTCTTGCTCAAGGACATAACGCATCACCCGGTCCAGGAATTGAACTCACAACCTCAAGATTGTGAATCCAATTCTCTAACCACTCAGCCACACGCCTTCATAAAATTTATATATACATATATATATATGTGTACATATATATATATATATCATCATCATCATCGTTTAATGTCCATTTTCCACGCTAGTATGGGTTAGACGGGAATAGTCCCACTTGAGGCAAGATTGATTGGGTGATCGTGTTTTCTACTACTGGATGCCCTTCTTAACACCAACCACATTTACAGTGTGGACTGGGAGCCTTTTTACCATGTTACCTACATGACCACATTACAGCGTGGACTGTGTTTTTTTTGTCATGACACCTACATGACCTCATTAGTTTGGACTGGATGTTGTGGTACCAACATAACTTTATAGAGAAAGGGTGGTGTTGGTGGGAGTGGGAGGATGGAGTAGGGGTAGTATATTTGGTTAAGAGGTGCCTACTGACTGTAGGTTAACTTTGACCGTAGGGACGGTGGGTCTTCTGTATTACCGCGTGGCGCCAAAGATCTCGATCCAGTGACATTGTCTTAGAGAGGTGTAACTTTGCAAGGTCGGATTTTATCATGTCGCCACAGGTTTTTCTGGGTCTACCTACTCTATAACTTCCATCAATTTTGATCGCCTTGCAATAACCATACCAATGTAATCTTCCCTCAAGTAAACAGCATTTGATCCCTCATTTCTCACTTAGTTCCTTTATGTTTAGCCGTTTGTGTATATTACTATTATACATCCAACGGAGCATGCATGCTTCGTTCCTCTCCAGTCTGCGCAGGTCCTCTGCACACAATGCCCATGTCTCACTGCCATGTGACATTGCTGTTCGTATACAAGCATCATACAATCTGCCTTTCATTTTCAGAGAGAAACCTTTTGTGGCCAACAGCGGTATAAGCTTTCTGAACTTTTTCCATCCCGTTCTGACTACTGTACTTTCAGAACACCCTCCACCACTGCTGATTTTGTCACACACACACACACACACACACACACCACACCACACCACATCACACACACACACACACACACACACACATACATACATACATACATACATATATATTACATTTATAGATATATGAATATATATACATATACGTATGGGGGCATATGGCTTAGTGGTTAGAGCATTGGGCTTGCAATTGAGAGGTTGTGAGTTCAATTCTCAGACCGGGTGATGTGTTGTTTCCTTGAGCAAGACACTTTATTTCCCATTGCTCCAGTTTACTCAGTTGTAGAAATGAGACGATAGAGACTGGGGTCCCTATCATTCCACTGCAAAGTGGACGTGGAATTGCCATGGCAAAAAAGCACCCAGCACTCACTGTAAATGAGGTTGGTGTTAGGAAGGGCATCCAGCTGTAGAAAGCAAGCCAGAATCAGTTCCTGTCCCACCCTTGCAAGCAGAGAAAAGTGGACGTAAAATGATGATGATGATGATACATATATATATCCTCTGAAAATAAGTGTACCTGTGTGTATATACATTGATGTACAATGGTACATACACAGAGAGACACTCATCTTGTTGGTGTAAATTAAGTCCAAGTTCTTAATATATCCCTAGGCATGACAACAGGACTGACATGAAGTAATCGGACATTGACCAGGTTGAGTTGATCTTTGATATATCACACTCACTCCACCGTCACATCAACCGTCGCCAGATTGGCTAAATATATTATCTTAACAAGAATTAATCAACTATTGTAGAGATAATACTGTGAAGGAGGCGGCAAAGTAACAGAGTGGACAGAATGGTAGTTGTTAGAACGTCAGATAGAATGGTGGAGTGGTTAGAACGTCAGATAGAATGGTAGAGTGGTGAGAGTGTCAGATAGAATGGTAGAGTGGTGAGAGTGTCAGATAGAATGGTAGAGTTGTTAGAACGTCAGATAGAATGGTAGAGTTGTTAGAACGTCAGATAGAATGGTAGAGTTGTTAGAACGTCAGATAGAATGGTAGAGTGGTTAGAACGTCAGATAGAATGGTAGAGTGGTTAGAACGTCAGATAGAATGGTAGAGTGGTTAGAACGTCAGATAGAATGGTAGAGTGGTTAGAACGTCAGATAGAATGGTAGAGTGGTGAGAGTGTCAGATAGAATGGTAGAGTGGTGAGAGTGTCAGATAGAATGGTAGAGTTGTTAGAACGTCAGATAGAATGGTAGAGTTGTTAGAATGTCAGATAGAATGGTAGAGTGGTTAGAACGTCAGATAGAATGGTAGAGTGGTGAGAGTGTCAGATAGAATGGTAGAGTTGTTAGAACGTCAGATAGAATAGTAGAGTTGTTAGAATGTCAGATAGAATGGTAGAGTTGTTAGAACGTCAGATAGAATGGTAGAGTGGTTAGAATGTCAGATAGAATGGTAGAGTGGTTAGAACGTCAGATAGAGTGGTAGAGGGGAACCTCAAAGTCTAATACTGTTATATGGTCCAGGGGCAGTGGAAGCACTTCTGAATTGGGGGGTGGAGGGGTCAAATTTGGTCAATTTAGTTGTAGTGATTAGTTTAGTTATTATCAAATATCAACCAAGATATATAATACTTCGATATGTGATAAACATAACATGTACATAAATTGTAGTACATATACATATAGATGTGTGTTTTGGTAGTTTAGGGAGAAATATATAATTGGAGGGGGTGGGGTGGTGTGAGGGCACCTTGGAGTGGAGAGACCGAAGAAGGCCTGGGATGAGGTGATAAAAGCCGACCTTGCCCAATTGCACCTCTCAAAGGGGATGGTACAGGACCGATACCTCTGGCATTATGCAGTAATACAGAAGATCCGACTTTTATTTGTGACAATACCTGTTTTATTTGTGACAATACCTGTTTTATTTGTGACAATACCTGTTTTATTTGTGACAATACCCGTTTTATTTGTA
Source organism: Eledone cirrhosa (assembly GCA_964016885.1). Classification (NCBI taxonomy): domain Eukaryota; kingdom Metazoa; phylum Mollusca; class Cephalopoda; order Octopoda; family Eledonidae; genus Eledone; species Eledone cirrhosa. The sequence goes on along the minus strand of OZ024761.1, from coordinate 6,557,984 downwards.
ACAATATCTGTTTTATTTGTAACAATATCTGTTTTATTTGTGACAATACCTGTTTTATTTGTAACAATATCTGTTTTATTTGTGACAATACCTGTTTTATTTGTGACAATACCTGTTTTATTTGTGACAATACCTGTTTTATTTGTAACAATATCTATTTTATTTGTGACAATAACTGTTTTATTTGTAACAATACCTGTTTTATTTGTGACAATACCTGTTTTATTTGTAACAATATCTGTTTTATATGTGACAATAACTGTTTTATTTGTAACAATACCTGTTTTATTTGTAACAATAGCTGTTTTATTTTGTGATAATATCTGTTTTAATTGTGACAATAGCTGTTTTATTTGTGACAATAGCTGTTTTATTTGTGACAATATCTGTTTTATTTGTGACAATAGCTGTTTTATTTGTGACAATATCTGTTTTATTTGTGACAATATCTGTTTTATTTGTGACAATATCTGTTTTATTTGTGACAATATCTGTTTTATTTGTGACAATACCTGTTTTATTTGTGACAATATCTGTTTTATTTGTGACAATATCTGTTTTATTTGTGACAATATCTGTTTTATTTGTGACAATATCTGTTTTATTTGTGACAATATCTGTTTTATTTGTGACAATATCTGTTTTATTTGTGACAATACCTGTTTTATTTGTGACAATATCTGTTTTATTTGTGACAATATCTGTTTTATTTGTGACAATATCTGTTTTATTTGTGACAATATCTGTTTTATTTGTAATATTTTCTTTATGGAGTTTATTTCTAATTAGTTTTCCTGTATTCAAAAATTATTTCCCCTTTATTTTTAGAGGGAGCCTCATATCTAGTGTTACTCCACTGTAGAGGTGGCCTCCTATCTTGTGTTACTCCACTGTAGAGGTGGCCTCCTATCTAGTGTTACTCCACTGTAGAGGTGGCCTCCTATCTTGTGTTACTCCACTGTAGAGGGAGCCTCCTATCTAGTGTTACTCCACTGTAGAGGGAGCCTCGTATCTAGTGTTACTCCACTCTAGCGGGAGCCTCCTATCTAGTGTTACTCCACTCTAGAGGGAGCCTCCACTCTAGTGTTACTCCACTCTAGAGGGAGCCTCCTATCTAGTGTTACTCCACTCTAGAGGGAGCCTCCACTCTAGTGTTACTCCACTCTCGAGGGAGCCTCCTATCTAGTGTTACTCCACTGTAGAGGTGGCCTCCTATCTTGTGTTACTCCACTGTAGAGGGAGCCTCCATCTAGTGTTACTCCACTGTAGCGGGGACCTCCTATCTTGTGTTACTCCACTGTAGAGGGAGCCTCCACTCTAGTGTTACTCCACTCTAGAGGGAGCCTCCACTCTAGTGTTACTCCACTCTCGAGGGAGCCTCCTATCTAGTGTTACTCCACTGTAGAGGGAGCCTCCACTCTAGTGTTACTCCACTCTCGAGGGAGCCTCCTATCTAGTGTTACTCCACTGTAGAGGGAGCCTCCTATCTAGTGTTACTCCACTCTAGAGGGAGCCTCCTATCTAGTGTTACTCCACTGTAGAGGAGCCTCCACTCTAGAGGGAGCCTCCTATCTAGTGTTACTCCACTGTAGAGGAGCCTCCACTCTAGAGGGAGCCTCCACTCTAGAGGGAGCCTCCACTCTAGTGTTACTCCACTGTAGTGTTACTCCACTGTAGAGGGAGCCTCCTATCTAGTGTTACGCCACTCTAGAGGGATCCTCCTATCTAGTGTTACTCCACTCTAGAGGGAGCCTCCTATCTTGTGTTACTCCACTCTAGAGGGAGCCTCCTATCTTGTGTTACTCCACTCTAGAGGGAGCCTCCTATCTTGTGTTACTCCACTCTAGAGGGAGCCTCCTATCTAGTGTTACTCCACTCTAGAGGGAGCTTCCACTCTAGTGTTACTCCACTCTAGAGGGAGCCTCCTATCCTGTGTTACTCCACTCTAGAGGGAGCCTCCTATCTAGTGTTACTCCACTCTAGAGGGAGCCTCCTATCTTGTGTTACTCCACTCTAGAGGGAGCCTCCTATCCTGTGTTACTCCACTCTAGAGGGAGCCTCCTATCCTGTGTTACTCCACTCTAGAGGGAGCCTCCACTCTAGTGTTACTCCAATCTACAAGGAGCCTCCTATCTTGTGTTACTCCACTCTAGAGGGAGCCTCCTATCTAGTGTTACTCCACTCTAGAGGGAGCCTCCTATCTGGTGTTACTCCACTCTAGAGGGAGCCTCCTATCTGGTGTTACTCCACTCTAGAGGGAGCCTCCACTCTAGTGTTACTCCAATCTACAAGGAGCCTCCTATCTAGTGTTACTGCACTCTAGAGGGAGCCTCCTATCTAGTGTTACTCCACTCTAGAGGGAGCCTCCTATCTGGTGTTACTCCACTCTAGAGGGAGCCTCCACTCTAGTGTTACTCCACTCTAGAGGGAGCCTCCACTCTAGTGTTACTTCACTCTAGAGGGAGCCTCCTATCTGGTGTTACTCCACTCTAGAGGGAGCCTCCACTCTAGTGTTACTCCACTCTAGAGGGAGCCTCCACTCTAGTGTTACTCCACTCTAGAGGGAGCCTCCTATCTAGTGTTACTCCACTCTAGAGGGAGCCTCCTATCTAGTGTTACTCCACTCTAGAGGGAGCCTCCTATCTAGTGTTACTCCACTCTAGAGGGAGCCTCCTATCTAGTGTTACTCCACTCTAGAGGGAGCCTCCTATCTAGTGTTACTCCACTCTAGAGGGAGCCTCCTATCTAGTGTTACTCCACTCTAGAGGGAGCCTCCTATCTGGTGTTACTTCACTCTAGAGGGAGCCTCCTATCTAGTGTTACTCCACTCTAGAGGGAGCCTCCACTCTAGTGTTACTCCAATCTAGAGGGAGCCTCCTATCTAGTGTTACTCCACTGTAGAGGGAGCCTCCTATCTTGTGTTACTTCACTCTAGAGGGAGCCTCCTATCTAGTGTTACTCCACTCTAGAGGGAGCCTCCACTCTAGTGTTACTCCACTCTAGAGGGAGCCTCCTATCTAGTGTTACTCCACTCTGGAGGGATCCTCCTATCTGGTGTTACTCCACTCTAGAGGGAGCCTCCTATCTAGTGTTACTCCACTCTAGAGGGAGCCTCCACTCTAGTGTTACTCCACTCTAGAGGGAGCCTCCTATCTGGTGTTACTTCACTCTAGAGGGAGCCTCCTATCTAGTGTTACTTCACTCTAGAGGGAGCCTCCTATCTAGTGTTACTCCACTCTAGAGGGATCCTCCTATCTAGTGTTACTCCACTCTAGAGGGAGCCTCCACTCTAGTGTTACTCCACTCTAGAGGGAGCCTCCTATCTGGTGTTACTCCACTCTAGAGGGAGCCTCCACTCTAGTGTTACTCCACTCTAGAGGGAGCCTCCACTCTAGTGTTACTCCACTCTAGAGGGAGCCTCCTATCCTGTGTTACTCCACTCTAGAGGGAGCCTCCACTCTAGTGTTACTCCACTCTAGAGGGAGCCTCCTATCTGGTGTTACTCCACTCTAGAGGGAGCCTCCTATCTGGTGTTACTCCACTCTAGAGGGAGCCTCCTACCTGTTGTTACTCCACTCTAGAGGGAGCCTCCTATCTTGTGTTACTCCACTCTAGAGGGAGCCTCCTATCTTGTGTTACTCCACTCTAGAGGGAGCCTCCTATCTAGTGTTACTCCACTCTAGAGGGAGCCTCCTATCTGGTGTTACTCCACTCTAGAGGGAGCCTCCTATCTGGTGTTACTCCACTCTAGAGGGAGCCTCCACTCTAGAGGGAGCCTCCTATCTAGTGTTACTCCACTCTAGAGGGAGCCTCCTATCTTGTGTTACTCCACTCTAGAGGGAGCCTCCTATCTGGTGTTACTCCACTCTAGAGGGAGCCTCCACTCTAGAGGGAGCCTCCTATCTAGTGTTACTCCACTCTAGAGGGAGCCTCCTATCTAGTGTTACTCCACTGTAGAGGGAGCCTCCTATCTAGTGTTACTCCACTCTAGAGAGAGCCTCCACTCTAGTGTTACTCCACTCTAGAGGGAGCCTCCACTCTAGTGTTACTCCACTCTAGAGGGAGCCTCCACTCTAGTGTTACTCCACT
>OZ024761.1:6541395-6543895 GCA_964016885.1 Eledone cirrhosa | reverse complement strand
TGTAAAGGTGTCAATTTTAATTAAACATGAAAGAGGTGACATCCGCTGGGAGATATAACATTTGAAATGAAGCAATTACATCATTATATTATATTATTTAACTCATTCACTAGTTTCAGATTGTCAGATGTGGCCATACTGGGGCACTGACATATACTTTTCGCTTTTCTATCATCATTATACCTTTACGATCTGAGTTCAAGTCCCGCCGAGGTTGACTTTGCCTTTCATCGTTACGGGGTCGATAAAATAAAGTACCAGTAATACACTGGGTATTTGTTGGCCTTGTGCCTAAATTAGAAACAATTCTTATTATTATTTCATGGGCAGTGGATTGGCAGTATCGGTAGAGGATCGGACACCATGCTTTTCAGCATAGTTACGGCCCTTTATGATCTGAGTTCAAATCCAGCCGAGGTTAACTTTACCTTTCGTCCTTATCGGGTCGATAAAATAAAGTACCAGTAATACACTGGGATAATTGCTGGCCTTGTGCCTATAGTAGAAACAATTATTATTATTTCTTTACATTCTAAGTTCAAATGACGCCATGGCTAGCTTTGACTTTCATCCATATGAGGTAGATAAAATAAAGTACCAGTAATACACTGGGGTCGGACTTAATCAACTTCCCCCCACCAAAAAAAAAATTTGTCATGGAACACGAGGAAGGTCGAGGTCATATCACGAGACCTGCTCTTGATTGTTGGACCAACAACTAGGAGAAATGGACAGATCTGCAAAGCTGGTATTATAGATCTAGTATACAACTAGTATACAACTAATATAGAACTAGTATACAACTAGTATACAACTAATATAGAACTAGTATAGCACTAGTATACAACTAATATAGAACTAGTATAGAACTAATGTAGAACTAGTATAGAACTAGTATAGAACTAGTATAGAACTAATATACAACTAGTATACAACTAGTATAGAACTAGTATAGAACTAGTATAGAACTAGTATAGAACTAGTATAGAACTAGTATAGAACTAGTATAAAACTAGTATAGAACTAGTATAGAACTAGTATAGAACTAGTATAGAACTAGTATAGAACTAGTGTAGAACTAGTATTGAACTAATATAGAAGTAGTATAGAACTAGTATAGAACAAGTATAGAACTAGTATAGAACTAGTATAGAACTAGTATAGAACTAATATAGAACTAATATAGAACTAATATAGAACTAATATAGAACGAGTGTAGAACTAATATAGAACTAATATAGAACTAGTATAGAACTAGTATAGAACTAATATAGAACTAGTATAGAACTAATATAGAACTAGTATAGAACTAGTGTAGAACTAGTATAGAACTAATATAGAACTAGTGTAGAACTAATATACAACTAATATAGAACTAGTATAGAACTAATGTAGAAGTAGTATAGAACTAATATAGAACTAATATAGAACTAATATAGAACTAATATAGAACTAGTATAGAACTAGTGTAGAACTAGTATGGAACTAGTATAGAACTAGTATAGAACTAATATAGAACTAATATAGAACTAGTGTAGAACTAATATACAACTAATATAGAACTAGTGTAGAACTAGTATAGAACTAATATAGCACTAGTGTAGAACTAGTATAGAACTAATATAGAACTAATATAGAACTAGTATAGAACTAATATAGAACTAGTGTAGAACTAATATAGAACTAGTGTAGAACTAGTGTAGAACTAATATAGAACTAATATAGAACTAGTATAGAACTAGTATAGAACTAGCATAGAACTAATATAGAACTAGTGTAGAACTAGTGTAGAACTAATATAGAACTAATATAGAACTAGTATAGAACTAATATAGAACTAGTATAGAACTAGTATAGAACTAGTATAGAACTAGTGTAGAACTAGTATAGAACTAATATAGAACTAATATAGAACTAGTATAGAACTAGTATAGAACTAATATAGAACTAGTATAGAACTAGTATAGAACTAGTATAGAACTAATATAGAACTAATATAGAACTAGTATAGAACTAGTATAGAACTAATATAGAACTAATATAGAACTAATATAGAACTAGTATAGAATTAGTATAGAACTAATATAGAACTAGTATAGAACTAGTATAGAACTAATATAGAACTAATATAGAACTAGTATAGAACTAATGTAGAAGTAGTATAGAACTAATATAGAACTAATATAGAACTAATATAGAACTAATATAGAACTAGTATAGAACTAGTGTAGAACTAGTATGGAACTAGTATAGAACTAGTATAGAACTAATATAGAACTAATATAGAACTAGTGTAGAACTAATATACAACTAATATAGAACTAGTGTAGAACTAGTATAGAACTAATATAGCACTAGTGTAGAACTAGTATAGAACTAATATAGAACTAGTATAGAACTAGTATAGAACTAGCATAGAACTAATATAGAACTAGTGTAGAACTAGTGTAGAACTAATATAGAACTAATATAGAACTAGTATAGAACTAGTAGAGAACTA
>OZ024761.1:6523895-6528895 GCA_964016885.1 Eledone cirrhosa | reverse complement strand
TGCATACATACATATGTAAGACATTCCAAAAATGTTGCATCTAATAACTGCATATACACATGTACAGATACAAAGCATATACACATGCACACATACAACTCAAAAGATCCACATCCACACATACAATAACATCTATATCTACACATGCATGCATACATACATATCTACCTAGTTGATGTTGTGTAAATTCCAATGAGAGAGTCTTGTGTCTATGTTAGAAACCGACTCTCTCTCTATTGGTAAAACTTTGTGAAATTATAAAACCAGAAGAACATATATACATACATGGTGGCTGCCAACTCATTTTCGAGTACGGCCACTACTTTATATCCATGTAGGAGAACCCCTACCGATGCGCTGAATGAGTGTGACTTTTTAGTCCAGCCAGCGACTTGAAAACTCTGGTACAAACACTACACTTGTGACAATTATTGACACACAGTGCTGGGCCCATGGTACCATGTGACGACAAGTGCAGAGAGATCTCCAGATATAAAGCAATGCCTGTGCCGTGAAGCTTTTATAGTGAGCAAAGGCACTGCACAAAGCCAGTCCCACTCTCTTAACCAAGATGATATTTACCAAAAAGAAGAACAAGTCAACATCATTGGATACCATCAGGGTTGCAGGTGTTATATCAGAGTTTTCCTTCTAGAATTCTGCCTTGACAAAGGCTAAGGGGTCATCTCTCCTGGTGATTTTGGATGGCCATTGACTCTTAAGAGCTCCTTTTCCCTTTGACAGATTTTGGTTTTAGTCCTGCAGGATGTCCAAAGTCACCCTCCTCACCAAGAAACCTTGGTGGGGTTGCCAGTTTAGTCGCCAACGACCCGACCATGAGACAGGTTGTACTGGGATACATGTTACCAGTAGCACCAAATGGTGACCTGACATACATACATACATACATACATACATACATACATACATACATACATACATACATACATACATACAAACACATATATAAATACATATATATAAATACACATACAATTTGCAAATTTCGGGTATATTTATATATATATATATATTAGAAAATAGAATAGCTTTCACCGTATTTTTGACTAAAGAAATTTTAGCCTGATAATGGGGTTTAGAACCCTCAGATAAATGGAAAAAGATGAGTATTGACGTACATGTACTCTAATACTCATCTTTTTCCATTTATCTGAGGGTTCTAAACCCCATTATCAGGCTAAAATTTCTTTAGTCAAAAATACAGTGAAAGCTATTCTATTTTCTAATTTCAAACCTGCTCACTATTTCAAAACATACTTATATATATATATATATATATATATATATATATATTTAAGAGTTAAACAAGGTTCAATGGATACATCAAAGAATGAGTTTTACTTAACTCAGTGCCTCTGAAATATGTATAATAAAATATAATTGATCACAAGAATATCTATTTTGTTAATATTTTGAATTAATATATATATATATATATATATATATATATATATATATATATATATATATATATATATATATATATATATCACTGCCTCATAAACACCAGCAGCACTACTTCAACCATTAGACCACCACTTCTACTAGCACCACTACATCGCCACCACCACCTCTACTAGCACCACTACATCGCCACCACCACCTCTACTACCACCACCACCTCTACTAGCATCACCACCTCTACTAGCACCACCACATCGCCACCACCTCCACCTCTACCAGCACCACCACATCGCCACCACCACCTCTACTAGCACCACCACATCGCCACCACCACCTCTACTAGCACCACCACATCGCCACTACCACCACGACGTCGCCACCACCACCTCTACTAGCACCCCCACATCGCCACCACCACATCGCCACCACCACCACTTCTACTAGCACCCCCCACTTCTACTAGCACCACCACCACTTCTACTAGCACCACCACTTCTACTAGCACCCCCACATCGCCACCACCACCACATCGCCACCACCACCACCTCTACTAGCACCACCACCACCTCTACTAGCACCACCACATCGCCACCACCACCACCACCTCTACTAGCACCCCCACATCGCCACCACCACCTCTACTAGCAACCCCACATCGCCTCCACCACCTCTACTAGCACCCCCACATCGCCTCCACCACCTCTACTAGCACCCCCACATCGCCACCACCATCCATCTACCGCATGCCTTTCACCACCATATGAAACAACACCAGCAACAACAACAACAACAACAACAACGGCCTGATGAGAGAAAGTTCGAGAGAAGAATTTGTAGAGTCAACATGTTGACCTATCAACGATTTATGCAATGTGATACATGTGTGTGTATGATGTGGTAGTGTGAATATATATGTAAGTACATGTGTGTGTATACATGTATATATACATTTATATATATATATATATATATATATAAGCAAAGGGATATTTAATTTGTTGGTAATTCAACAAATATAAATATTTATAACAGATTCGAAGCACTCAACAAGTTTACTGAAGTATAATATCAATGATATTAATAAATGGAAACTATATTTATAAAACCATATTTATTCTATTATATATATTTCAAGGGTACCACAACTTTGGTACGTTCTCATCAGATAAAATACAAAGCTTGTTTTATAAATATTGACATATCCAGGAATGAGACCTTAACGGTTCAAGTTTTACCTGGTAAAACTTAAAGCTCGAGCTCTGCCGTCGGGGTCTTGGACATTTTTTCCTATTAACCTACTCTACTACCCTAAGTATTGAGTACTCTGGTGCATTATGGTCCACCTGGTTCCTTCGATATATATATATATATATATATATATATATATATATATGTGTGTGTGTGTGTGTGTGTGTGTGTGTGTGTGTGTGTGTGTGTGTGTGTGTGTGTGTGTGTGTGTGTGTGTGTGTGTGTGTTAGGTAATTCCGAAGGAAAAGCAAAGGAAATAAGAATGCTCTATGTAACAGAGGTATTTAACTAGAAAGTGAACATAACATAGATGTTATAACATCTCTGTCTGGCAACCGACCCAGACGTATATTATTATCGTCTGGCCACCCGAAACCTTTGGTAATGGAGTAGCTATATTTTATGTTCTTCACTTTATAATTATATATATATATATATATATGTTGAAATAAAATGAAAACGAAATTTCATTTCTCACTCTTAGTACGGCACTTACTTAAATGTAAGTATGTGTGTATACGTACATACATATATGTATACAGACGTACAGTAGCATGCATATATATATATATATATATATATATATATATACATATACATACAGGTACACATACATATATGCACGTATCAGTTTAGCGGACGCTTTTTATAACGCCGCTTTGTTCGTTTGTACTTCAATTTATTATAAATTAAATTTATAAATTTAGGAATTTATAAATTTCCGGTTGGTTGGTTGGTTCCACAACCAGATGATTGTTCATATATTGTCAAAGTTCTTTCGTCACACATTCTGTGACCTCTTCTAATAAAATGAAGTGAAAGCAACTGGTGCGTGTGTTACTTATTGGCAACATGACCCTCCCAAAGTACAACAATATATATATATATATATATATATATATATAATTGGATGTGTTTAAACCAGGTGGGCTCTAACCCACCAGAGTACTCGATACTTGGGATAGTAGAGTGGGTAATATGAAAAGATTCAGGACCCCCGATGGCTGAGCTCGGGCCGTTTCGACAGTTAGATCCGACAGTTCGGATCTAGTTGTCGAAACAGCAGGAGCTCAGCCGTCGGGGTCCTGAATCTTTTCATATATATATAAGTATTTGTCTATCTGTCTGTTCCTATGCATTGTCAAAGGGCTGGACCAAATCAAATCAAATTTTACAAGGTATTAGACCCTGGGAGGGTCAACATGTAATTTTTATTTTCATTTGGATTAAAACAATAGAGTATTCTATCTAAAATAACATTTCTATAGTCAACTACTAGCAGAATGGCCCGGCGTTGCTCGGGATTCTAAATATAGATTGGCATGTGTATCCCTCCTTTCTGAAACAGTTTCGTCGTATGTTCACCAATTGATGCAGAAGTCCTAATAAAAAGTTAAGTCGCCTTGAGTGAATAGGCAAATCTTCCAAGAAGATTTTTCAAAAGCATGTAATTGCGTTCCCTCTCTTTTTTGTTGTTGTTTTTGCTGTTGTCGAGCCTCGTGAAATAAATACGTTTGTTTATATTTTGTTATTGCGTATGCAAAAATATCTGTACACGAATATATAATTATATAATTATATATATATATATATATATATATATATATATATATATATATATATATATATTAAAATAACAGATTAAAGTTTAAGCAAAAAATCGCTGCTTTCACCCTTAACGGGATCTTCTGAAACTAAAAGAAAATCAATCTGTGAACGCAGAAGTAAATATTTCGAAAAACGTTACGCACTATATATATTTACACACACACACATATAGCGTCATAATGTTGTAATGCAGACACCCAGACATACAGACAGATATTATAAAGGCGCGACGTTATAGCTATGTATCTATCTAGAAAAAAAAGACTAAGAATTATAGAGAGAGATCGCTAAATCGCCTAATGCGGTCCCTAGGGCATTGAAAATTTGAAATAATTTTTGCTCAAAACACTCACACGACCATAAGTATTACATGTGTAAAGTTTGAAAAATATTGGTTGGGTGGTTCTCGAGTTTAGGGAGCCAGACAGACAAAGATTCTCTGTTTTAGATATATATATAGTAAACGACGACGATGACGCCACAAGGTATATGAGTATGTATGTCTGTGAGTGTGTGTGTATGTGTTTGCGAGTTCGTTAAATACATTAAGGCCCCAGAGAATTAAACACACATACATATAGACAATTAAGCACACACACATATCTACACATACAGATACATATGTGATGACAGACATGTGTGCGTGAACGTGTGCCTGTGTGTGTCTGTCTTAGTTTATGTATGTGTGTGTGAGAGTGTGTGTGAGTGTATGTGAAAGT
>OZ024761.1:6503895-6518895 GCA_964016885.1 Eledone cirrhosa | reverse complement strand
AATCGAATCTAAAATTTCTCGCTTCCAAAGCCACCTATTGTTAGGAATTCTTACCATTGTCCTGTGATAAACGTATCTACCGCTTGACCTGGCATTGGTTTGTCCGATAAAATAAAAGTACCAGTAATGCACTGGGTAATTGCTGGCCTTGTGCCAAAAGTAGGTCAACGGGATTGCTAGAAATAGCAGCACGTTAAGTATTTGGACACTTTTTGTCTAGGCAATACAAGGAGAGAGGAAATGAAAGGGTCTATAGTGTAAAATTACACACAACGACACCAAGTCCGAACACAGAGGAACCAAACTCCCGCTGTCATCGCCTCCATCTCTCTCACCCTCCCCATCACACATATACACCAGGCCCGAACACAGAGGAGCCAAACTCCCACTGTCATCACCCCCATCTCTCAGATGTACACCAGGTCTAAACACAGAGGAGCCAAACTCCCACTGTCATCACCCCCATCTCCCTTGCCCTCCCCATCTCTCAGATGTACACCAGGTCCGAACACAGAGGAGCCAAACTCCCACTGTCATCGCCTCCGTCTCTCCCGCCTTCCCCATCTCTCACTATTACCAGCAAGTGGGGTCCCACGCGCTGGCCACCCCATGGCCCTGGCCGACAGAATAGAGAAGGCGTTTCCCCGGAGGATGGTGAAGGAGATGCGCTGGATGACCCATTCCACCTCGCGAGGCTCACACCTGCGGCTAGCCAGTTCAGCGCCTATGGTGGTGAGTAGGGAGGTGACCCTAGGGTTAGGGCCAAGGACACCAGAGGTCTCCACTGCTAGGGGCTCGACTGCAAACCCGTCGACAATATTTTATTATTATTATATTATAAGGGCGGTGGATTGGTAAAATCGGTAGAGCGTCGGACAACATGCTTTGAGGCATAGAGTTACGGTCCTTTACGTTCTGAGTTCAAATCCCGCCGAGGTTAACTTTGCCTTTCATCCTTACATGGTCGATAAAATAAAGTACCAGTAATGCACTGGTGTAATTGCTGACCTTCTGCCCAAAGTAGCAACAATTCTTATATTACTGCTCTTATAATTCATAAATATACACTTATTTAATAAGTAAGACAGAAACTAGGACTTTCCCTGTATAAATTGAATAACATTATATACACATTTAATCGACTTTCGGACCTAATTGGGACTTCATCAGATGACGTGTATATCATCCAAACAACCATAAGAGAACCTGTGTTTCATGGGATTATATACCCAAACACTTAATATTATTCTGAAATGGACATACTAATTTGCATATTATCTAGCGCTCATGGTAATTAATTAAGATGCCTATTAAGAAGTGTGCTATATATATATATATATACATTCATGTATATATCGCTATTTCAGAGCCCCAATCCTAATACCTAATTTTTGCTGGACCACCAATCGCTCTGTATAATCAGCTCCTGATTATTACTGGAATTCTATAATTTTCGGCGAAAGCGGTGTCTCTGATGATCGCCAAACAGCGTGAAACAGACTGTCAGCTTCTCTGCCTTCTTTCGCCGAAAAGAAGTAAGCGACATAGTCACTACTTTAAAACTGATAGCGTGTGGTCTTCTAAATGTTTTTAATTAAACGTACGGTATATTGCCAAATATACTATACATACATTCATATATATATTATATATTTATATATATATATACACACACATAATTACATAAACGGAGACAGCTATTAGCGATACTCCGACCAATTTCCAACTCACTCAACAAACATTAAGAAATACCGGAGTATATTCCTAATTAAACGTTTGGGGTGCTAACTATATTGTATTGTGTGGATAATTGGCTGTATTATTTTATGAGATATATTAAAAATCTCCTTTCCCAAACGATCGTTTCATTATAAGATTTCTACATGGTGGGTGAAATTATACCAAGTTATGTAGAAGCTTGTGTAAGATCAATGGATTCTTATGCAAGTGGGCTCTTATAAATCTTCAGTGGGTGCCCAATAATATCAATATTATAACTAAATAAACATCAATATTTAGTGATAATCACCATCAGTGCTAGAAGGAACTGTTAGGTTGTAAGTCCAGTAGTTCGAAAGAAAATCTCACACCGTCCCCAAAATGGAAGGTGGAGGGGGCTACCGTGAAAAAATAATACACACGCATTCAAGGAGTCAAGCATAGTGCGAAGAACTCAATTGGATATGAAAAAATAAATATATGTGTGTACTGTTTTAGGACACATAGAGATATTTTCTCAGGCAAAATAACAGACATGAGATACAGGAACAAACAAACAATATTCATATAAAAAATAAACAAAGAGTATATATATATATATATATATATATATAAACGGAAAAAATGAAACGAAATTTCCTTTCTCACTCTTAGTACGGCTGTTACTTAAATATAAGTATGTATACGTACATACATATATGTATAGAGACGTACAGTAGTATGTATATATATATACATACATGCACACATATATATATGTACGTATGGATTCACCGAACATTTATTATAATGCTCGGTGTGTTTGTAAACAAACATCCCGAATTAAGCCGTAGTGTCTAGCAACCATCGTTGCTCATTTGTTCAACCCTGACAAAGGAACGCTGTACTCTGAAAGTATATACGCTGAAAGTATTTACTTTCAGACGTTCAATCATCTGGCAGGAAGGTATACGTTGCTGACGATAGCTAATAAGCTTGAAACTAGTACAGCGTTCCTTTGTCAGGGTTGAACAAATGAGCAACGATGGTTACTAGACACTGTACGGCTTGATTCGGGATGTTTGTTTACAAACACACCGAGCATTATAATAAATGTTCGGTGAATCCATACGCACATATATATATATGCGTGGATGTATGTATATATATATATACATACTACTGTACGTCTGTATACATATATGTATGTACGTATACATACTTATATATATATACTACATATACATACATACAACACACACAGACACTTTAATATATAAAGAGCGTGAACCTAATAAACTTTTATTTGTACTGCCTCTCTGTTTTTGTTCCCGTCCAAGTTTTCACTATATATATATATATATATATACACACACACACACACAACATATGTATACACACACACGCCGCAGAGATATATATAGATATATATTATGTATGTATGTATGTATGTACGTATGTATGTCAATATCGTATATCTACTGATAAACATTTAGAAAGCCTTCTAGTTATGAATATTGAGAAGCTGAAGGCTAGCACCGTCTAGCAGCTTCCAGTAGAAGTAGTGGGGGACAACTGATAATACATTTATGGCTCTGGCCGCCATCATGTATAATATATATATATATACACACACGCACATATATACTCGCTCAAACACATATATATATATATACACGCACACACATACATATATATACACGCACACACATACATATGTATATATATAAGGATTAAAATACTGGAGCGTGTTGGAGTTAAACACCCTCTTCGTATTATAGAAATGACAGTAAAAGATATAGCTCAATGTAATTAAACAGAGCCGAAGAATTATGAAAATAATTTTTTCTCACCTACTCTGTAACTTTATATGAATTGATTTGTTAACTTACATGCCATTATATATTATATATTATATTATTATTATAGTATTATTGTGACATCTATATTGTTTGTGTAAATTAACCGGAGATTATCTATTATATTATATTATATATTATATAATTATATAGTTTATTATATATTATATGTGTTACTTTTAATCATTTCATTACTTCATGTTATACTGTATATTAGATATACGTATTATTATTATTTTTATTCCTATTATGCTTATTTATATTTAAACTCTTAATAAGGTTTATTTGTGATGTTAATGATGGATATGTGTATTGATGTATATGTATATGTGCGTACGTGTGCATATATATATATACATATGTATATTGTGCCTTTTAATTTTAATTTTAATATTGTTACAAGTATATTATATTATATTATATTGTATTATATATAGTACTATAATTCCCTGCTCTATATAACCACCTTTAGTTTTTTTGCTTTGGACTATATTTGTAACATGGTTCAAAATGTTATACATCTCCTTAGTGATTTTTATTATATATTTTTACCCATAATCTTCCAATACTTTAGTGTATGTACACTCCATATTCTTCGGAGTTTTCGGCTAGTATTGGCCGATAGTACTTCTTGTGGTTTTGATTGCCCTGATGAGTCCTTAATAGGACGAAACATTGTTGGCTAATAAAGACTTTTGATGTATTGAAGGCTTCTTTGTTTTATTTTCATAATATATATATATATATATATATGTGTGTGTGTGTACATGATTATATATGTATATATACATGAATATTCATTTACACACACACACATTATATTTATATATTATATATATATATATATATATATACACACACAGGTCTCTGCTGCTATCTAGGATACTCTCCAGACCTCTATTCATATTAGCTGACGTCATTTCTTAATCGGATACAAGTTAAAACCGAACACACTTTATGTGTTAACACTGGATTAATATAGACTCGTGTACCAGCAGTATGGCTACACACACAGGTATTTATGTATATATATATTACCGCTCGGACCCCCTGTCATCCTCTCCCCCTCCATCCACCCACCACCACCCTACACGCCTCACACCCTTTCACCACTTGTTTCATTTTAATTTTTTTACCCTCTAAAAGTACCCACCCTCCCCTCTTTAATGTCTTTCCACCCCACCCCTCACACCCTCGAAACTCTTTTCCTGCCCACTTTTCTCCTGATGAAGGGCTTATGTCCGAAATGTCGTCTCCCACCCTCCGACTCTCAAGCGTGAACCTTCAACAAGGTTCAATGAATTCATCAATAAATAAAGTTTCACAACAGATTATAAGCACTCTACAGCAAGGTTTTCTGGAGTGATTAATATTACTTCAAAATATTAATAAATATAGACATTCATGTGATCAAATATATTTTATTATACATATTTCAGAGATACTGAGCTATTTCAACAGTACGTCCTCATCAGATAAAATAAGTTGACGCTTGACATACCTTGACTATGTTGATGGTTATAATTTAGTCATGGCGGTGATTAGTTATGACCAAACTCGATATTTATATACCTGAAGTTGAAGCATGAATAAATTACATATAATACAGAGGGTGCGTATGAGAATGTGTATAAAGATATATAAATAATTAATTGTTTCTACTTTATGCACAATGCCAGCAATTACCCAGTGCATTACTGGTACTTTATTTTATCGACCCCGTAAGGATGAAAGGCAAAGTCAACCTCGGCGGGATTTGAACTCAGAATGGCAAGGGCCGTAACTATGCTGGAAAGCATGGCGTCCGACCCTCTACCGATGCTGCCAATCCACCGATATATAAATAATTAATAATATATAATACATAAACTTATATAACTGTTAAAAATTTAAATAATAATAATATATTCATACCTCTTTATTGTTGATAGTGGAAGTGATAGATCGAGATAGCAAATCATGAGGAAAGAGAGAAAAAGAGAAAAAAGGAGATTTGATCGTAGGAACAAGAGAAGGGAGAAATGATCAAATGATAGAGAGAGGAAAATAAGTTAAATCGTATAATCAAAGGGAGGGAGATATGTATTGTAACATGTAAATAGCATATAATTAGATAGGGGGAAAGAATATTGCGTGACCGTTTATTTTCAAATCCTAAGTTAATTGAAAATAGTCAATTAATCAAATGACCTAAGATTTTAGACTATAAAATTTTAAAGGGTTTATATCATTGTATTATATCTGAGTTCAAGCAAATTTAACGTGAAAGAGATAAATTTATATCTATCATAACTCCAAAGGTATTCACAAGTATATTTAAAAGTATATTAAAATCAAGAATATAATCAATATATTAGCAAAAAAAAAACCTTAAAATTAAAATGTTATTAATAAGTCATAAAGCATTATAAATGTATTTAATAAGATATTATTAAACCAGATTTATCTAGATATACACATTTATATAATTTATATATAGACTATAAATTGTAAGGTTTAAGACGATATTATTCACTTATATGTAGTATAATTTCTGTTGAGAGTGTTATAAATTTAATTCAACTAGATTTTACAGTATTTAAGATTTTACAACAATTTAAGTATACAAAAAAAATTTATCAACTTGGATCTAAGGAGACTTTTATACTATAAATGTATAATCATATCCTCATGAGTTGTAAATAACCTTTCAAAGTAATTAAACGGTTTACAAGCCTGAATACATTAAAGGTTTCAAATATATAAGATTTAGAAAATACGAAAACCAAAATTAAATGTATTTAAATAATCTAAAGGTCAAACGTACTCAACAAGAGATCAGGTTAACACTTTCAATGTTAAGGTAGAAACCCTTAATCTAATATTATTTATATATCTTTATACACATTCTCATACGCACCCTCTGTATTATATGTAATTTATTCATGCTTCAACTTCAGGTATATAAATATCGAGTTTGGTCATAACTAATCACCGCCATGACTAAATTATAACCATCAACATAGTTAAGGTATGTCAAGCATCAACTTATTTTATCTGATGAGGACGTACTGTTGAAATAGCTCAGTATCTCTGAAATATGTATAATAAAATATATTTGATCACATGAATGTCTATATTTATTAATATTTTGAAGTAATATTAATCACTCCAGAAAACCTTGCTGTAGAGTGCTTATAATCTGTTGTGAAACTTTATTTATTGATGAATTCATTGAACCTTGTTGAAGGTTCACGCTTGAGAGTCGGAGGGTGGGAGACGACATTTCGGACATAAGCCCTTCATCAGGAGAAAAGTGGGCAGGAAAAGAGTTTCGAGGGTGTGAGGGGTGGGGTGGAAAGACATTAAAGAGGGGGGGTGGGTACTTTTAGAGGGTAAAAAAATTAAAATGAAACAAGTGGTGAAAGGGTGTGAGGCGTGTAGAGGTGGTGGCGAGTGGATGGAGGGGGAGAGGGTGACAGGGGGTCCGAGCGGGGAGGGTGGAAGGTGGTGTGTGTGTGTGTGTGTGTGTGTGTGTGTGTGTGTAGGTGTGTGTGTGTGGATATGAATGTGAGAGTTTCGGGAAGAACGAGGTTCCATGTTCGGGTAATAGGGAAACTAGTGTGTACATGGGGTGGGGTGGGGTGTGTGTGTGTGTGTGTGTGTGTGGATGGAGAGGGGTCAGAGGGGCTGGGCGAGAGGGGGCATTTGGAGTCCGAAGGCTGAGTGTGTGTATGTGAGGATACGCACGTGTGTGTGTGTTTTTTATGTGTGGTGTGGATGTATGGGCGCGTGGTGCAAAAATAGTGTAAGTGTATGCGTGTGCGTGCGTGCGTGCGTGCGTGCGTGCGTGCGTGCGTGCGTGCGCGCGCGCGCGCGTGTGTGTGTGTGCGTGCGTGCGTGCGTGCGTGCGTGCGTGCGTGCGTGCGTGCGTGCGTGCGTGCGTGCGTGCGTGCGTGTGTGTGTGTGTGTGTGTGTGTGTGTATTCCTGGATGTTTTTCCGCGGAGTTTAGGAACGGATGTTGAAAATTCCGAGTATAGCAGGGTGGATGCCGGAGCCGTGGACCGGTAGTGTAAAATCCTTGGTATAGTATTGAGGAAGTAGAGAGTTGTGGGGTGCGCATATATATATATAGGAACGAGTAGGACCCCGACGGCTGAGCTCAAGCCGTTTCGGCGGCTAATTCTGGACTGAGTCCAGAATTAGCCGTCGAAACGGCTTGAGCTCAACCGTCGGGGTCCTACTCGTTCCTATTACCCACTCTACTACCCTAAGTATTGAGTACTTTGGTGCGTTATGGTCCACCTGGTTCCTTACCACATCTCCGTTTTTCGTTGCTTCACCATCTTTGTTTGTTTACACTCTCGTGTCCCCTTTATTTACGTGTCCCAACGACTTTTGTTAGCCGTTGCTCGCACCAACCGGAGGTATATGGTCTTTAAAGCGATGAAATACCAATGATGGTTGGAAGATCATTGATGAAGGATCTAACTTTATATATATATATATATATATATATATATATATATATAATATATATATATATATATATATGTTTTATCTGTTGAAGCAATTAACTATGTGTCTATTCTGGGAGTTTTACATAACCTTACTTATTGAGTACGCTGAGATGCAACCGGTCCTAACAGGAAACTTATGCTGGTCCCGTCAACTTCTTATTATATATACATATGTGTGTGTGTGCATAATATGTATATATGTGTGTATGATATATAATATATATGTGTGTGTGTGTCTGTGTCTGCGTGTGTGTGTGTGAGTGTGTGTCAGTGTCTGCGTGTGCGCGTGTGAGTGTATACACGCCCGTTGTTGCTGGGTCTCCGACATTTTCATTGAGAAATCCTGGTGATTCTGCCAACGGAGCTGCCTACTGTGTAATTTATGTTTAAGTGGCCAAGTCTTCTACACCACGTAGTTCTCAGGAAGATTCATCAGGACTGGCATCGCGAATTTATAAGAATAACTCATTTTTTTTTGCCTGCAGAATTGAGTGCAGTAAGGTGAAATAAAGTGTCTTGCCGAAGGACACAACACTCGACGAACTCCTCTACAACGGGGACCCAACTCATGACATTATCATCATGAGACACCCTAACCCCTTCAACACATACACAGATTTACAGAGCAGCCGATTCGTGAAATTAACGAATAAGTGGCTAAGCATTCCACAGACACGTGTATCTTTCACGTACGTATGTCTCAAGGAGATTCTCATCTTTATTTCTAGCTGAATTAACTGGAGCAACTGGAAATACCGTGTCTTGCTCAAGGACGCAACACTCAGCCGTGTATCGAACTCAGAACTTCCGATCATGAGCCAAACACCCTAACCACTTAGCCACCTACTCCACGCCCATGTTATAAATCTTGTATGTCAAGAAAACGTTTTAGTTTATATAAAAACTTGTTGGAAAAACGAAGAGAGAGCAAAGAGAGTGTGAAACAGTAATTCACATCAACAAGGAAATGTATTTAATGTGTATATAATGTGTATATAATGCATATATACATTAAAGATAATTAGTTAATTGGTAGCAATGAACGCTCCACTGATATGTGTAGAATAAATATCGATAGAATATAAATGACTTAAGTGGATATATTCAATCAATAGATACTGATGTATGGGGTGGAAATATCTGAAACCTGAATTGACGAAATAATCATTGATATACAGGGGTCCCTGGACCCTCGATATACAGGGTCCCTGGTCTTCCGACATACATGGTCCCTGGTCCCTCCATATCCAGGGGTCCCTGGTCCCTCCATATACAGGGGTCTCTCGTCTCCCCACATCCAAGGGTCCCTGGTCCCTCCATATCCAGGGGTCCCTGGTCTCCCCATATCCAGGGGTCCCTGGTCTCCCCATATCCAGGGGTCCCTGGTCTCCCCCATTATTGACACTTTGCAACAGTGAACGTTACAAGGCCCTCTTTAGGGCCAACACTTCTGATTGTTTAACCGACTTATTATGGTGTGTTTTCTCGGGTTATGTCTACTATAGGAGAAACCTGGATGGTGTTATTGAATTGCTTCAGTCATGAAGGGCTTTACAAACGATGATATACAGGGTGCTTGAATAGTCCCTGAATATGTTCACTCAGAATTTATTTAATAATTGCGATGACTTCCTCAATTCTTCTGTGTTTATTCTTGAGCCCCAAGACAGTAAGTCTACTATTCTTATACATAAGTTTGTTGAATAAGTTCGATACTGGAGCCCCAAGGCAGTAAGTTTGCTATTCTTATACACAAGTTTGTTGAATAAGTTCGATATTCGAGCCCCAAAGCAGTAAGTCTACTATTCTTATACATAAGTTTGTTGAATAAGTTCGATATTCGAGCCCCAAAGCAGTAAGTCTACTATTCTTATACATAAGTTTGTTGAATAAGTTCGATACTAGAGTCCCAATGCAGTAAGTTTGTTATTCTTATACATAAGTTTGTTGAATAAGTTCGATACTCTTCGAGCACAAACTTCCTCGGCTTATTCACTCTAAATGAAGAAAGCTGGATGGAAGAAGGACTTGTGACTTAAACAGCTATTGGTGGTTTTCTGCTAGCATGTATAGTGTGCATATTGATATTATACGCAAGTATATATGCATGTAGATATGATACATCAAATAAAATCGTAATTGACAATATACACAGAAATTGAACGAAGACTGTGTTACACTGTCTTCTGAAATCAGTAAAGTAATCCATGATACATTAAAAAAAGACGATATTATATATAAACTGCATTAGGAGAAAATTAGTGACGGAAATATATGAATGTTTATTTAAGCAACCACTAACCGGAAGTGTTGACATTTGAAAATTTTAAAGAAGTGAATCTTAAAATAAAAAATAAACTATATTTAATCAAATCAACAGCTACGAAATTTAATAGATAAATTGTGTAATATTCATTCATTATTTATTCAAAGTAATCCAATTTATTTTAATAATGGAATAAAAAAATTATAAGCCGTACGCAGTCTCGCACCTCTTATTTTATTATAGTTTATATATATATATATATATATATATATATTACATTATATACATATATATACATTACATTAGGGCGGTGAATTGGCAGTATCGGTGGAGGGTTGGATGCCATGCTTTACGCCATAGTTACGTCCCTTTACGGTCCGAGTTCAAATCCCGCCGAGGTTAACTTTGCCTTTCATCCTTACGGGGGTCGATAAAATAAAGTACCAGTAATGTACTGGGTAATTACTGGTCTTGTGCCAAAAGTAGAAACAATTATATTTATATACATTATATATATACATTATATTATATATATATACATTATATTATAAACATTATATATATATATATTTATTAAAATAACAGATTAAAGTTTTAGCAAAGAATCGCTGCTTTCACCCTTAACGGTGAAAGCAGCGATTCTTTGATTAAACTTTAATCGGTTATTTTAATAAATATTTGCTCTAGGGTTCTTATATATGTGATATATATTTATCCTTATCGAGCCCTCTTTGGATTTTAGTCTTCAAATTTATTATTATTACTATATATATATATATATATATATATATATATATATATACATTACATTATATTTATATACATTATATATGTTAGACACGAAGTGACTAACAACAGAATGTTTAAGTCACTTTAGTGTTCTAACATATATGTGTATGTAGATCGTCAATTTTTTTTTCAAGGTCTGGCCGTGGCCGTGGTGATTACATGCCATTGGTTAATTTTCAACCAATCAGAGTAAGTGTTGCTCAAAAGCATCCGCCATGTTTTTTTGTTTGTTTTCCTAGTTCATTTATTTTTGTTATTTCGTCGTTATATGATTTGTTAAAATTTATATTAACTATTTTTAAAACAAATGTAATATATTGACGTTAGGGTTAGGCGGTCAATAGATAAGATGAAAGTCTATCGTAAAAGTTTGTACAAACATTTTTAAATGTATCGTTTGTACAAAACGATTCTAAATTTTTGTTTGTAAAAAATGTTTAAACACTTCAAAATAGCGTATATTCATGTTCTGTAATGTCCCATTTTTGTTCGCCCTTGTGCCAAATAAAGAAATATATCTTTGTATCTTGTTCCTCTTTATATATTGCAATCGAGTATAGGCAGAGTTCCGATTGTAATACAAACTGCACTTTGTTTGTAAATATTTGTAAAAATAATTTTTATAAAAACATTGTAAAAATTTGTGTCACACGCGTTTAAAAATCTTTGATATGTATATATATATATATATATAATATATAAGATCAAAAGATGGTTAAATGAGTTCCATGTATTTTATCACGCGCATTTCAAAAACAAATATCATTATGCAACAACATTTGAGGACACGATATGAAGGTCAAAAAACACTTGTGGATAGTGCAGCTCCAAATACAACATATGTTGATTTGGAACTGCACTATCCACAAGTGTTTTTTGACCTTCATATCGTGTCCTCAAATGTTGTTGCATAATGATATTTGTTTTTGAAATGCGTCGTGATAAAATACATGGAACTCATTTAACCATCTTTTGATCTTATATATTATGTATACTCAGTCCTACAAACTGTAGAGTGCTTCTTATCCGATATCTGCATTGCTTTATTGTACTACAATAAAACTCACCTCCTACATATATATATATATATATATATATATATATATATATATAAAACTGAGGTTGTCTGTCTGTCTGTCTCTCTACTAAAACGGTCGCCACACATCTAAACTTATAGATTAAGCTCCAGCCGGAGAGATCGGTCAAACATATTCAAATCGAATGTGTAATATTGATGTTTCAGTTAAAATGTATAAATACAGTTGAGAGACGAGTTATTTCCCTTTAATGCAACGTGAGCAGACGATAAATTATTGAAAAGGCGCAAATTTTCACTATTACACATTTGCATTATTGTCAGTATTAACTTTGCCTTTCATCCTTACGGGGTCGATAAAATAAAGTACCAGTAATGCACTGGGTAATTGCTGGCCTTGTGCCTAGAGTAGAAACAATTATTAAACATAGATATATTTATTGTGATATTTTTATAAAGGATGCCACAGAATGTACGATTAGATAAGGATTACAATATTTTTGAGTAACAACTCTAGTCCACACTTTTGAAGGTTTATTATAACATTCTGTGGCTCTTTTGAGCTTGCGCATTTTTCAGGTCTGGCATATATATACACATTACATTAAATTTATATACATTATAAATAAATATATATATATATATACATTACATTTATATACATTATATATATATATATATATACATTACATTTTATACATTATATATATATATATATATATATATATATATATATATATACATTACATTATATTTATATACATATATATATATATATATATATAATTATATATATATACATTACATTACATTATATACATATATATATATAATATATATATATATATTATATACATTACATTACATTTATATACATTATATATATATATATTACATTATATTTATATACATTATATATATATATATACATTACATTATATTTATATACATTATATATATATATATACACATTACATTATATTATATACATTATATATATATATATCCATTACATTATATTTATATACATTATATATATATATATCCATTACATTATATTTATATACATTA
Organism: Eledone cirrhosa; assembly: GCA_964016885.1. Lineage (NCBI taxonomy): Eukaryota > Metazoa > Mollusca > Cephalopoda > Octopoda > Eledonidae > Eledone > Eledone cirrhosa. Next base: position 6,505,676 of record OZ024761.1, on the reverse strand, counting down.
TATATATATATATATATATACACATTACATTATATTTATATACATTAATATATATATATATATATATATATACATTACATTACATTTATATACATTATATATATATATATACATTACATTATATTTATATACATTATATATATACATTACATTATATTTATATACATTATATATATATATATAATACATTACATTATATTTATATACATTATATATATATACATTATATATATATATATACATTACATTATATTTATATACATTATATATATATATACATTACATTATATTTATATACATTATATATATATATACATTACATTATATACATTATATATATACATTACATTATATTTATATACTTTATAGAGAGAGAGAGAGAGAGAGAGAGAGAGAGAGAGAGAGAGAGAGAGAGAGAGAGAGAGAGAGAGAGAGAGAGAGAGCTTACATGGCAATCTCGTGTAGTTTTGTCCTGCGGAAATGAAGTGAGAGTTAGAGAGCTGTCCAAACAAAGGACAGTTAAAAACTGATTGGAAGTAAATCGGTTAAATACTCAGATAAAGGTTAGTTTAATCTTACAACGTTTGACCAATCAAATGAAAGAGATAGTTTATTAGAGTTTCACAATAACCAATATGACGAACAAATATCAAAATATTTAATTTGTGAACAACAGATCAATTTAAGATAACGGAAACAAAGTCACTTAAAGAAGTCTGAATCCAATATGGCAGCCGAGAATCAATTTAATTGGAATAAAGTGAATTCCACAGAGTAAAACTATCTATGAGCCCTTAAATCCTGATGGGGCGGTAGGTGCGCCATCATGACAAAAGGCTGTCTTAAGCTGTAGAACCCATCTAGTAGAACCTAGCTCTCTCCAAATTTGAACATGGCCGACTTCTAGAGAAAGCCAGAGAGAAGGTGAGAAAAAAGGTATAGAGGAAGAATCTACCCCAGGTACTGGATTGGTAATTTTCTTTTTACCAATCTGGAAGGCTGAAAAATCAACGTTGACCTTGGTGGGATTTGAACTAAGGGAGCAGAGAACCGAAACTAATACATCAAAGTATTCTACCCAACGTTATAACGACTGTGCCAATGTGACACCTTCCATTTGTAAGTGATGGTTTCTGATTTAACTACAAGACAGACATTTGAAGGGGGGAAAGTCGATTAATTGAACCAGTGCAATTACTGGTACTTTATTTTATCGACCCCGTAAGGATGAAAGGCAAATTAACCTCGGCGGGATTTGAACCCAGAACGTAAAGGGCCATAACTCTATGCCACACAGCATATTGGTCCGACGCTCTATCGATACTGCCAACACACCGTCTTTAGATGGTAAATAACTATTTCTACTTTTAGCACAAGGCCAGCAATTATCCCAGTGGTATTACTGGAGCTGTATTTTATCGACCCCATAAAGATGAAAGGCAAAGCTAACCTCGGCGGGATTTGAACTTGGATCATAAAGGGGCGTAACTCTATGCTACAAAGCATGGCATCCGACTCTACCGATACTGCCAACCACCGTCTTCTGATAGTAAATAATAAATTTAAATATAAGAGACGGAAGTCATTTAAATATACGAGGGTGGTTTCAAAATATGGATGTCAAAAGATGGGTTAACACATTAAAATAACAACAAAAAATTTAAAAAATAAAAAATTGTGCTACATATGATATAAGTTAAATATGGCTCCCGAAGAGTGGAAGATGGAAGAGATAAAGGATGGAATTAGAGAAAGGTCAGGTGTTACTGAAGACTTTAGCG
>OZ024761.1:6476395-6488895 GCA_964016885.1 Eledone cirrhosa | reverse complement strand
CCTTGTTGGAGTGTTCCGTCCTCACATTGCACTGGTAGACCACTGATAGACCGTTCTCGGCATCTGTTGTTGAGGGGGCACGATGATCTATCCGGACAGTTGCAACTTTTAGTTTGCTCACTACTAATATCATTAGACCCTAAAGAGCCACATGTTTAAATTTAACGAAAAGATCTACACCCAGCATGAGGGAGCAGCCATTGGCGTCAGCATAGCTGGTGATGTTGCCAATCTATTTATGGTATGGTGGGAAAGAAGACTCAAAGAACTCCTTGAAAAGAGCTCCATAGATCTCGTCATGTACTCTCATTACGTAGACGATATTAATATAGTAATAAGAACACCACCGCAAGAGAGTACTAATGAACATGATTTAGAAGATAGCACAATGGAAAACGTCCAGCAGATAGCTAACTCCATACACCAGAGTATAACCGTAACTGTTGACTACTCTTCCAAACACCCTAACAATAGACTACCAGTATTAGACACGGAACTCTGGATTAACACTATAGACGAGAGGGCCCAAATTCTCCACTCACACTATACTAAACCTATGGCCTCCAAATACCTGATACTCAAAAACTCAGCAATGTCCAATAGTGCTAAGTTTAATATTCTGATCGCAGACTTGGTACGAGTGATGAAGAATGTGTCCCGCATGTGCGACCCAACTGAAATGAAAAGACACATCCAACACTTCATCAATCGCATGCAGTTCTCTGGCTACAACCAAAGAGACAGAATCAGAGTATACAAAGGAGCCACGGAGAAGTATAAGAGCCTCATAGAACTGGACATGAAAGGAATTTGCCCATTATACAGGAGCAAATCATGGAATAGCTTATGGAAAACATAAGATAGGGAAAGCTACTTCATTTATATTCCTTTGAAGTTCCGATGAGCCGCTCTGTTTTTTAAATATGTTAATTATTTTCAACTGAACCAGATCAATTATGATATATAGTCATCTGATCCAGAAATATTATATGGTGTAGTGAAACAATTGTAAACGGACATTATTATTATTAATATTATTATTATTATTCTCTACATTCCTTACATCAAACTAAAATACGTTGACAATCTTTTAATAATGTCTTCCTTGTGAAATTTGTGGTCTTGTTTTGCTTAACTAATGAATATTTCCAGCTCTGCGCACCTAACTTCTGCATGAACCCAGCCACCTAGCTGCTTTCTACTGCATATTGCACATTGAGCACATGCCTTTACGCTTTGGCTTCTAACTAATTCACCAATCTCTGCTCTCATATCTCCATCTCTCTCTTTAAGATTGAACTGTGTATATATATGTATTCATACAAACATATACATATACACATACATATATGTTCTCACACACGCACGTGTATATATATATATATATATATATGTGTGTGTGTGTGTGTGTGTGTGTGTGTGTGTGTGTGTGTGTGTGTGTGTGTGTGTGTGTGTGTGTTGGTGAAAAGTCAACAATAAAAAACTATGGAAGAACAATACAGTACAATAATTGTTTCTACTTGTGGCACAAGGCCAGCAATTACACCAGTGTATTACTGGTACTTTATTTTATCGACCTCGCAAGGAACAAAGGCAAAGCCAACCTCGGCGGGATTTGAACTCAGAAACATAAAGGGATGTAACTCTATGCTGCATGGCGTCCGAAACTCCACCGATACTGCCAATCCAGAACAATAAGATACAATAATCATATAAATTAGTGTAATGCTTTATATAGTAAGAAGAGAGCCATAACGTTTCGGACCTTTGACCGTCATCGAAAGATAGAATAGGAAAAGAAATAAAAAGTTAGACGCGAAAAGCACGTGTGTGTTTAGTGAGGTATTTTGAAGATAGGTATACAGTGGTACATGACTTGGAGTACTACAGCTTGGCCACGTTCAGTCAATATACAACGGATGTTGACAGATTAAGAGAGGTATTAACCTTGGATTACACCGGATTAACGATATCAGCAAACTAGATTCAATTATAGCTATATATATATGTGTGTAAATACGTATATATGTGTATATATATGTATATATATGTGTATATGTGTGTGTGTGCATGTGTGTGCATGTGTGTTATGTGTGTATATATATATGTGTGTAAATACGTATATATGTGTATATATATGTATATATATGTGTATATGTGTGTGCATGTGTGTTATGTGTGTGTAAATACGTATATATGTGTATATATATGTGTATATGTGTGTGCATGTGTGTATATATATGTGAGTGTGTGTATATGTGTGTACACGTATGTGACTGTATTTTGTGTATAAAGACTGTCTGTCTGTGTCTGATTCTCTCTCTTTCTATTCCCCCTCTCTCCCCCCTCTCTCTTTCTATCCCCCTCTCTCTCTCTCTATCTCCTCTCGCTATCCCCCCTCTCTCTATCCCCTCTCTCTATTCCCCCTCTCTCAATCTATCGCCCTCTCCCTGTGTAGTATGTGTGTGAGTGTAGACTCCTTCTATGTTTCTATGTGCGTATATAGAGACTGTGTGTATGTATATGTCAGTGTATGTACACATGCGTGTGTCAGAATGTGTGTGTGTGTGTGTGTGTGAGTGTACGCTGTCTGTGTCTGTCTACGTATATATGTGTATGCGCGAGTAGGTGTTTGTGTATGCGCGGGAGTGTGTATGTGGCTATGTATGTGTGTGCAAGCGTGCGTATGTGTGCAAGAGAGTGTATGTGTGTGTATGTGTGCGAGCGTGCGTATGTGTGCAAGAGTGTGTGTGTGTGCGAGCGTGCGTATGTGTGCAAGAATGTGTGTGTGTGTGTGTGTGTGTGTGCCAGAGTGTGTATGTGCATGTACAAGTGTGTATATGTGTGTGTGTATGTCTATATATATGTACAAGTGTGTATATGTCTATATATATGTACAAGTGTGTATTTGTGTGTGTATGTCTATGTGTATGTACAAGTGTGTATATCTATGTGTATGTACAAGTGTGTATATGTGTGTACAAGTGTGTATATGCGTGTGTACAAGTGTGTATATGCGTGTGTGTACAGGTGTGTATGTGTGTGCGTGTCCATAATTTATGTACAAGTGTATATATATGCGTGTGTGTATATATGTGTGTACAAGTGTATATATGTGTGTGTATGTGTGTGTATATATGTGTGTGTGTATATATGCAGTGTTGCTACAGAATATTACAGAGAACAGGTATTTTAGTGCAGAACAGAACATACAACAAGGCGGTGACATGGCGGTGATATGGCGGTGATATGGCGGTGATACAACATGGTGGTGATATGGCGGTGATACAACATGGCGGTGATACAACATGGCGGTGACAAGGCGGTGACATGGCGGTGATATGGCGGTGATACAACATGGTGGTGATATGGCGGTGATACAACATGGCGGTGATATGGCGGTGATACAACATGGCGGTGATATGGCGGTGATACATGGAGGTGACATGGCGGTGACATGGCGGTGATACAACATGGTGGTGATATGGCGGTGATACAACATGGCGGTGATATGGCGGTGATACAACATGGCGGTGATATGGCGGTGATACAACATGGCGGTGATATGGCGGTGATAAAACATGGCGGTGATATGGAGGTGATAAAACATGGCGGTGATACATGGAGGTGACATGGCGGTGACATGGCGATGATACAACATGGCGGTGACATGACGGTGATATGGCGGTGATACAACATGGCGGTGACACAACATGGCGGTGATACAACATGGCGGCGACATGGTGGTGACACAACATGGCGGTGATACAACATGGTGCGGTGGTGATGGTGGAGTGACGTTGGTAAAGTGGAGGTGGTGGTGTGGCGATGGTGTGACGGTGGTAGTGTAATTGTGGTGGTGTGGTGGTTGTGGTAGTGGTGTGGTGGTGGTGGATGGTGATGGTGTGACGGTTATAGTGTGATTGTGGTGGCGTGGTGGTGCTAGTGGTGTGGTGGTGGTGGTATGGAGGTGGAGATGGTGTGACGGTGATAGTGTGATTGTGGTGGCGTGGTGATGGTGTAATGGTGGTGGTGATGTAGTGCAGGTGGTGTAGTGGTGGCGGTGTAGTGGTGGTGGTGTAATGGTAGTGGTAGTGTAATGGTGTGGTGGTGTAGTGGTGGTAGTGCAGTGGTGGTGTGAAGATGGTGTGACGGTGGTAGTGTGATTGTGGTGGCGTGGTGGTGGTGGTGTGGTGGTGGTAGTGGTGTGGAGGTGGCGGCGTGGTGGTAGTGGTGTGGAGGTGGCGGCGTGGTGGTAGTAGTGTGGTGGTGTAATGGTGGCGTAATGGTAGTGGTGTGGGAGTGTTATGGTGGTGGTGTGGGAGTGTTATGGTGGTGGTGTAATGGTGGTGATGGTGGCAGTGTGGTGGTAATGGTGTGGCGGTGATATGATGGTGGTGGTGTAATGGTGTTGGTGGTGCGGTAGTGGTGTTGGTGCTGTGGTAGTGGTGTAATGGTGGTGGTGGTGGTGTGATGGTGGTGTGGTGGTGGTGGTGGTGATGTGGTGGTGGTGGTGGTGTAATGGTGTTAGTGCTGTGGTGGTGGTGGTGGTGTAATGGTGTTGGTGCTGGTGGTGTGATGGTGGTGTGGTGGTGTAGTGGTGGTGGTGGTGTGGAGGTGGTGTTGGTGGTATGGAGGTGGTATTGGTGGTGTGGAGGTGGTGTTGGTGGTGCGGTAGTGGTGTTGGTAGTGTAGTGGTGGTGGTGTAGTGGTGTGGCGGTGGTATGATGGTGGTGGTGGTGGTGTAATGGTGTTGGTGGTGTGGAGGTGGTGTTGGTGGTGCGGTAGTGGTGTTGGTAGTGTAGTGGTGGTGGTGTAGTGGTGTGGTGGTGGTATGATGGTGGTGGTGGTGGTGTAATGGTGTTGGTGGTGTGGTGGTGGTGTGGTGGTGGTGGTGTGATGGTGTTGTGTAGTGTAGTGGTGGTGTAGTGTGGTGGTGGTGTAGTGTGGTGGTGGTGGTGGTGTAGTGTGGTGGTGGTGTATTGGCGTGTAATGGTGTTGGTGGTGGTGTAATGGTGGTGTGATGGTGTCGGTGGTGGTGTGGTGGTGGTGGTAGTGTGGTGGTGGTGTAATGGCGGTGTAATGGTGTTGGTGGTGTGGTGGTGGTGTAATGGCGGTGTAATGGTTTTTTGTGATGTGGTGGTGGTGTGGTGGTGGTGTAATGGTGGTGTGATGGTGTGGTGGTGCTGTGATGGTGGTGGTGTAATGGTGGTGTGATGGTGCGGTAGTGGTGGTGTGATGGTAGTGGTGGTGTGGTGGTGGTGTGATGGTGGTGGTGGTGTGGTGGTGGTGTGAGTGGTGGTGTGATGGTGGTGTAATGGTGGTGTGATGGTGGTGTAATGGTGGTGTGATGGTGGTGTGGTGGTGGTGTGATGGTGGTGGTGTAATGGTGGTGTGATGGTGCAGTAGTGGTGGTGTGATGGTGGTGGTGGTGTGGTGGTGGTGTGAGTGGTGGTGTGATGGTGGTGTGATGGTGGTGTAATGGTGGTGTGGTGGTGGTGTGATGGTGGTGTAATGGTGGTGTGATGGTGTGGTGGTGCTGTGATGGTGTGGTGGTGCTGTGATGGTGGTGGTGTGATGGTGCGGTAGTGGTGGTGTGATGGTAGTGGTGGTGTGGTGGTGGTGTGATGGTGGTGTTGGTGGTGGTGTAATGGTGGTGTGATGGTGGTGTGATGGTGGTGTAATGGTGGTGTGATGGTGGTGTGGTGGTGGTGTGATGGTCCGGTAGTGGTGGTGTGGTGGTGGTGTGATGGTGCGGTAGTGGTGGTGTGGTGGTGGTGTGATGGTGGTGGTGGTGTAATGGTGGTGTGATGGTGAGGTGGTGCTGTGATGGTGGTGGTGTAATAGTGGTGTGATGGTGCGGTAGTGGTGGTGTGATGGTAGTGGTGGTGTGGTGGTGGTGTGATGGTGGTGGTGGTGTGATGGTGGTGGTGTAATGGTGGTGGTGGTGGGTGCGTAATGGTGGTGTGATGGTGTAATGGTGGTGGTGGTGGTGTAATGGTGGTGTGATGGTGGTGGTGGTGGTGGTGGTGGTGTAATGGTGGTGTGATGGTGTAAGGAGGATGTAAGAAACCTGTAGAGGAAGTGAGACTATGAGGATATATATTTACACACACACATACATACACACACATACATATTTACACACACACATACACATACATACATATTTACACACACACACATACATATTTACACACACACATACATATTTACACACAGACACACACAGACACATTTACACACACACACACACACACACATACATACACACACACATACATATTTACACACACAGACACACATATACATACATACACATACATATTTACACACACACATACACACACACATACATATTTACACACACACATACACATACATACATATTTACACACACACACACACACACACATACATATTTACACACACACATACATATTTACACACACAGACACACACAGACATATTTACACACACACACACACACACATACATACATACACATACATATTTACACACACATACACACATATACATACATACACATACATATTTACACACATACATACATACATATTTACACACACAGACACACAGACTCATACATACATATTTACACACAGACACACCTACACATACATATTTACATACACATACACACATACACTTATATACACATATTTATACATAGTTAAAAAAACACACACACACACACACACATACATACTTATATACACATATTTATACATAGTTATATACACACACACGTATATACACATATTTATACATAGTTATACACACACACACACATACACATATACTTATATACACATATTAGTACATAATTATACACACACACACACTTATATACACATATTTACACACACATACACTTAAATACGCATAATTACACACACACATACTTATATACACATATTTACACACACACACACACACATATACATATATGTATACACACAAACAAATATACATAGAGACACACACACAAACATATACTCACACAAACTTACATACATACAAACATATTTATATATATATATACACATATATATATACACAAACATATACACATATATATATATATACACAAACATATACACACAAACATATACACATATATATACACATACATATACACACATATATATACACAAACATATACACACATATATATACACACATATATATACACACATATATATACACATATATATACACAAACATATATATATATATATATATATATATACAAACATATATATATATATATATATATATATATATATACATACATATACACACATATATATACACAAACATATACACACATATATATACACAAACATATATACACATATATATACACAAACATATACGTAGCCGGAGGTGGCTGGTTAAGACAAAATACTAACATTGTTTTCATAGAATTGTATTGTGCAGAGGTCAGCTTATATATACACTCTCTTATTCAACACACTGCAGTGTCTATATATAACTATATAATAACAACGTTGTATGTATGTATATATATAGTAACACCTCTGTATGTGTGTGTGGTGACAGACAAATAGGTAGATAGACAGATAAGTATATAGGTAGACAGACAGACAAACAGACACACACACATACATACATACATACATATATATATATATATATATATATATATATATATATATATATTATGAAAGTAAAACAAAGAAGCCTTCAATACATCAAAAGTCTTTATTAGCCAACAATGTTTCGTCCTATTAAGGACTCATCAGGGCAATTAAAACAACAAGAAGTATTAACAACAAGAAGTGTTTAACTCCAACACGCTCCAGTATTTTAACCCTTATATATATATATATATATATATATATATACGTGCATATATATATATATTAAAGTGTTAAACAATATTCAATGATTATATTCAAAGAATGAGTTTTACAGTAGATTGAAAGCACTCAACGTATTTAATTTTCTGGATTTATTAATATTAAAATATAAGTATTAATCAAATAGATGTTCTTTTGATCAATTACATTTTATTATACATATTTCGGATGTACAACAGTACGTCCTCATCAGACAAAATATAATGATACATGACATACCCTAATCAAGGTACAACTTGATTAAATCTTAACCATTTAACATCTCAGGGTATGTCATGTATCATTATATTTTGTCTGATGAGGATGTACTGTCGTACATCCGAAATATGTATAATAAAATTTAATTGATCAAAAGAACATCTATTTTATTAATACTTTTATTTTAATATATATATATATATATATGTATATATAGGAGAGAGTATGACCCCGACGGCAGAGCTCAAGCCGTTTCGACTGCTATTTTTAGACTAATTAGTCCAGAAATAGCCGTCGAAACGGCTTGAGCTCTGTCGTCGGGGTCATACTTTCTCCTATTACCCACTCTACTACCCTAAGTATTGAGTACTCTGGTGCGTTATGGTCCATCTGGTTCCTTACCACAATTGCTCCGTTGTGTGTATATATATATATATATATATATATATATAAATGAAAGGTATAGAAAACATTGTAGCTAAAAGCCAACAGTATTCCATAATATATAAGTGACTATAGAGTCAAAATGGGAAAAATAGTTAACGTAAGATGTGGGAAAAATAATTCAAACTCATCTCAAAGAGAATCAGGATATAGATTCATCCACAGAATTTAGTGAAATCCAGGGAAAAATCAATAAAGCCTTAACTCATGATAAAATAAAGTTTAAAATACTCATCCTTCAATTTGGAAAAACTTCAAATGCTCTGTATAGTCTTAAAGACTATTTCACGAAAACTTTCAGTGGAGATGGTCACGGTTGGAATCCGATCCTCAGCAGAGCTCAACTCGATAACCAAAATTCTTACAGATTAATATGCCAAAAAGGGAATTTAAAACAGGCTAGTTCACCATCATGCGGGATTATGAAAAATAAAACGCACATGAGGAAAGACAGGGCTAGTGAATATATATATATATATATATATATATATATATTATTCAAAATATTAATAAATGAAAAATATTCTCATAATCAAAATATATACTTTATTATACATATTTCAAAGGTACAATGGTGTTTAAGTACGTTTTCATCAGATAAAATATAAGATTTGATATGCGACATACCACTACAATTTTGATTATTCAATTCCAGTATTGGCAGTGATTTATTTCATCAACTCTCAACGTTTTTATACCACAAATAATATGATAAACTTAAAGAAGGTTATATATATATATATATATATATATATATATATATATATATAGTAGAATAATCGAGTATCGAAAAATCGGCACACGAGTTCACGATAAACAAAATTCGAAATGAGCGGCAGAGGGCTCAATAATTCAGATAAATCAGAGCTATAACTATCGTTAAAATACCGTCACACATAGAACAAGTCTATAATCAACCGTACGACCGAAAAATTGCGATCTGGAAGATTCGGGACACTCAGAAAAAATATCAATAAATCAATAAATCAAATGAATATATATATATATATATATATATATATATATATATATATATATATATATATAGTAAAAAATTGAACGGGAACAAAACAGAGAGGCAGTACGAACAAAGGTTTATTAGTTTCACGCTCTTGAGAGTGGGGTGGTGGTGGGGAACGACGTTTCGGGCATAAGCCCTTCTTCAGGTGAAAAGTGTGTTGGAAGAGAGTTCCAAGGGTGTGTAGGGGAGTGGTGGAGAGACATATAGAAAAAAGGGGGTGAGAGGAAACGGTACAAATGAAATTAAATATAAAAGCATAATAAAAATAAAAATAAACATATATATAAATATTCATTAGTTAAGCAAAACAAGACCACAAATTTCACAAGGAAGACATTATTAAAAGATTGTCAACATATTTTAGTTTGATGTAAGGAATGTAGAGAATAATAATAATAATATTATTAATAATAATTGTTTCTACTTTAGGCCAGCAAAAAAAAGTGCATTACTGGTACTTTATTTTATCGACCCCGTAAGGATGAAAGGCAAAGTTAACCTTGGCGGGATTTGAACTCAGAATGGCAAGGGCCGTAACTCTATACGTCAAAGCATGGCGTCCGACCCTCTACCGATACTGCCAATAATAATAATAATGTCCGTTCACAATTGTTGACAATCTTTTAATAATGTCTTCCTTGTGAAATTTGTGGTCTTGTTTTGCTTAACTAATGAATATTTCCAGCTCTGCGCACCTAACTTCTGCATGAACCCAGCCACCTAGCTGCTTTCTACTGCATATTGCACATTGAGCACATGCCTTTACGCTTTGGCTTCTAACTAATTCACCAATCTCTCCTCTCCTATCTCCATCTCTCTCTCTTTAAGATTGGTTACACTTGAACTGTGTATATATATATATGTATATATATATAGAGAGAGAGAGAGAGAAAGAGATAGGTAGACAGAGAGAGAGAGAGACATGTAGATAGATAGATAGATAGGCAGACAGAAAGACAGATAGATATCTTTCTTTATTTGCCACAAGGGTGTACTAGAAATGAGACATTACATGACGTGACGGCGGCGGTTTTACATAAAAATCAAATAACTTTAACATTAATAAATAACAATAAACTATATATAAAATAAAATGACACTCGAAATCCCCAATGGGGGGGGGGGGGGGCGTTACTGCAGGGTTGTTTTACAACCCGTGGATAGAACAACCCTCAACACCATGAACACGTTTTGTAGGTGTTCTTGTCTTCCTCAGCCTACAGGGTTATATACAGAGAAGGCCCATTCACTCGGGCCATTTTTGCCACATTCATCCACCTTTCAACGAATTTACTGGGGTGTAGCACCTTTCTGTCTCCACTCTCACCTTCCTTCTGAAGTGGTACTTAAAGAAGGGGATGAGTTGTCCTTTTAACCTAGTCCACCATATTACCTCTTTCGCCATAGCCACCAGACAGAGGAAAACCGCCTCTCCTTCGTTCTTAAAGGAAGGCGACGGGGTGATGCTCATGATGGACTCGGCTGACAAATGGGTGCGTCCCACATGTGACAGTAGCTGTTCGACATAATCCCACAGGTCGGTCACCCCTGGGCACTGAACAATTGCGTGCAGAACGGTTTCAATGTCCTGCTCGCATCTAGAACAGGTCCTTTTGACAGGATCCCTGTCAGGGCGTCCATGCCTGTAGATTTTGTCTCGAACTGGTAAGCTCCTCCATAGGCCCTGGACGGAAATCCTCCCGAACAGACTGGTCAGTTCGTCCTCTTCGATGCCCAGAGTCTCTCCGAGAACGTCGTCGCACTTATCCTCCACTATTCCCCTATAGAATGTCAACGTTGAGTCTCCGCTGATTGCCGTTTCCAGTTGGTAGAGGGCTGTAAGCGCCTGAGCGCACTCGAGGTGCCAGACGCCCATTTTCGGTCTTCGCTTGACCCAGGACTGCAGCTCTGTTAGTGAGACGAGTTGTGGAAGAGCTTGTCTCACAAACGACAGCCACACCGGTTCGCCGGTCAGGAATACCTGGAGATGGCGTAACCTCAGCGCGTGTTTGCGCATCACCAGCCACGGCATGCCCAGCCCTCCGTTGGAAGGGTGTTGGCAACAGATGAATCTCCTCACCAACGGAGCCTGTTTCTTCCAAAGGAACTTGAAGAGAAGACGCTCCATCTTGGTGAAGTGATCGCGGGGACAAGGCACGACTGTCAAGCGATGCCATCATCAAGTAGATGACGGACACTATTTAAGTGTTCGCCACCTCCACTCGGCCTTTCGAGGAGAGTTTGCACTCCGCCCACTTCTGAGTGAGTGCAAACACCTTCGTCGTGACCTCGTTCCAGTTCTTGTCCACCTGGGGGTCTAGACCAAACCAGATCACCAGCAATTTCACTGGTCCTCCCGTCCAGCGCCCTACGACGATGTCGGAAGGCATGGGTTTGCCTCTCCATGTACCGAGTGGCAAACCGACAGACTTGTTCAGGTTTAGTCGTGCCCGTGTCAACGTTTCCTATTCTTGCAATAGGTTGCCGATTACCCCCGATTTCGGAGGTTTTCGACACCATTACGGGGACGTCGTCGGCATGGGACGACACTGCTTTTCGCAGTCGTGATTCGATCGGGATGCCCTGCAATAGCTCCAACTTCCGCAGTAGCGGCTGGAGAGTCAGCGCATACAGAATGGAGAAGAGAGGGCATCCTTGACGGATGGAACGCATGATTTAGAATGGCTCCCATAGGTAGCCATTCACCTGGACTGCCGAACAGATGTTACTGTGCACGACAGCGATGCAGCCTCTGAAGACTGGACCGAAACCGGCCGCCTTGAGAACCGCTTCCAAGTATTGATGGTCGACCCTATCAAATGCCTTAGATTGTTCTAAATTGATCAAAGTCCCACCGATGCCAGGTTTACACCCTGCCCTCTCTATGATGTATCGCATGAGGTGGAGGTTGTCGTGTATGGACCTAATCT
>OZ024761.1:6456395-6471395 GCA_964016885.1 Eledone cirrhosa | reverse complement strand
GGGCTTTTTTGAGGCGTTACCTCGAGCCGATTTTTCCGAAATTTTAAGGCATATTATGCATTTTTCCTGCTTCATCGAGGAAAATCTTAAAGATTATCCAGCCATCAGAGTATTCCGTTTATTTTCTTTACATATTGTCCAGGCATGCAGTTTTTCCACGATTAGGTCCGTTGACGGCCCGCGTTTCAAAATACCTTATCCCGTGCAACGCCGGGTACGACTGCTAGTATATATCTAAAACAGAGAATGTCTGTCTGTCTGTCTGACTCCCTAAAACTCGAGAACCACCCAATCGATTGTTTTCAAACTTTACACATATAATACTTATGGTCCTGTGAGTGTTTTGAGCAAAAAATATTTTAAATTTTCAATGCCCTGGGGACCGCATTAGGCGATTTAAAGATCTCTCTCTATAATTCTTAGTCTTTCTTTTTAGATAGATACATAGATATAACGTTGCGCCCTTATAATATCTGTCTGTATACATTTAAATGTATGCATGTGTATATATATATATATGTATTTCTATGTGTCTATGTATGTATATGTACCTCTATATATGTATATGTATATATATATATATTTGTATGCATATATATGTATATATATATGTGTGTATGTATGTATGTCTGTATGTGTGTGTATGTCTGTATATGTGTGTATGTGTGTCTGTATATGTGTGTATGTCTGTATGTGTATGTATGTGTCTGTATATGTGTGTATGTCTGTATGTGTATGTATATGTCTGTATTTGTCTGTATATGTGTGTATGTATGTGTATGTATATGTATGTATGTGTCTGTATATGTGTATGTATGTGTCTGTATGTATGTGTACGTGACTGTATATGTGTTGTAATGTCTTTATATATGTATATGTGTGTATATGTCTCTATATATATATGTATGTGTCTGTATATTGTCTGTATGTGTCTGTATATGTCTCTATATATATATGTATGCGTCCATATGTGTGTATGTGTGTGTATGTATGTGTATGTATGTGTGTGTATATGTGTGTATATGTTTCTATATGTCTTTATGTGTCTATATGTCTCTCTATATATATGTGTGTGTGTGTGTATGTATGTGTCAGTATGTGTATGTGTGTATGTATGTGTCTGTATATGTCTATGTTTATGTCTATATATATATATATATATATATGTGTCTGTATATGTGTGTATACGTCTCTATATTTGTCTGTATGTATATGTGTGTATATACCTTTATATATATGTCTATATCTGTTAGACACGCAGTGACTAACAACAGAATGTTTTAAGTCTGCATGTTGTCTGACAATATATGCGTAGCTTGTGAATAAAAGATTCAAGGGGTATCACTGGCCGTGGCGATTCCTTCGAAACATGTTTTGTAATGTATCATCTTATTGGCTAATTTCATCGTCTTATTGGCTAATCAACCAACGAGAGTAATTGTTGCTCAAAAGCGTTTTGTTTGCACATTTATTTATCGTTTCGCTTTCGAATCTCTCTCCTGTATTTTGTCGTTTTATCATCAAAATATTTTTCTCGTTTTGCTAAGTTATATTGTTAATTTATATATGATTTTTTAAATTTATATTAACTATTTTATTTTCAGTTCGTTATAACATGCTTAGAATATTGGTTGTATCATATTTACTTGTATATATGTCCATATTATTGTTCGTTTTATGTTAGATTATTTTATTATTATTATGTTAGACTATTTGTATGTAATATTTAATTTTTATTAATTCAACTATAACAATTATTATGTAAAATATATTTATTTAATATTGATTGTTTTTTGTAGTTGTTTATATTAAAAGTCTGAAAATATTTTTATACATCTTACAATAATATTTATAAGATCATTTATAAAATAACAATTATATAATCTAATTACATTACAACGATAATTCATTATTAATATATATCATGTTTAACTAGAGTTATTACAAGCGTTGCTTAAAAAAATATTAAACTAGACCTGAAAAATGCTCAAAAGAGCCACAGAATGTTATAATAAACCTTCAAAAGTGTGGGACTAGAGTTGTTGCTCAAAAATATTGTAATCATTATCTATCGTACACTCTGTGGCATCCTTTTATAAAAAAAGAGACTCATAACGAACTCAAGACGACACGATAATTATTTAAGTGAATTTATAATATAGAATTCGGTTTAAGTGCATTTCGTATTAATCATTACTAAAACATCTAATATGAGATATTGAACATTAGCTTAAATATTTATCGTGTCGTCTTGATTTCGTTATGAGTCTCTTTTTTATAAAAGGATGCCACAGAGTGTACGATAGATAACGATTACAATATTTTTGAGCAACAACTCTAGTCCCACACTTTTGAAGGTTTATTATAACATTCTGTGGCTCTTTTCAGCTTGCGCATTTTTCAGGTCTAGTATATATATGTCTGTATGTCTATATATGTCTCCATATATATGTGTATGTATATGTCTGTATATGTCTCTCTATATATATGTATGTGTCTGTATATGTGTGTATATGCCTCTATATATGTCTGTATGTGTGTGTATATGCCTCTATATGTCTGTCTGTATATGTGTATATGTCTATATATATATATATGTCTGTCTGTATATATGTGTATATGCCTCTATATATATATGTCTGCATATATGTGTATATGCCCCTATATGTCTGACTGTATATATATATGTCTGTATATGTGTATATGTCTCTCTATATATGTATGTCTGTATGTGTCTATATATGTGTATATGTCTGTATGTATGTGTATATGCCACTATATATATATGTCTGTAAGCTGTGTATATGCCACTTTATATATGTCTGTATATGTGTATATGTCTCTATATATATGTGTGTCTGTATATATGTGTATATGTCTGTATATGTGTATATGTCTCTATATATATGTCTGTCTGTATATGTGTATATGCCACTATATATATGTGTCTGTAAGCTGTGTATATGCCACTATATATATGTCTGTATGAATGTGTATATGCCTCTATATATATGTATGTCTGTATGTGTCTGTATATATGTGTAAATGTCTGTATATATGTGTATATGCCTCTATATATATGTCTGTCTGTATATGTGTATATGCCACTATATATATGTCTGTAAGATGTGTATATGCCACTATATATATGTCTGTATGTATGTGTATATGCCACTATATATATATATATATGTCTGTATATGTGTATATGCCACTATATATACATGTCAGTAAGCTGTGTATATGCCTCTATATATATGTCTGTATGTATATGTGTATATGCCACTATATATATGTCTGTATGTATGTGTATATGCCTCTATATATATGTCTGTATGTATGTGTATATGCCACTATATATATGTCTGTATGTATGTGTATATGCCTTTATATATATGTCTGTATGTATGTGTATATGCCACTATATATATGTCTGTATGTATGTGTATATGCCTCTATATATATGTCTGTATGTATGTGTATATGCCACTATATATATGTCTGTATGTATGTGTATATGCCTTTATATATATGTCTGTATATATGTGTATATGCCACTATATATATGTCTGTATGTATGTGTATATGCCTCTATATATATGTCTGTATGTATGTGTATATGCCACTATATATATGTCTGTATGTATGTGTATATGCCTCTATATATATGTCTGTATGTATGTGTATATGCCACTATATATATGTCTGTATGTATGTGTATATGCCACTATATATATGTCTGTATGTATGTGTATATGCCACTATATATATGTCTGTATGTATGTGTATATGCCTATATACGTATGTCTGTCTCTGTATGTGTGTATATGCCACTATATATATATATATGTCTGTAAGCTGTGTATACGCCACTATATATATGTCTGTCTCTGTATGTATGTGTATATGCCACTATATATATATGTCTGTATGTATGTGTATATGCCACTATATATATGTCTGTATGTATGTGTATATGCCACTATATATATGTCTGTATGTATGTGTATACGCCACTATATATATGTCTGTCTCTGTATGTATGTGTATATGCCTCTATATATATGTCTGTAAGTTGTGTATATGCCACTATATATATGTCTGTATATATGTGTATATGCCTCTATATATATGTCTGTCTCTGTATATATGTGTATATGCCTCTATATATATATCTGTCTCTGTATATATGTGTATATGCCTCTATATATATGTCTGTCTCTGTATATATGTGTATATGCCTCTATATATATGTCTGTCTCTGTATATATGTGTATATGCCTCTATATATATGTCTGTCTCTGTATATATGTGTATATGCCTCTATATATATGTCTGTCTCTGTATATATGTGTATATGCCTCTATATATATGTCTGTCTCTGTATGTGTCTGTAAGTGTGTAATATTTTCACTAGCCACCAAATTTCACTAAGATGAAAGACTGAGAGAGATAAAACATGTTTATTTTATTTCTAAAATTTCTAGGTCAGCCATTCTTCCTCTCTCTCTCTCTCTGTCGTCTGCCTCTCTCTCTCTCTCTCTCTCTGACGTCTGCCTCTCTCTCTCTCTGTCGTCTACCTCTCTCTCTGTCGTCTACCTCTCTCTCTGTCGTCTGCCTCTCTCTCTCTTTCTCTGTCTCTGTCTCTGTCTCTGTCTCTCACTCTCCGTCGTCTGCCTCTCTCGAGGATCGTCTACCTCTCTCGAGGGTCATCTGTATAGTGCTGTTATTTAGCCCCAGGTCGGCTCTGATGAAGTAGACCACCATCTACGATGCTACCATTAAGGTAAACTGGGCAGCTATCTAGGGCGCACACATTACCGGCCCTTAAACAATTACAATTTTGATACGGATTTCTATAATTATATATATACAAATGTCCCCCGGTATTCACGGGGCTTACGTTCATAGAGAACCCGCGAAGAGTGAAAAACCGCGAATATTGGACCTGGTCTAGAACAATGCCTATAAACGTCAAAACATAACGTAAAATATAGACCGCCAAATACGGTATATTGTTATCAGTAATTTAGCGTTAAAAAGCATGAAAAAATATATATTGCCACGAAAAAAGTCATGAAAAGTCATGGAAGATATTACAATTCCGCGAATATGCGGTAGTTTCCACAAATAATTATTAGTTAGATTGTAAGGAAAATTCTGCGAATAACAGGGACCGCGAATGGCGGGGGTACACAGTATATATCCATCATTGTAAACAACGCCTTTTTCAACTTCCTGGGACAAACCTACCAATAGACCTCTGGACTACCCACGGGATCCAGCCTCTCGGGTTTACTGGTAATTTCATATATGAACAGGCTTGAACGCCGAGTACTCAGCTCCTGTGACACCAGTGCTTTCTTCACACACACACATATAGGCCTTGACTATTGGGGTCGACTAGAAAAGTTCAAACTCTATTCTCTCTAACACCACCGTGAGCGCTACACTATCAGCATGATGTGGAAAATATTCCATCAGCATTGCCCAAAGGATGTTGGCATCACCTTTAATGTACACCTAAGGCTTGGGCCCCGTGCTATTCGCCCAAAACAAAGATTAAACACGCATCTCATAGCAACATTACGGCACAATTATTTCACCTCAATTGGCCCCGCTCTCTTTAACATTACACCAAAACACATTAAAACAGAAACAGACCCCATAAAGTTCAAGAAGTCTTTGGACAAATTACTTCAAGAAATCCTGGATAAACCTCCTACACCCGGATATGTATCCGTAAACAATAACCCTCTACTTGGGTGGGCCATGGTGTCCAAATCTTGATTTGAAAGACTCCAGTCCACTGTGTCCTTGAGCAAGACACTTTATTTCACATTGCTCCAGTCCACTGTGTCCTTGAGCAAGACACTTTATTTCACGTTGCTCCAGTCCAGTGTCCTTAAGCAAGACACTTTATTTCACGTTGCTCCAGTCCACTGTGTCCTTAAGCAAGACACTTTATTTCACGTTGCTCCAGTCCACTGTGTCCTTCAGCAAGACGCTTTATTTCACGTTGCTCCAGTCCCGTGTCCTTGAGCAAGACACTTTATTTCACATTGCTCCAGTTCACTCGGCTGTAGAAATGAGTTTCGACAACTCTGGTGCCAAGCTGTATCGGCCCTAGCCTTTCCCTTGGACAACATCGGTGGCGTGGAGTGGGGACACGGGTATATCCGGGTGTCTACTGGTTTTCCACAAACACACCTTGCCCAGGCATATGCTAGGAGGGGAACTTTCTAGGCGCAAAACAATGTCATTCGTGACTGAAGGGCGTTTATATATATATAATTGTTTCTACTTTTGGCACAAGGCCAGCAATTATCCCAGTGTATTACTGGTACTTTATTTTATCGACCCCCGTAAGGATGAAAGGCAAAGTTAACCTTGGCGGGATTTGAACTCAGACCATAATAATAATAATTGTTTCTACTTTTGGCACAAGGCCAGCAATTACCTAATACATTACTGGTACTTTATTTTATCGACCCCGTAAGGATGAAAGGCAAAGTTAACCTCGGCGGGATTTGCACTCAAATCATAAAGGGGCGTAACTCTTTGCTGCAAAGCATAGCGTCAGACCCTCCACCGATACTGCCAATCCACAATGATGACTTCTTTATTAAGCACAAGGGGTTTACAAAAAATACATTAAGAGCAGCACAGGAGGGTAGATATATGGGTTACTGCGTGTAAACAAAAAATGGAAACAAAGAAAAAATCCCCGAGGGTTACTCGTGGAGAAAGCCCACAAAAGCCATGGTCACCTTGACCAGCAGGGTAAGTGCCCTCTCTCAGTTTTCCATATCCAATCTACAGGTGCATACTCAGAGCAGGCCAATTCACTCGGAATGTCCTCAACCAATAGATATATCACTACACTTCACCTCCATGCAGTACCGTTATGGAAATATTCAAAGCGGTGGTGTTATGACATATAAAATGATTTGGCGTGGGTGAGTGTGGACTGTGCATTAAAATATGCAGGCTATGTAAATTATCTTAGTGTGATCAGAGTACGTAGTGTCAAAATGTAGGTTTGTTAGCTTGCCAAACTTCTATTTGAGAGAAAGGGGCACACATCGTCTAGGCAAACATTAATAAAAGACCCTGCAAAGACTGTATATCTTCCAATCTGTAGCGATATAAGCTTGCAGGGAAACTGTGTCTGTGACCAGGTTGCAGAGAGTGCGACAAAAAATATAACTCTCGGAAATAAGTGACGAATACAAAGTTAAGAGTTGTTTTTACGTATTTTTCTCGTCTTCGCCCACTTATTCCTGGGAGGGTCGTAGAGACAGAGCCCTCAGGCACTCCTTCCAGCGGGTTCTGTGAGAAGCAACTGTCTCCAACTGATTCGGCGGGATCCACAAGCGAGACCAGCCGAACTCATGGATGTTATCCAATCATCTTGCTCGGGATCTTCTAGCTGAAGCTAGATTACAGCACCAGATCCTGCAATTCTTGCACTTAATTCAACCTCCTGCCTTCCATTACTCGTGAACACGACCCCGAGATACTTGAACTTCTCTACCTGCTTCAGTGGAACTCCCTTCACATGTAGAGTGCACTGTGCAGGCTTCCTGGAGAGGAACGGAGGAGGGGATGTGACAACATTTTATCGACTGGTTCATGCAGCTATTCTTGGCCACTATATACATCACATACATATATATATACACAAAACTCGCGTGTAGATTGGCACACACACTGCATATATACACTAGTATATACTCGTGGACTAGATGTTAATATACATCATACAGTATATGTACGTCCTTACACACACACACACACACACACACACACACACACACACACACACACACACACACACACACACACACACACACACACACACACACTTACGAGGACTGCTACAGATACCTGGAGATAGATGAGAACATATCCTGTAACGGTATTTGTAATAAGGAACGCGTAACCAGGGAATATTACACCCGATTGAGAAAAAATATAGTCATCGGAACTCTCTGCGCACAATTAAACAGTGTCTCACAATGTGTTTGCTGTGCCTGTCCTAACACCAACGTTTGGAATACTCAATTGGACAATAGACGAAATCCGAGAAATTGATGTTAAGACTCCAAAAATTCTAAACAACACCGGAAACTTCCACATCAACAGTGACATAGACCGCCTCTACTTGAAACGTAGGCAGGGAGGCAGAGGCCTAGCATCAGTCCAGACAACATTTGAATGTCGCATCATATCCTTCCAACAGCATCTACGAGCCTCGAAGCATAGGAGCCCATCTCTCGAGCAAGTCTATCTGCATGAGACAGATATGATCATGAGAGTTGGGAAGGAACTCCTCAAGAGATATTCCCCGTGTGATAATCAAAAACTCACACCCAGGGAAGTTGCTCAGCAGTACCGCAGTGAATCCATGGGTGAAAAACTGCATGCTTATCAGCAGAAAATCATGCATGGATATGTTGCCAGGAGGCTCCAGAGTGAGAGTAATATAGATAAGGAAAGTAGTCTATCTTGGACCAACAACCGCTATATTGGCTCCCACTTTGAAGGATACGCTTTTGCAATCCAAGAACAGGAAATCAAATACCTGATTCACAAAAGAGATAAGGATGCAGGCAAAACACCTAGATGTGATACAAGTGCAGACTCTGCAGATTTAACATCGAGGATATCACCCATGTCATCAGCAGCTGTCCAAAGATGTCATCGCGGTACTATCTACCTATGAGGCATAATGTAGTGGCCAAAACACTGTACAATGTAATCCGTAAAAAAGATAGCCCCGATAATAAACACATTAAAAGCTACAGCAATGTGGAAGACATCCATGTACATAATATGAAAGAGTACTGTGGAATGTTCCAGTAAAAACCCCAATAAAATGCAGGCATAACAGACCAGATATTATGATATGGGACAGGGAAAAGATGAAATGCACAGTAGTGGAAGTTAGCTGCCCATCAGATGCCAATATAATATTAAGGATTGGCGAAAAGGAGAATATCTAAGCAGAACTAATGAGAAATCTACAGATACTCCACTCTGACTATACCTTCAGATTTATGCCTGTGATTATTGGGGCACTGGGGTATGTTAGTAACTGCCTCAATACAAATCTTGAGAAGCTGGGCTTCACAGGAACAGAAAGAACACAACTAGTTAGGAAATTACAAGTACAATCCATTAATGGAACAGTAAAAATATGTAAAACATTCCAAAAATTCAGAATCTAATAACTGCATATACACATGTACAGATACAAAGCATATGCACACATATAACTGAAAACATCCACATCCACACACACAATAACATCCATATCTACACACACACACACACATACATACATACATACATATCTACCTAGTTGATGCTGTGTAAATTCCAATGAGAGAGTCTTGTGTCTGTTAGAAACCGACTCTCTCTCTATTGGCACAAATTTTTGAAGTTATAAAACCAGAAGAACATACAAACATACATATAGACATACATACATACATACATACATACATACATACATACATACATACATACATACATGATGACTGTCCCCTCGTTATCGAGTATGGCCATTGCACGATATACCATTATTAATTAATTCTATCGTGCAATGCCTGTGCGCAAAGATTTTTTTTAAGTGTAGAAAGACTGTGCACTGAGCCAATCCCACTCTCTGAGCGACAGTAGCTATAACCCTAAAAGAAGAAAAGATCAACAACATCGGTAACTACTGAGCCGCAGGTTTTATGTCGGAGTTATCCCAGTTTCCTGAGTTGCCTTCTCCTAGAAGAATGCCCTGACAAAGGCTAGGGGTCCTTCACTCCCAGTGGTTTAACCGCGCAATCGGGTATCCAACCCGACTATTTCTATGTCCCCGCGCATATACATACACATGCATATACATATATACATATACATGCAAATACATATATACATATAAATACATAGGCATATTAACCGCGCAGTACATGTGTATATACATATTTACACACTTTTGGATGTCCGTTGACTCTTATGAGTTCTTCCGCCCTTTGTCATACATACATACATACATACATACATACATACATACATACATACATACATCTTGCCCAGGTTTATGAGCATGAAAAAAAATATATCATTAGAATAGCCAGTGATCTGGAGGAGAGATATGGAATAAAGGCTGATATAAATCTCTCACCCAGAGAAATCGGAAGATCCTATTCAATGTTAAAACAAGATGAAAAAATTGACCAATTTACAGAAAAAGTTGTGCATGGATACTTGAGACGTAAAACACAGACCATAGAGGGGATAAACCACTCAAAAAGCCTGGCATGGAGTTCCGACAAGTTTATGACATCACACCTTGAGGGATATCTCTATGCAATACAGGAACAAGAACTCCCTATGTAAAACAAAGATCGAGGATGTAAGCCACATTGTTGCCAGCTGCGAAAGAATGTCATCTCGCTACTACCTCCCCATGAGACACGATGGGATAGCTAGAACCATCTGGAACGCACTTCGGAAAACAAAATTAACAACAAACGAGGAAGAATATATTGAGACAGATGGCACTAAGGAATACTGGTGGAACCTGAAAATAAAAACTGCCACCAAATTAAAGCACAACCGGCCTGATATTGTTGTTTGGGCCAGACATTGAAAACGTGTTCTGTTGTGGAGATCAGCTGCCCACTTGATGTAAACGTTGTCAGAAAAATACAGGAGGAGGACATCTACGGACCATTGATGAGGAGTTTACAAATCCAGTCTCCAAGATACACCTTTAGCTTCATACCCATCATTATTGGAGCTACGGGTTATATACCAACCCGCTTGGACCAATGTATAACTGAACTTGGATTTGCGGACAAAGAGCGCAGCTCCCTAATTCATAGTCTACAAATGGCTGCGATAGCTGGCACCTTCAAAATTTGCTAAACATTCTTGCGATTCAAGGGATGACAATTTCTTTTCTTTTACAACCTTGCCACCAGGAAGGTGGCCGGTCAAAAAAATATACTCGAAATTAAGAGAAAGAGATAACATACATACATACATACATACATACATACATACATACATACATACATACATACATGGTGACTGCCAACTCGTTTTCGAGTACGGCCACTACTTTATATCCATGTAGGAGAACCCCTACCGATGCGCTGAACGAGTGGGACTTTTTAGTCCAGCCAGCGACTTGAAAACTCTGGTACAAACACTACACCTGTGACAATTATTGACACATAGTGCTGGGCCCATGGTACCATGTGACGACAAGTGCAGAGAGATCTCCAGATATAAAGCAATGCTTGTGCCGCGAAGCTTTTATAGTGAACAAAGCCACTGCACAAAGCCAGTCCCACTCTCTTAACCAAGATGATATTTACCAAAAAGAAGAACAAGTCAACATCATTGGATACCACCAGAGTTGCAGGTGTTATATCAGAGTTTTCCTTCTCCTAGAATTCTACCTTGACAAAGGCTAAGGGGTCATCTCTCCCGGTGATTTTGGATGGCCATTGACTCTTAAGAGCTCCTTTGCCCTTTGACAGGTTTTGTTTTTAGTCGTGCAGGATGTCCAAAGTCACCCTCCTCACCAAGAAA
Source organism: Eledone cirrhosa (assembly GCA_964016885.1). Classification (NCBI taxonomy): domain Eukaryota; kingdom Metazoa; phylum Mollusca; class Cephalopoda; order Octopoda; family Eledonidae; genus Eledone; species Eledone cirrhosa. The sequence continues at coordinate 6,459,794 of OZ024761.1, read as the reverse complement.
CCTTGGTGGGGTTGCCAGTTTAGTCGCCAACGACCCGACCATGAGTCAGGTTGTACTGGGATACATGTTACCAGTAGCACCAACTGGTGACCTGACATAAACATACATACATATATACATACATACACACACACACACACACACACACACACACACACACAGAGTAAAGATCTAAAATAAATATAAAAATTATACACACGTGCAAAACCGATGTTTATATGAATGTATGTTCTCATGTTGGCTGGGAATACATTGAAAAACCATGTTTGTCGCTAAAACGGAAGTGGTTATAGATAAACACACACACACACGTACCAACAATCACACAGACACACGTGTGTGAGTGTAGATACACACACACACATACACATATATATATTAGAATTTTAATTCTCGCCCAAGCACAATTGATATATAAATGTAAGTCTGCACACACACACACACACACACACACACACACACACACATATATATATATATATCTGTGTGGATCTGTGTAATATATATATATATACACAATACTTTCGGAACAAATTTGTGAGAAAATTTGTTCCGAAAGTATTGCCAGTGTCCGACGAACCTGCAGTTCTAGAATCAGACACATCCATACAATGATCGTGTCTCGAGCTGTCTGCCGGCGAAACAATTGTAACACACAATAAACTGAGTCCAGATGCATCACTGATTTTTCGTTTTATATTTTATCACACTCTGCTCTGTAAGAACATAGAGTGCTCAACTGGCATACCGCCTATGGAAGTATCATAGCTACCATTAAACACACACACATATAGATAAAAATAACAGGTCCATTCATGTTGACATCTCTTATATATATATATTCCGATCGTCGGACAATGGATCGATGTGTAAACCAATCGATAGTAGTTATGCAATACCATACCATCAGGTAAAGGCGCATGGCTTAGTAGTTAGAGCATTGGCCTTGCAATCGAAAGGTTGTGAGTTCAATTCTCAGACCGGGTGATGTGTTGTTTCCTTGAGCAAGACACTTTATTTCACATTGCTCCAGTTTACTCAGCTGTAGAAAGGAGGTGATAGGACTGGGGTCCCTATCATTAAATTACCCAAGATACCCCCAACGAGATGTACCTAGGAGGAGGCCAGCTAAACCTGCTTAGGTGTGAGCTGTCACACACACACACCATCAGCCTCGAAAAAGGACACCTCTGCTCAATCACACACACACACACACACACACACACACACACACACACACACACACAATAAAATAACAGGAGGCCGGACTTGTGAAATTCCTTCAAAGTTTACCAACAGGCTTCAACATCAAAGATGGATAAATTGCCTAACGTCGAGTTCTTTTGCTACATACATCTATATATTTATATATATGTGTCACTACGACACACCTACCACCCCATCATGTGATAAGTGTACACACACACACACACAATTACACACACATATATATAGGGCGGGTAAAATTCCCGAGATCCATGGACGAGTTCTCTCCAGCGGTCTCTGTCCCTCATTATCGCTGCCATGTCCTGCATCTCCAACAGACCAGTGTCTGTCCTTAGGGCATCAACATATGTTAACCTTGGTCTTCCTCTTCTAGTGTGTCCATGTAGAGGCTCCCACAGGAGCACTGAGTGCAATGTCAACTCTAGATGTCGGTGAGCATGTCCAGCTAACCTCAGGCTTCTCTGTGCTAATCTAGAGCTGACTTTTGGGAGGTTCCCATACAGCACTGAGTTCTTAATCCTCAGTGTATACTGATTAATGTTCAGAGCCATCCTCAGCATTCTCGTGTAGCACCCATCCACCATCTGAGTGAGTTTCCAAGTCTCAGACCCGTACAGCAACACAGACTCCACTACAGCAACGAAGAGGCGGATTTTCAGGTCTTTACGAAGATCCGACTTCCACATCGATCTCAAGCTGTGGCACGCCGCCCAGGCCTTGCTCTTCCTCTCAATCACATCATCTTCTGTTTTCCCAATCTTTGCTCCCAAATACAGGAAGTCCTCAACCAATTCTAGCGGCTTAGATTAAAGATGCCATGTCTGAGACTATGAGAATCATGCGCCATATCACCTGTGGAATGAGCTCAAAGATTATCCGTACCTATGTATAATTCTTTGATCTGTTTATTTCATATATGTCATTCGATTTTTATGCTTTGCAGCATAGAGTTGAGGCCCTTTACGTTCTGAATTCAAATCTCGCCGAGGTTAACTTAGCCTTTCATCCTTACGGGGTCGGTAAAATAAAGTACCAGTAATGCACTGGTGTTGATTTAATTGACTTTCCCCTCCCTCCAACCTTGTTGTCCTTGTGCCTATATAAGAAATCGTTAATTGGCAGTATCGGTAGAGGGTCGGACTCCGTGCTGTACAGCATAGAGTTACGTCCCTTTATGATCTGAGTTCAAATCCCGCCGAGGTTAACTTTGCCTTTCTTCCTTACGGGGTCGATAAAATAAAGTACCAGTAATACACTACACCACACCACACCACACTACTCCACACTACACCATACTACACTACCTTACACCACACCACACTACGCTACACCACACTATACATTACACCACACTACACTACGCTACACCACACTACACTACACCACACTACGCTACACCACACTACACCACGCTACATACTACACGACACCACACCATACTACACTACGCTACAGCACACTACACCACGCTACACCTCACTACATTACACTACGCTACGCTACACCACGCTACATCACACTACACCTCACTACACTACACTACGCTACACCACACTACACTACACCATACTACACTGCACTACACCACGCTACACCTCACTACACTACACTACGCTACACCACGCTACATCACACTACACCTCACTACACTACACTGCACTACACTACACTACACCATACTACACTGCACTACACTACGCTACACCACACTACACTACACCACACTACGCTACACCACACTACACCACGCTACATACTACACGACACCACACCATACTACACTACGCTACACCACGCTACATCACACTACACCTCACTACACTACACTACGCTACACCACACTACACTACACCATACTACACTACACCATACTACACTGCACTACACCACGCTACACCACACTACACTACACCATACTACACTGCACTACACCACGCTACACCACACTACACTACACCACACTACATTGCAGGCCTTGTGCTAAAAATTGAAACAATTATTATACTAGTAGTGGTAGTGTAGTGTGGTGTTGTGTAGTATGGTCTGGTGTAGTGTTGTGTAGTGTGGTCTGGTGTAGTGTAATGTAGTGTAGTGTAGTGTGGTGTGATTTGGTGTGATGGTGGCGTGGTGTAGTGTAGTGTGGTGTGGTGTGGTATAGTGTGATGGTGGTGT
>OZ024761.1:6406395-6451395 GCA_964016885.1 Eledone cirrhosa | reverse complement strand
GTTGTTTGTTTGGGTGTTGTTGTTGTTCCACTCATTCTTTCTGTTTAGCTTTGGTCTTCTAATTTCTATTTCACTGGCCTCTCTGATTTGCCTATCTGCTGGGTCATTCCTATGTTTAGATATTATTCTAATTTCTATGTTGTCTATGTTACCGTCATGTTGTTGTCTAGCATGTTCGTATAGTACTGACCCGTTTTTACGTCCTTTTAGTTCCCCCCAGTGTTGGTCTATCCTTTCACCTATGCTACGAGCTGTCTCACCTATGTATGTTGTTGTCGTGTTTCTGCAAGTACCCTCTGTACATCTTATGCTATAGACTACGTTTCTAGTTTTACAGTTTATCCGGGGGTTCACCTTACATATGATACATTTCCTATTGGTACAGTGGGTTTTCTTAAAAGGGTAGGTTTTGCTGATCAGGGATTTTATGGTGGTTCCTGGCTTTTCTACCACCTTTATTTTTAAGTGGGTCTTTCTCAGGGCCTTTCTACACTGGTTAGCTAATTTCCCTCCAGGGGTGGCGTCCACAAACATGACACTCTGATATCTCTGGTTGTCGTACCATGATGTGGCCTTCCCTATCTTATGTCTAGCCCTATCTAAGCTATTCCATGATTTGCTCCTGTATAGTGGGCAAATTCCTTTCATGTCCAGTTCTATGAGGGTCTTATACTTTTCCATGGCTCCTTCGTATACTCTGACTCTGTCTCTTTGGTTGTAGCCAGAGAACTGCATGCGGTTGATGAAGTGTTGGATGTGTCCTTCCATTTCTGTTGGGTCGCACATGCTGGACACATTCTTCATCACTCGTACCAAATCTGCGATCAGAATATTAAACTTAGCACTACTGGACATTGCTGAGTTTTTGAGTATCAGGTATTTGGAGGCCATGGGTTTAGCATAGTGTGAGTGGAGAATTTGGGCTCTCTCGTCTATAGTGTTAATCCAGAGTTCTGTGTCTAATACAGGTAGTCTATTGTTAGGGTGTTTGGAAGGGAAGTCTATAGTTACAGTTATACTCTGGTGTATGGAATTAGCTATCTGCTGGATGCTTTCCATCGTGCTACGTTCTAAATCAAACTTGTTAGTGCTCTCTAGTGGGGGTGTTCTTATAACTATATTGATATCGTCTACATAACGAGAGTACATGATGAGGTCTATGGAGCTTTCATTAAGGAGGAGATCTTTAAGTCTCCTTTCCCACCATACCATGAAAAGGTTGGCAACATCACCAGCTATGCTGACGCCGATGGCTGCTCCCTCATTTTTGGTGTAGATTTTCTCATTGAACTTAAATATGTGGCCCTTTAGGGTAGTTTTGATACTAGCCCCTATTGCATGTGCGACCATTTTTCTTACCTGATCAGTGTTTTGGGGGGTCCGTATAGCTTTGGTCCACCCAATCCACCTTCCTATGGGAGTCTTTTTAGCCATTGAAAGCATCCAGCAGATAGCTAATTCCATACACCAGAGTATAACTGTAACTATAGACTTCCCTTCCAAACACCCTAACAATAGACTACCTGTATTAGACACAGAACTCTGGATTAACACTATAGACGAGAGAGCCCAAATTCTCCACTCACACTATGCTAAACCCATGGCCTCCAAATACCTGATACTCAAAAACTCAGCAATGTCCAGTAGTGCTAAGTTTAATATTCTGATCGCAGATTTGGTACGAGTGATGAAGAATGTGTCCAGCATGTGCGACCCAACAGAAATGGAAGGACACATCCAACACTTCATCAACCGCATGCAGTTCTCTGGCTACAACCAAAGAGACAGAGTCAGAGTATACGAAGGAGCCATGGAAAAGTATAAGACCCTCATAGAACTGGACATGAAAGGAATTTGCCCACTATACAGGAGCAAATCATGGAATAGCTTAGATAGGGCTAGACATAAGATAGGGAAGGCCACATCATGGTACGACAACCAGAGATATCAGAGTGTCATGTTTGTGGACGCCACCCCTGGAGGGAAATTAGCTAACCAGTGTAGAAAGGCCCTGAGAAAGACCCACTTAAAAATAAAGGTGGTAGAAAAGCCAGGAACCACCATAAAATCCCTGATCAGCAAAACCTACCCTTTTAAGAAAACTCACTGTACCAATAGGAAATGTATCATATGTAAGGTGAACCCCCGGATAAACTGTAAAACTAGAAACGTAGTCTATAGCATAAGATGTACAGAGGGTACTTGCAGAAACACGACAACAACATACATAGGTGAGACAGCTCGTAGCATAGGTGAAAGGATAGACCAACACTGGGGGGAACTAAAAGGACGTAAAAACGGGTCAGTACTATACGAACATGCTAGACAACAACATGACGGTAACATAGACAACATAGAAATTAGAATAATATCTAAACATAGGAATGACCCAGCAGATAGGCAAATCAGAGAGGCCAGTGAAATAGAAATTAGAAGACCAAAGCTAAACAGAAAGAATGAGTGGAACAACAACAACACCCAAACAAACAACACTGACCTAAGAGAAGTATAAATAAATAAGTAAATTAAATTAAATAAATAAAATAAGATAAATAAATACATACACAAGCACATAAACACACACTAGTCACCCAGCAGACACAACACTATACACACTAGTCACACATCACACATAACACAATACACACACGCAAACGCATGCGCAAAGAAGACAAAATAAAATAAGATAAACAAACAAGCAAATAAATAAATAAATATATAGACAGACTGAACAAAAAAAACAAAAAAAATGGCGTAGACATACAACACAACAGGAGGAACAATGAATATAACACCACTGACGATGTTGCAGATGTGCAACGAAAGATTTATGTAAATTATGTAAACTATATATATATGTGTTTGTCTATATTGTATCTGTATTATTTTTGACCGCCGGTCAGTCAATGGCAACATTGAGGACCGAGTAAGTTAGATCGCAGATATATATATATAAAAGACAGCGAGAAGCGAAAACCAACCAAACAGTGAGTGTGTTCTGTTATTAATTCTGGCAATATTACGCAAATATGACCCTCCCCAAATATAACAATATCTGTTTCGACACACGATTTCATATAAAAAACCTCGCAAAACTATATATATATATATATATATATATATATATACAATATTAAATAAATGGAAAACTATATTTATAAAACCATATTTATTTCATTATATATATTTCGGAGATATCATATTAACAATATGCTATGCCTTCCTCAGACAAAATACAATATAAACAGTTTTATAGATAAATAGATTCGACATACCGTTATAACACCGACTTCATTTGAAGAGGTTTAAGCTGGCAGTGAAAAAATTTTACACAAAGAGAAAGAAAGAGAGAAAACAGAAAGAAAGACAGAAAACGAAGAAAAGGAAGAAAAAGAAGAGAAAGAGGAAATGCATGGAACAAAATAGAGATTATATATATATATATATATATATATATATATATATATATATATAAGTATGTACACGTACATACATATATGTATACAGACGTACAGTAGTATGTATATATATATACATACATGCACACATATATATATGTACGTATGGATTCACCGAACATTTATTATAATTGTTTCTACGTTAGGCACAAGGCCAGCAATGACCCAGTGTATTACTGGTACTTTATTTTATCGACCCCGTAAGGATGAAAGGCAAAGTTAACCTCGGCGGGATTTGAACTCAGAATGGCAAGGGCCGTAACTCTATGCGCCAAAGCATGGCATCTGACACTCTACCAATACTGCCAATCCACCGCCTTTTATTATATCCACCGAACATTTATTATAATGCTCGGTGTGTTTGTAAACAAACATCCCGTATTAAGCCGTAGTGTCTAGCAACCATCGTTGCTCGTTTGTTCAACACTGACACAGGAACGCTGTACTAGTTTCAAGCTTATTAGCTATCGTCAGCAACGTATACCTTCCTGCCAGATTGTTGAACGTATATACTTACCTTATGCATATTAACGGCTGAGTAGCCCAATTTGCATATCGAGTGGGTTAATCGGCCGGGTGCACCGAAAACGATAAACGGAAAAAAATGAAACGAAATTTCATTTCCCACTCTTAGTACGGCTGCTACTTAAATATAAGTATGTACACGTACATACATATATGTATACAGATGTACAGCCGTACTAAGAGTGGGAAATGAAATTTCGTTTCATTTTTTCCGTTTATATATATATACTTATCTATATATATAAAACTGAGGATGTCTGTCTGTGAGTGTGTGTCTGTGAGTTTGAATCCCTAAAACTCGAGAAGTACCCAACCGATTTTTTTCAAACTTTACTTGTTTCAGGGAATCTTATGCACATAAAAAAATTTAACTTTCTGATCCCCTAGGGCCCGCATTAGGTGAAAAACTGCGTTTTTTTCAGCCTTTTAGGTTTTTTTTTAGGCGTTACGTGGGCCGATTTCCTTGAAATTGTAACTATGTATTAGCCCGTCTCTTCTTCATACCGTGAGCAAAGAAAATCCAACCTTTTTTATAGGCTTAGGGCCCGTATTAGGTGAAAAACTTCATTTTTTTCAGCTTTTTAGGGCATTTTTGAGGCGTTACGTCTAGCTGATTTTCCCGAAATTTCAAGACATATTATGTGGACAACGTGTGAAGATTTCATTTCTTGAATTTAGGCAATCGCTATTGCGTAATCTCCTTAGAATATTTATCCTTTCTTCAATACACAGTCCACAAGACGGATTGCCCCTTGCGTATGGCTTGGACTTAGTGATGGCTTTCCATTGAATGGAGTAGTCTATGTGAGTCCTTGAGGGACCATACGTGGCCCGCGAGTTTCGTGGATGATCGTTTATCCGGGCACCTAAAGGTCGACTGATGGCTCAGGAAGCATTCCTTAAATAGCGGCTTACAGAAATTACAGCAACCCAGAGAGTAATTATAAAAGAGTTAGGCGGCAAGATATACCCTGACCACAGGGTAAGACTAGAAAACCTCTCCAACGCCCCCGAGTGCTATTATTGCTACCACCTCCGGTAAACCACAAAACTACTGAATAACCTAAACTATATATAGAAAGGGTTTTAAACCCCATTAACAGGTTAAGGTTTCTTTTGTCAAAAATACGGCGAAAGCTTCTATTTCTAACGAATTTCAAACTTGGCTCGCTGTTTCAAAACAAACTTGCTTTGAAGAGATGTCAACATGAATGGACCTGCTATTTTTATCTAAAGACATTTTTTTCCAATTCCAACCCGCCCGTCCCCTCAATCTATCTTATTTCTCATTCTTTCTTCTGATGAAGGACTAGCGTCCGAAACGTTAAGACCCTCTTCCTGCTATATCAAGCGTTAACCTAATATATCCCTTCCATATACTGTACCGATTGTGTTGTTATTTCTGTTTACCTTTTACATACATATATATAAATATATATGTATATACATATATATGTGTGTGTGTGTGTATCTGTGTGTGTATATGGATGTGTATGTATGTGTATGTGTGTGTGTATATATATATATATGTATATATGTATGTGTGTGTGTGTATGTATGTATGTATGTTGTGTGTGTGTCAGCATAAAGCAATGCAAATCTTTGACTATGGAAACTAGTGAAACGAGTTAGACCTATAATAAACTGGTAGTGAAGTAGAAACAGTTGACAGTAACAGCTGTGGGACTCGAACTCACATCTGCCGTAAACCACACAGTTATGTTACCCAGTAGTGTGACTCGAACTCACATCTGCCGTAAACCACACAGTTATGTTACCCAGTAGTGTGACTCGAACCCACATCTGCCGTAAACCACACAGTTATGTTACCCAGTAGTGGGACTCGAACTCACATCTGCCGTAAATCACACAGTTATGTTACCCAGTAGTGGGACTCGAACTCACATCTGCCGTAAATCACACAGTTATGTTACCCACTGCACCAAACTGAGCTGAGAAAACTTCCCTTATTTAGTAAATAAACAACTGGACTTTTCTTTTTTGGAGCCGTTGAGTGAATTATGAATTTTGCTTAAAGTTAACAGCTGAAACGCTGTAACATATTGTATGAAGCTGATTCTTGAATTATATTAAGAGTACACGTGTCTGTGTGGAATACTCAACCACATTAATTGTTGGACTGAACATCTATATGTTCATCATCGAACCCGAGAATTCGTCCCCACCATTGTCATCACATGTATTACTGGTATAGTCTACCCCCGGCATTCGCGGTCCTGGTTATTCGCGTAATTTTCCTTAGAACCTAACTAATAATTGTTCGTGGACACCACCGCATATTCGCGGAATCGTAAATACATACATACACACACACACACACACACGCACGCACATGTATACACACACACACACATCCATGCATACATACAGATACATGCATACACACACACACATCCATACACACATATACATACACATCCATAAACACACACATCCATACACACATATACATACATGCATACACACATCCATAAACACACACACATCCATACATACATATACATACATACATACACACACACACACACACAAATTATTAATAAAAATATACCGTATTTGTCGGCTTATTGGACACGTTACATTTTCACTTTTATGGACCATGTCCAATATTCGCGGTTTTCGCTCTTCGCGGGTGCTCTCGGAACGCAATTTGAACTGAGAACGTTTCCAGCGCATCTCCCTCACCACCCTCTAGAAAAACGCCTTCTCTATTCTGTCCGCCGAAGCCGTGGGGCGGTCAGCGCCTGGGACCCCATTTGCTCACAATAATGAGAGATGGGGAGGGTGAGAGAGATGGAGGTGATGACAGTGGGAGTTTGGCTCCTCTGTGTTCAGACCTGGTGTACATGACTACACTAATTAGGATAAAAGAGACAACGATGACAATAATATAAATTATTTATTGGGTAGTGGGATTAACAATGCTCCTTAGGCTCGTCTCTTCTGTCCCTTCTCCAGTCTACAGACCCATGCTTAGAGTAGCCCCAATCACATAGACCGGTGGTTCCCAAGGGTTCCACAAAGAAATGTCTAGTGTACCGTGATAAAAGGTAGAGGAGTATATTTATATGACTATTACTATCATATAACAGTATTAGACAGTATTAGACAGTATTAGACTTTATTAGACAGTATTAGATTTATTAGACAGTATTAGACTTTATTAGACAGTATTAGATTTATTAAACAGTATTAGACTTTATTAGACAGTATTAGATTTATTAGACAGTATTAGACTTTATTAGACAGTATTAGACAGTATTAGACAGTATTAGACTTTATTAGACAGTATTAGACTTTATTAGACAGTATTAGACTTTATTAGACAGTATTAGACAGTATTAGACAGTATTAGACTTTATTAGACAGTATTAGACAGTATTAGACTTTATTAGACAGTATTAGACAGTATTAGACAGTATTAGACAGTATTAGACAGTATTAGACAGTATTAGACTTTATTAGACAGTATTAGATTTATTAGACAGTATTAGACTTTATTAGACAGTATTAGACAGTATTAGACAGTATTAGACTTTATTAGACAGTATTAGACAGTATTAGACTTTATTAGACAGTATTAGACTTTATTAGACAGTATTAGACAGTATTAGACAGTATTAGACTTTATTAGACAGTATTAGACAGTATTAGACAGTATTAGACTTTATTAGACAGTATTAGACTTTATTAGACAGTATTAGACACTATTAGACAGTATTAGACTTTATTAGACAGTATTAGACTTTATTAGACAGTATTAGACTTTATTAGACAGTATTAGACAGTATTAGACAGTATTAGACAGTATTAGACAGTATTAGACTTTATTAGACAGTATTAGACAGTATTAGACTTTATTAGACAGTATTAGACTTTATTAGACAGTATTAGACAGTATTATACAGTATTAGACTTTATTAGACAGTATTAGACAGTATTAGACTTTATTAGACAGTATTAGACTTTATTAGACAGTATTAGACTTTATTAGACAGTATTAGACTTTATTAGACAGTATTAGACAGTATTAGACTTTATTAGACAGTATTAGACTTTATTAGACAGTATTAGACTTTATTAGACAGTATTAGACAGTATTAGACAGTATTAGACTTTATTAGACAGTATTAGACAGTATTAGACTTTATTAGACAGTATTAGACAGTATTAGACTTTATTAGACAGTATTGGACAGTATTAGACAGTATTAGACAGTATTAGACTTTATTAGACAGTATTAGACAGTATTAGACAGTATTAGACAGTATTAGACTTTATTAGACAGTATTAGACAGTATTAGATTTATTAGACAGTATTAGACTTTTTTAGACAGTATTAGACAGTATTAGACAGTATTAGACAGTATTAGACAGTATTAGACTTTATTAGACAGTATTAGACAGTATTAGACAGTATTAGACTTTATTAGACAGTATTAGACTTTATTAGACAGTATTAGACAGTATTAGACTTTATTAGACAGTATTAGACTTTATTAAACAGTATTAGACTTTATTAGACAGTATTAGACAGTATTAGACAGTATTAGACTTTATTAGAGCGTATTAGACTTTATTAGACAGTATTAGACAGTATTAGACTTTATTAGACAGTATTAGACAGTATTAGACAGTATTAGACTTTATTAGACAGTATTAGACTTTATTAGACAGTATTAGACAGTATTAGACAGTATTAGACTTTATTAGACAGTATTAGACAGTATTAGACTTTATTAGACAGTATTGGACAGTATTAGACAGTATTAGACAGTATTAGACTTTATTAGACAGTATTAGACAGTATTAGACTTTATTAGACAGTATTAGACAGTATTAGACAGTATTAGACAGTATTAGACAGTATTATACTTTATTAGACAGTATTAGACAGTATTAGACAGTATTAGACTTTATTAGACTTTATTAGACTTTATTAGACAGTATTAGACAGTATTAGACTTTATTAGACAGTATTAGACTTTATTAGACAGTATTAGACAGTATTAGACTTTATTAGACAGTATTAGACAGTATTAGACAGTATTAGACTTTATTAGACAGTATTAGACAGTATTAGACAGTATTAGACAGTATTAGACAGTATTAGACTTTATTAGACAGTATTAGACTTTATTAGACAGTATTAGACAGTATTAGACAGTATTAGACAGTATTAGACTTTATTAGACAGTATTAGACAGTATTAGACTTTATTAGACAGTATTAGACTTTATTAGACTTTATTAGACTTTATTAGACAGTATTAGAGAGTATTAGAGAGTATTAGACAGTATTAGACTTTATTACACAGTATTAGACTTTATTAGACTTTATTAGACAGTATTAGACTTTATTAGACAGTATTAGACAGTATTAGACTTTATTAGACAGTATTAGACTTTATTAGACAGTATTAGACTTTATTAGACAGTATTAGACAGTATTAGACTTTATTAGACAGTATTAAAGTTTATTAGACTTTATTAGACAGTATTAGACTTTATTAGACAGTATTAGACTTTATTAGACAGTATTAGACTTTATTAGACAGTATTAGACAGTATTAGACTTTATTAGACAGTATTAGACAGTATTAGACTTTATTAGACAGTATTAGACTTTATTAGACTTTATTAGACTTTATTAGACAGTATTAGACTTTATTAGACAGTATTAGACAGTATTAGACTTTATTAGACAGTATTAGACTTTATTAGACTTTATTAGACTTTATTAGACAGTATTGGACAGTATTAGACAGTATTAGACAGTATTAGACTTTATTAGACAGTATTAGACAGTATTAGACAGTATTAGACTTTATTAGACAGTATTAGACTTTATTAGACAGTATTAGACAGTATTAGACAGTATTAGACTTTATTAGACAGTATTAGACTTTATTAAACAGTATTAGACTTTATTAGACAGTATTAGACAGTATTAGACAGTATTAGACTTTATTAGACTTTATTAGAGCGTATTAGACTTTATTAGACAGTATTAGACTTTATTAGACAGTATTAGACAGTATTAGACAGTATTAGACTTTATTAGACAGTATTAGACTTTATTAGACAGTATTAGACAGTATTAGACAGTATTAGACTTTATTAGACAGTATTAGACTTTATTAGACAGTATTGGACAGTATTAGACAGTATTAGACAGTATTAGACTTTATTAGACAGTATTAGACTTTATTAGATAGTATTAGACAGTATTAGACAGTATTAGACAGTATTAGACAGTATTAGACTTTATTAGACAGTATTAGACAGTATTAGACAGTATTAGACTTTATTAGACAGTATTAGACTTTATTAGACAGTATTAGACAGTATTAGACTTTATTAGACAGTATTAGACTTTATTAGACAGTATTAGACAGTATTAGACTTTATTAGACAGTATTAGACAGTATTAGACAGTATTAGACTTTATTAGACAGTATTAGACAGTATTAGACAGTATTAGACTTTATTAGACAGTATTAGACTTTATTTGACAGTATTAGACAGTATTAGACAGTATTAGACAGTATTAGGCAGTATTAGACTTTATTAGACAGTATTAGACTTTATTAGACAGTATTAGACAGTATTAGACAGTATTAGACAGTATTAGACAGTATTAGACTTTATTAGACAGTATTAGACAGTATTAGACTTTATTAGACAGTATTAGACTTTATTAGACTTTATTAGACTTTATTAGACAGTATTAGACAGTATTAGACAGTATTAGACAGTATTAGACTTTATTAGACAGTATTAGACTTTATTAGACTTTATTAGACAGTATTAGACTTTATTAGACAGTATTAGACAGTATTAGACTTTATTAGACAGTATTAGACTTTATTAGACAGTATTAGACTTTATTAGACAGTATTAGACAGTATTAGACTTTATTAGACAGTATTAGACTTTATTAGACTTTATTAGACTTTATTAGACAGTATTAGACTTTATTAGACAGTATTAGACTTTATTAGACAGTATTAGACTTTATTAGACAGTATTAGACTTTATTAGATAGTATTAGACAGTATTAGACTTTATTAGACAGTATTAGACTTTATTAGACTTTATTAGACAGTATTAGACTTTATTAGACAGTATTAGACAGTATTAGACTTTATTAGACTTTATTAGACAGTATTAGACTTTATTAGACTTTATTAGACTTTATTAGACAGTATTAGACTTTATTAGACAGTATTAGACAGTATTAGACTTTATTAGACAGTATTAGACAGTATTAGACAGTATTAGACTTTATTAGACTTTATTAGACAGTATTAGAGTTTATTAGACAGTATTAGACAGTATTAGACAGTATTAGACTTTATTAGACAGTATTAGACAGTATTAGACAGTATTAGACAGTATTAGACTTTATTAGACAGTATTAGACTTTATTAGACAGTATTAGACAGTATTAGACAGTATTAGACTTTATTAGACAGTATTAGACTTTATTAGACAGTATTAGACAGTATTAGACAGTATTAGACAGTATTAGACTTTATTAGACAGTATTAGACAGTATTAGACAGTATTAGACAGTATTAGACTTTATTAGACAGTATTAGACAGTATTAGACAGTATTAGACAGTATTAGACAGTATTAGACTTTATTAGACAGTATTAGACTTTATTAGACAGTATTAGACTTTATTAGACAGTATTAGACAGTATTAGACAGTATTAGACAGTATTAGACTTTATTAGACAGTATTAGACAGTATTAGACAGTATTAGACAGTATTAGACTTTATTAGACAGTATTAGACAGTATTAGACAGTATTAGACAGTATTAGACAGTATTAGACTTTATTAGACAGTATTAGACTTTATTAGACAGTATTAGACTTTATTAGACTGTATTAGACAGTATTAGACTTTATTAGACAGTATTAGACTTTATTAGACAGTATTAGACAGTATTAGGCAGTATTAGACTTTATTAGACAGTATTAGACAGTATTAGACTTTATTAGACAGTATTAGACTTTATTAGGTTCCTACAAAGGTTTCTGAAGCAAAAGGTTTGAGAATCCCTGACTTAGCCCATTCTCGCTACATTCACCCATATTTTAACAGGTATACATTTGTGATTGGGGCAGTTCCCTTACTTAGCCTGTGGCTTTTCCAAAGTGGAATTTGGAAAACCTGATAAGGGCTTGACAGAAGAAGAATCTGTCTGTCATCTCCCTCACAAGACGAATCTGTCTGTTGTCTACGTCACAACAGGAATCTGTCATCCACCACATAAGCCCCTCTTCTCAAAATGGGCGTTACCGCCCCCTCTCCCCAAGGGGCGTTCAGAAGGTTCGGGGTGGGGGGCACTTAAGGGGGTGGGGAGGCTGGAAATAGAGATGATATAATACTATATATATAATATCAAATGATACTTATGTATATATAAATATAGTAAAATAAAAGAAATATATAATATTTATACATAGTACTAGCAGAATGGCCCGGCGTTGCTCGGGATTTGGTCTAGGATTCTTATATATTTGATATATATTTATCCTTATCGAGCCTCGTGAAATAAATACGGTTGTTTATATTTTGTTATTGTGTATGCAAAAATATCTGTACACAAATATATATATATATATATATATATATATATATATATATTAAAATAACAGATTAAAGTTTAAGCAAAGAATCGCTGCTTTCACCTTTAACGGGATCTTCTGAAACTAAAAAAAATCAATCTGTGAACGCAGAAGTAAATATTTCGAAAAACGTTACACACTATATATACACATATACACACACTATATGTACATATATATACACAAACACACATAGCGTCATAATGTCGTAATGCAGACAGCCAGACATACAGACAGATATTATAAGGGCGCGACGTTATAGCTATGTATCTATCTAAAAAGAAAGACTAAGAATTATAGAGAGAGATCGCTAAATCGCTTAATGCGTTCCCTAGGGCATTGAAAATTTGAAATATTGTTTGCTCAAAACACTCACACGACCATAAGTATTACATGTGTAAAGTTTGAAAACAATCGGTTGGGTGGTTCTCGAGTTTTAGGGAGTCAGACAGACAGACAGACATTCTCTGTTTTAGATATATAGATAGATATATATTTTTCGTTTCTGAATTTGTTTAGCAAGATTCTTTATTTGAAAACGTGTGTTGAAACCGATATTGTTATGCTTTGGGAGGGTCATGTTGTCAATAAGAAACACACGCACCAACCATTACCTCAATGGCCAATAAAACCCACACAGAAAGATGGAACGGGTGGACCAGAGCCATACGGACCCCCGAAAACCACGATGAACTAAAGAAAATGATTGCACATGCGGTGGGGGCCAGTATAAAATTAACCCTTAAGGAACATATGTTCAAATTTAATGGAAAAACATATGCCCAAGAGGAGGGAGCAGCCATTGGTGTTAGCATTGCAGGTGACATAGCTAACCTATTGATGGTATGGTGGGACAATAGACTTAAACTTAAAGAACAATTAGAAGACAGCAACCTCTTAACCCTGATAATGTAGTCCCGCTACGTTGATGATATAAACATCGTAGTAAAAACACCCCCACTAGAGAACAGTCAGGAATTAGAGAAAAACACCATGGAAAGCATCCAGCAAATAGCTGACTCCATCCACCAGAGTATTAGAGTTACTATAGACTTCCCAAGCAAACACCCCAACCATCGATTACCTATACTAGACACAGAACTCTGGTTAGAAACCATTAATAACAAAAAAAACAAATCCTCCATTCCCATTATGCCAAACCCATGACTTTCAAATATCTGATCCACCGAAACTCAGCTGTTTCGGATCACACCAAAATCAACATAGTGATTGCGGATTTGGTACGGGTGATGAGAAACGTGTCCCGCATGTGCAACCCCAAAGAACTAGAGAGACACATGCAACACTTCATCCACCGTATGCAGTTCTCTGGCTACAATCAGAGAGATACAATCAGAGTATATAGAGGAGCCAGAACCAAATGGGAAAAAATGGTAAATAATGATACAAATGGGACCTGTCCCTTGTATAGGAGCAAATTTTGGAATAGAATAGAAAGAACTAGGAATAGGGTTAATAGAATAAACTCATGGTATGATAGCAATAAATACCAGAGTGTAATGTTCATCAATACAACCCATAGAGGTGAATTAGCTTACAAATTTAGAAGGGCCCTAGATAAACTTAAACTTAATATTAAGATAGTAGAAAGACCTGGTACCTCCATAAAAACACTTATTAGCAATACATACCCTTTCAAAGATTTCCCTGTATTGATAAGAAATGCATAATCTGTAAACTAAACCCCCATATTAACTATAAAACTAGAAATGTAGTATATAGCATAAGATGTACTGAAGGACAATGTAAAGATAAGAATATAGTGTTCATTGGTGAGACAGCTCGTAGTATAGGAGAATGGTTAAATGAACACTGGCGAGAACTTCAAGATAAAAAAGAATCATCACTACTCCACCAATATGCTAAAATAGAACATAAGGGTAAATTAGAGAACATAGAAATAAAAATAGAATCTACACACAGAAAAGACGCAATGTTTAGACAAATCACAGAGGCAATAAACATAAAAGAATTACAACCAAAATTAAATAGAAAGCATGAGTGGAACAGCAACATCACAACTTACAATTAAGGACAAAATGAAAACACACACACACATAGAACAAACAACGAACCAGTAACATGTAAATAAACAAATAAATAAACGAATATAAACACACACAAACACCCGGATGTAGCGCATGCGCAGACTGAGCACACAACATTCACACAGAAACGAGATGGCGTAGGACAGAACAAAGGAGAGGCACAAAAACAAAGAAAAGAATCCCCAGTCACTGAAGAAGTCATAGAATGTGTGACGAAAGAACTTTGACAATATATAAACAACCATCTGGTTGTGGAACCAACCAACCAACCGGAAATTTATAAATTCCTAAATTTATAAATTTAATTTATAATAAATTGGAGTGAAAGCAACTGGTGCGTGTGTTTCTTATTGGCAACACGACCCTCCCAAAGCATAACAATTCTGTTTCTCTCACCTTCTTTCGCCCACTGTCAGTTACACTTTCTCTCGACTGACCTCTTCCTCGCACTTCCACTCACTCACTCTCTGTTTCTACCCTTCTCACTTCCTCCCGTTTGGCTAGTAGTGGGGTTTTTTCTTGCTCACATCTCACTCACGTCGGACGGTCTGTATTTTGATCACTCATGAAATCCACCCAGTTTATGCTGACCGGATAACCATGTTGGTTGTTTATTTTCCAACCTTCGGTTTGCTTTTATCCTTCTATGTTGTTTACTTGTCTCACTCGCTTTACGCGATTTACTTGTCCCAATAGCTTTTTTTAGTTACCTGAGGTATATGATTTTTAATGCGATGAAATATCAATGATGGTTGGCAAATCACTGACGAGGGACTAATTTTATCATATGTAACCCATGTGCAACTACGCAGTATTCTTCTTTCTTCTCCTGTTTTTTTTATATATATATATATATATATAAATAAAAAAAAAAAATATATATATATATATATATATATATATATAAATTAACGATTTTATTTATTATATATTATTTACAATTTGTGTGTAGGTAGGTCTCTCTGGAAATAGGGGTGGGTGGGGTGCTGAGGATAATATGTGGCCGTAAGGTGTGGGGGTGACAAACGTTTGAGAACCTCTGTACTAAACCAATTGAAAAATTAATTAAAAACAACGAAAACAATCGAGTTACCTCCCTCGCATCATATGTAACAAAAATGGTGTATGTGTGTGCGTGTTTGTTTGTGTGAGTTTGTGTTTGTGTGTGTGTGTGTGTGTGCGTGTGCTATTTTTGTGTGTCTCTGTGTTTGTTTGTTTATGTGTGTGTTTCTCCGTGTGTGATTCTGTGTGTGTTTGTATGTGTGTTTCTGTGTGTGTGTGTATGCGTGTTGAGTTACGTTATTTATTATTTTTTTATCAGTAGAGGGTCGGACGCCATGCTTTCCAGCATAGTTACGTCCCTTTACGATCTGAGTTCAAATCCCGCCGAGGTTGACTTTGCCTTTCATCCTTACGGGGTCGATAAAATAAAGTACCAGTAATACACTGGGTAATTTCTGGCCTTGTGCCTAAAGTAGAAATAATTATTTTTTATGTGCTCGGCAAAGGAGGAGGGACAGAATGCACTTCAGTGATTGTGGATGGAAGAGGCTATGTAGCCGGTAAGAGGCTATGCAGCCGGTAACAGTGTCAGACACCATGAGTTGCGGCCCGAGTTAAGATAATTTCAAATCTTTTCCACCATCAATTGTTAAAAAAACAAGTTAGAATCATTTAGTCATCCATTTGTAACGTACGTTACACTTTAGTTACATACACACACAAATCTACACGTAAATACATTAACAGATACAACAGAAGGAAGGAGCTGGTGAAACGCTATAGCGAGGTGTGTTGCGCCCCTTTAGGGTTTACCGGCTACTTAGCCTATTCGTTTGTGGATGTGGTGAGGAGGAAAGGTAGGAGTTCATCATAGACCAGGGATCCGAACAGACTGAACCCTAATATTGATAACGACCCCCTTCGTTGCTGTTTAGTCCCAGTTCAGCCCTCCCTTATCCAACAGACATTCCAACTGTGACCCATTCTGTGGAACAAACCCGTTGTTTTACTTTTATGTCTAGTCTAAAGTCTGTCTCAAGCTCGGAGGCTGACCAAGCGGTGTTTATCCCAGTTTCCATGGCGTTAAGCAACTGAGAGTACAATTCTCCCCTCTCCCCCTGGACAGGACGCCAGTCCATCGCAAGGTTAAACTCCCAGCTGCTGGTACTCAGTTTCAGCTGAGTGTACTGTAGCAGCCTGGAATTGAACCCAAAATGTTATGTTCATAGGTCCAACACCCTTACCACAAGGCCACCAGCTTCCATGTACTTTTATGGGTTCATACCAGTGATATACTGGGGTTGATGAAATCAATAAATTCACCTTTGTGAAATAATTGTTTCTACTATTGGCACAAGGCCAGTAATTATCCCAGAGTATTACTGGTACTTTATTTTATCGACCCCGTAAGGATGAAAGGCAAAGTTAACCTCGGCGGGATTTGAACTCAGTCCGTAAAGGGATGCAACTCTGTGCTGCAAAGCATGGCGTCCGACCCTCTACCGATACTGCCAATCCACCAAATAATGGTTTCTGATTTAAGCACAAGGCCAGCAATTTGGCGAGGAGGGGAAAGTAGATTAGATCGACCTCAGTGCATGTCTGGTACTATATTCTATCGACCCCGTAAGGATGAAATACAAAACTAACCTCGGTGTGATTTGAACTTGGAACGTAAAGGGCCATAACTCTATGCGACAAAGCATGGCGTCCGACGCTCTACCGACTCTACCAAACCACTGTCCAATGGTTTCTAATTTAGGCACAAGGCTGACCCAAGGTTGACCAAATATCACAACACATGGTGTCCGACGCTCTACCGACTCTACCAAGCCACCGTCCAATGGTTTCTAATTTAGGCACAAGGGTGACCCAAGGTTGACCAAATATCACAACACATGGTGTCCGACGCTCTACCGACTCTACCAAGCCACCGTCCAATGGTTTCTAATTTAGGCACAAGGGTGACCCAAGGTTGACCAAATATCACAACACATGGTGTCCGACGCTCTACCGACTCTACCACGCCACCGTCCAATGGTTTCTAATTTAGGCACAAGGGTGACCCAAGGTTGACCAAATATCACAACACATGGTGTCCGACGCTCTACCGACTCTACCAAGCCACCGTCCAATGGTTTCTAATTTAGGCACAAGGGTGACCCAAGGTTGACCAAATATCACAACACATGGTGTCCGACGTTCTACCGATCCGTCGCCCTTCACGAGCACCAATGATGGTTACTAATACAGACATATGGCCAGACATTTGGAGAGAGGGAAAGACGATTTACCCCAGGGTATTACTAGTACATTATATTTACCCCAGGGTATTACTGGTACTTTATATTGACACCAGTATATTACTGGTACATTATATTTACCCCAGGGTATTAATGGTACTTTATATTGACCTCAGTACATTACTGGTACTTTATATTGACCTCATTTTATTACTGGTACATTATATTGACCCCAGAGTATTACTGGTACATTATATTGACCCCCCCCCCCCAGTACATTACTGGTACTTTATTTTTACCAACGCCAGGAGACTAAAAGGCAAATCTAGCCTCGGCGGGATTTGAAGTCAGAACGTAAAGGGCCATAACTCTAACATAACAATAACACTGAAACTGCTAGAAGCAGCAGCCCAAATCCTCTTAAATAAAGAAGGATATCTGGAATAATAAAGAGGGTTCTTCGTCCACGATGATCATTTAGTTGTTCAATTAACTGTAT
Source organism: Eledone cirrhosa (assembly GCA_964016885.1). Classification (NCBI taxonomy): domain Eukaryota; kingdom Metazoa; phylum Mollusca; class Cephalopoda; order Octopoda; family Eledonidae; genus Eledone; species Eledone cirrhosa. Next base: position 6,432,935 of record OZ024761.1, on the reverse strand, counting down.
TCATACTTGTGAAATTTACAGGTAAGTGTTCAGACTCCAGCTGACCTTCTCCATAGCAGCCCGCCTGAGGAAGGAACCCCGCGAGGTGGGGTGGTTGTCGCTGGCCATTGGCCGTAGGGGCTCAGCTGAGACACCACCCTTACCCAGGTGCAGAGTCTGTCACCCTCTCCCCGCCCCCTTCCTTTGACTAATTATCCTTGCTCTTTCCCTCCTTTTCCTCTCATTTATGGCATTTATAGTTCTTTCCAATACTACTTTCTGTCTTTTTTTTTGTTGTATTTGTAATATATTCAAACGTGAAATAAAAGACGATTTGTTTATTAGTGGCTGAGTATTCCAGAGATATGTGTAGTTTTCACGTAAAGCCTCGTTTTGACATTCTTAATCTCACTAGGAATTGGCAAAGCTTCAAATTGAACTGTAGTGTTCTCATTGAGATTACAAACGTAATTAAAAATTGAAAACCCAAACGATGAGTTACCTCCCTGTATTTAATGTCTACCAAAACTTTGAATGTGATATACTTAGATCTTACATTTTCCTTGCGTTAGTCACAGAGGAGAAGCAGTGTCTACGTGTTCAATTGCTAGAAATAGCAGCCAAACCTTCCTCATATCTCACCTGCCAACTTTAAAAAGGAACATATTGATTATGTTGTTCGCGATAACCAATCTTTTGATCAGAGGCTTGTTAAATCAGAGCTGTTAAACAACAACAACAACCTGCCTTTCAGGAGTCGATGAAATAAAATACCAGTTATGTAGTGAAGTCGACATAATTAAATTTCCCCTGTTCCTCAAACTGCTGGTCTTATGAAGAAATTGGAAACCATTAACATCAGTAATAAGCTGCTGAGTTGTCTCCCCTTAGAGAATTATTTCCCTTGTGTGACAATCCTGGGTTTTAATTGTTTCTACTTTTGGCACAAGGCCATCAAATCACCAGTACATTACTGGTACTTTATTTTATCGACCCCGCAAGGATGAAAGGCAAAGTTAACCTCGGCGGGATTTGAACTCAGACCGTAAAGGGACGTAACTATGCTGGAAAGCATGGCGTCCAACTCTCTACCGATACTGCCAATCCACAAGTCAATAATTCTTAACTTTCAGGTGTAAAATAAGTTGGCTGGAATTGGCAGACGACATGCTATTACTTAACTCGACAGAAGGTGATCTTCGTCTTGCACTTGATAGGTTTAAGGCCGAGTGCTGCATGGTTGGAATGTCAGTGCTGTGAAAACTGAGACACTCATCCTCTCATGGAAGCCTGCAGTGTACTCTACATGTACATGAAGTTCCACTGAAGAAGGTGGAGAAGTTCAAGTATCTCGGGAAGTAAAAGAATTGCAGGAGCTGGTGCAGTAATGCGTCAGCTTCAACATTCAGTAATCTGAAGAAGGGAAGTAGGTGTAAAAGCCAAATTCGTAATCTTCAATTCGGCTTTCGTGCCTATGGTCATGAATCTTGGGTAATGACCAAAATAATACGATCGGGAATACAAATGGCGGTAAGGGCTTCCTCCGAAGGGTCCTTGTTGTAATGTTACTCGATAAAGTGCGTAGCTCGGAGACGAGAGAGTCACTCCTGGTATAGCCTGGAATTGAGAGATCACAGCTCCGATACTACAGGCATGTGGTTAGAATGTGTCAGGAAAGAATCGTTGGCCAGATGTTAAGGCAAAAACCAACCGGTAGGAGACCCAGGGTTAAACCCCGAGCAAGATGGTTGGATAACATCCATGAATCTGGTTGGTCACGCTTGGGTATCCAGCCGGATCAGTTGGAGATGGTTGCTCCTGACAGGACCTGCTGGAAGGAGTGTTTGAGGACTCTGGCCCCCACGACACTCTCCCCCTCCTCCACCACCAACAACAACAACTCTAACTTCTTGTATGACCCAACTGAGTGGAATATAGTAACGTGAAATAATGTCTTCACGATAATACCTAACATCAGGAATCGAACTTACCAGTTTGGAAGCTCACTAACAACCACACACACACACTCACACACACACACACACACACACACACACACACACGCACACGCACAGACACATACACACAGAGACACAGACACACAGATACACACAGTCACACACAGACACAGACACACAGATACATACACACACACACACACACACACACACACATAGACACACACACACAGACACAGACACACACACACACACACACACACAGACACAGACACGCACATACACAATCACACACATACACAGGCACGGATACACCCCCCCCCCCACACACACAGGCACGTTCATACCACCTCTTAGCGTGAGGTAAATCGTTCAATTGGCCCAAATGCCAGTGGATCAGTTTTCCTATAATATCATGCCTCCATGTTTTAAAATGAATCTGGACCAGGACTTTACATTCAGATACGATGTCAGCCACAGGTTTCTCTCTCTCCACAGATCTTACAGAGTGGGCTAGCTTCCTCCTTCTCAATATGGTGTTTCATCCACTTCATTCTAAGGGTTTGCTCCTGTGCAGCCAGTTGCATTCTCTTGGTGGCTTTCTTGAGGTCCCGTTTTTTTAACCAGTCTCATGTCTACGGATCTCTGAATTCTGTTTTCTTAAAGAAGACGCCATGAAGAGCCTTTTCCTTCATTTTGTCCTTCCTCCTCCTCATTACTTCCTTCTTGACCCTCCTTTAGTCTATCGTCTGCTCCTTCAATACGACCTTATGTGTTGGCTCATTACTCACGGACACATTTATGCAAACTGCTCTTCTCCATCTGAACACTGTCCGCCACGCTGATACGACCTCTCCTGCCTTCAGGTCTCTTTAAGTACAATCTATCAACATCCTCCTCTTATGAAACATACTGTAGATAGAAATTAATGACTATCTAGTTCTTTCTGTTCGTTTACATTCCATTTGAGAATTCCCTCACTGTACCTAATAATAGACACAGGAATTTATTGCACTTGTAACATTCCAACAATTCCGGTGTGATTTCTATATATATAAGCCCACCCATATAAACTCTCATATCTGAAGAAGTGTCGATTAAGAGCCGGGACCCGATCACATGATCAAACCCGAGCTGATCGATATGGAAACAAATTGTAATACGTAATAAAGTTTACAAAAAGCTGCTATTTTTATTGTCATTTGGATTGGCAGTATCGGTAGAGGGTCAAGACGCCATGCTTTCCAGCAAAGTTACGTTCCTTTATGGTCCGAGTCCAAATCCCGCCAAGGTTTACTTTGCCTTTCATCCTTACGGGGTCGATAAAATAAAGTACCAGTAATGTACTGGGGTAATTGCTGGCCTTGTGCCAAAAGTTCAACAACAGTTAATAAACCATTATCAAGGCCACGTCCCATGGACTGAGTGTTTTACTAATACAAATTTAACCTCCCAGTGTTCTACCACTATATATATATATATATATATATATGTGTGTATGTGTGTGTGTGTGAGTGTTGTGTGTGCCTGCCTCTGTGTGTGTGTGTGTGTGTGTGTGTGTGTGTGTGTGTTCTGTGCGCTCCCTATTTTGAAATTATAGTCATGCTGGCTACAGAAGGAATACAGAACTTCTTAAAGTTGTTGCTACAGCATGGCCATAGCCGATTGCAATCTGTAAATATTCAAGAAATATAGAATACAACACAGAATCAACAGTAAATCAATATTTAAGGGAGACAACTATCATGTTTTGCCAGAGTTTCTTCCCTTAAAAACACACAATTGTCTCAATATAAATGTTGTGAAGGTTCCACAGAACCAGAAAGTCCACGCCTAGTTAGGAAGTTTTAAGTTCAGTACTTCAAAGGAAATGTAAAAATATGTAAAACATTTCATAAATTAAGAAAGAATTGCATGACTGGACATATATTCGTATGTATATGATGCCTTCTAATGTGGAAGTATGGCTGAGTGGTAAGAGAATTGGATTCACAATCTTGAGGTTGTGAGTTCGATTCCTGGACCTGGCGATGCGTTATGTCCTTGAGCAAGACACTTTATTTCACGTTGCATTTTCTACCTGGAGTTGCGACCGATAGATAGTACTAGCAACTGGAAAGACCAACGGAAACATTATTTCCTCGGTCCGATTTGCAGGCCCTTCGCCATTTTTTTAATTATATTTTACGTTATATTTTGACGTTTATAGGAATTTTTATGGACCACGTCCAATATTCGCGTGTTTTCACTCTTCACGGGTGCTCTAGGAACGTAAACCCGCGAATACAGGGAGACAACAGCTATGGCTGAAGTTGGTTACAATACTGTGGCTATCACAGTCTGGGACTAACTGGATGGAAGAGCGCTGGAGGCACCTTTCTATAATATATAGACCACACACTTCTCTATGATATATAGACCACACACTTCTCTGGTCTATATAAGACCACCTTTCTATAATATGTAGACCACACTTCTCAGGTCTATATAAGACCACCTTTGTATAATATATATAGACCACACACTTCTGTGGTCTATATAAGACCACCTTTCTATAATATGTAGACCACACTTCTCTGGTCTATATAAGACCACCTTTGTATAATATATATAGACCACACACTTCTGTGGTCTATATAAGACCACCTTTCTATAATATGTAGACCACACTTCTCTGCTCTATATAAGACCAGCTTTCTATAATATGTAGACCACACACTTCTCTGGTCTATATAAGACCACCTTTCTATAATATATAGACCACACACTTCTCTGGTCTATATAAGACCACCTTTCTATATAGACCACACACTTCTCTGGTCTATATAAGACCACCTTTCTATAATATATAGACCACACACTTCTCTGGTCTATATAAGACCACCTTTCTATATAGATCACACACTTCTCTGGTCTATATAAGACCACCTTTCTATAATATGTAGACCACACACATCTGTGGTCTATATAAGACCACCTTTCTATAATATGTAGACCACACACTACTCTGGTCTATATAAGACCACCTTTCTATAATATGTAGACCACACTTCTCAGGTCTATATAAGACCACCTTTCTATAATATATAGACCTAACCCTTCTCAGGTCTATATAAGACCACCTTTCGATAATATATAGACCACACACTTCTCTGGTCTATATAAGACCACCTTTCTATAATATATAGACCACACACTTCTCTGGTCTATATAAGACCACCTTTCTATAATATGTAGACCACACACTTCTCTGGTCTATATAAGACCACCTTTCTATAATATATAGACCACACACTTCTCTGGTCTATATAAGACCACCTTTCTATATAGACCACACACTTCTCTGGTCTATATAAGACCACCTTTCTATAATATATAGACCTAACACTTCTCTGGTCTATATAAGACCACCTTTCTATATAGACCACACACATCTCTGGTCTATATAAGACCACCTTTCTATAATATATAGACCTAACCCTTCTCTGGTCTATATAAGACCACCTTTCTATAATATATAGACCACACACTTCGCTGGTCGATATAAGACCACCTTTCTATAATATATAGACCACACGTTTCTCTGGTCTATATAAGACCACCTTTCTATATAGACCACACACTTCTCTGGTCTATATAAGACCACCTTTCTATAATATATAGACCACACACTTCTCTGGTCTATATAAGACCACATTTCTATAATATATAGACCACACACTTCTCTGGTCTATATAAGACCACCTTTCTATAATATATAGACCACACACTTCTCTGGTCTATATAAGACCACCTTTCTATAATATATAGACCTAACCCTTCTCAGGTGTATATAAGACCACCTTTCTATAATATATAGACCACACTCTTCTCTGGTCTATATAAGACCACCTTTCCATAATATATAGACCTAACCCTTCTCAGATGTATATAAGACCACCTTTCTATAATATATAGACCTAACACTTCTCTGGTCTATATAAGACCACCTTTCTATAATATATAGACCACACACTTCTCTGGTCTATATAAGACCACCTCTATATGATATATAGACCACACACTTCTCTGGTCTATATAAGACCACCTTTCTATAATATATAGACCACACACTTCTCTGGTCTATATAAGACCACCTTTCTATAATATATAGACTTAAGACTTCTGTGGTCTATATAAGACCACCTTTCTATAATATATAGACCACACACGTCTTTGGTCTATATAAGACGACCTTTCTATAATATATATAGACCACACACTTCTCTGGCTATATAAGACCACCTTTCTATAATATATATAGACCACAAACTTCTCTGGGCTATATAAGACCACCTTTCTATAATATATAGACCACACACTTCTCTGGTCTATATAAGACGACCTTTCTATAATATATATAGACCACACACTTCTCTGGCTATATAAGACAACCTTTCTATAATATATATAGACCACACACTTCTCTGGTCTATATAAGACCATCTCTCTATGATATATAGACCACACTCTTCTCTGGTCTATATAAGACCACCTTTCTATAATATATAGACCACACACTTCTCTGGTCTATATAAGACCACCTTTCTACAATATATATACCTAACCCTTCTCTTGTCTATATAAGACCACCTTTCTACAATATATATACCTAACCCTTCTCTTGTCTATATAAGACCACCTTTCTATAATATATAGACTAACCTTCTGTCGTCTATATGAGACCACCTTTCAATAATATATAGACCACACACTTCTTTGGTCTATATAAGACCACCTTTCTATAATATATAGACCTAACCCTTCTCAGGTCTAGATAAGACCACCTTTCTATAATATATAGACCTAACCCTTCTCAGGTCTACATAAGACCACATTTCTACAATATATAGACTTAACACTTCTCAGGTCTATATAAGACCACCTTTCTACAATATATATACCTAACTCTTCTCTGGTCTATATAAGACCACCTTTCTATAATATATAGACCTAACCTTCTGTGATCTATATAAGACCACCTTTCAATAATATATAGACCACACCCTTCTTTGGTCTATATAAGACCACCTTTCTATAATATATAGACCTAACCCTTCTCAGGTCTAGATAAGACCACCTTTCTATAATATATTGACCTAACCCTTCTCAGGTCTACATAAGACCACATTTCTATAATATATAGACTTAACACTTCTCAGGTCTATATAAGACCACCTTTCTACAATATATATACCTAACCTTTCTCTGGTCTATATAAGACCACCTTTCTATAATATATAGACCACACACTTCTCTGGTCTATCTAAGACCACCTCTCTATGATATATAGACCACACACTTCTCTGGTTTATTTAAGACCACCTTTCTATAATATATACACCACACACTTCTCTGGTCTATATAAGACCACCTTTCTACAATATATAGACCACACACTTCTCAGGTCAATACAAGACCACCTTTCTATAATATATAGACCACACACTTCGCTGGTCGATATAAGACCACCTTTCTATAATATATAGACCACACATTTCTCTGGTCTATATAAGACCACCTTTCTATATAGACCACACACTTCTCTGGTCTATATAAGACCACCTTTCTATAATATATAGACCACACACTTCTCTGGTCTATATAAGACCACCTTTCTATAATATATAGACCACACACTTCTCTAGTCTATATAAGACCACCTTTCTATAATATATAGACCACACACTTCTCTGGTCTATATAAGACCACCTTTCTATAATATATAGACCTAACCCTTCTCAGGTGTATATAAGACCACCTTTCTATAATATATAGACCACACTCTTCTCTGGTCTATATAAGACCACCTTTCTATAATATATAGACCTAACCCTTCTCAGATGTATATAAGACCACCTTTCTATAATATATAGACCTAACACTTCTCTGGTCTATATAAGATCACCTTTCTATAATATATAGACCACACACTTCTCTGGTCTATATAAGACCACCTCTCTATGATATATAGACCACACACTTCTCTGGTCTATATAAGACCACCTTTCTATAATATATAGACCTAACCCTTCTCAGGTCTATATAAGACCACCTTTCTATAATATATAGACTTAAGACTTCTGTGGTCTATATAAGACCACCTTTCTATAATATATAGACCACACACTTCTCTGGTCTATATAAGACGACCTTTCTATAATATATATAGACCACACACTTCTCTGGCTATACAAGACCACCTTTCTATAATATATATAGACCACAAACTTCTCTGGTCTATATAAGACCACCTTTCTATAATATATATAGACCACACACTTCTCTGGTCTATATAAGACCACCTCTCTGTGATATATAGACCACACACTTCTCTGGTCTATATAAGACCACCTTTCTATAATATATAGACCTAAGACTTCTCAGGTCTATATAAGACCACCTTTCTATAATATATAGACCACACACTTCGCTGGTCTATATAAGACCACCTTTCTACAATATATATACCTAACCCTTCTCTTGTATATATAAGACCACCTTTCTATAATATATAGACCTAACCTTCTGTCGTCTATATAAGACCACCTTTCAATAATATATAGACCACACACTTCTTTGGTCTATATAAGACCACCTTTCTATAATATATAGACCTAACCCTTCTCTGGTCTAGATAAGACCACCTTTCTATAATATATAGACCTAACCCTTCTCAGGTCTACATAAGACCACATTTCTATAATATATAGACTTAACACTTCTCAGGTCTATATAAGACCACCTTTCTACAATATATATACCTAACCCTTCTCTGGTCTATATAAGACCACCTTTCTATAATATATAGACCACACACTTCTCTGGTCTATATAAGACCACCTCTCTATGATATATAGACCACACACTTCTCTGGTCTATATAAGACCACCTTTCTATAATATATACACCACACACTTCTCTGGTCTATATAAGACCACCTTTCTACAATATATAGACCACACACTTCTCAGGTCAATATAAGACCACCTTTCTATAATATATAGACCACACACTTCTCTGGTCTATATAAGACCACCTTTCTATATAGACCACACACTTCTCTGGTCTATATAAGACCACCTTTCTATAATATATAGACCTAACCCTTCTCTGGTCTATATAAGACCACCTTTCTATAATATATAGACCAAACACTTCGCTGGTCGATATAAGACCACCTTTCTATAATATATAGACCACACACTTCTCAGGTCTATATAAGACCACCTTTCTATATAGACCACACACTTCTCTGGTCTATATAAGACGACCTTTCTATAATATATATAGACCACACACTTCTCTGGCTATATAAGACCACCTTTCTATAATATATATAGACCACACACTTCTCTGGTCTATATAAGACTACCTCTCTATGATATATAGACCACACACTTCTCTGGTCTATATAACACCACCTTTCTATAATATATAGACCTAACACTTCTCAGGTCTATATAAGACCACCTTTCTATAATATATAGACCACACACTTCTCTGGTCTATATAAGACCACCTTTCTATATAGACCACACCCTTCTAAGGTCTATATAAGACCACCTTTCTACAATATATATACCTAACCCTTCTCTTGTCTATATAAGACCACCTTTCTATAATATATAGACCTAACCTTCTGTGATCTATATAAGACCACCTTTCAATAATATATAGACCACACACTTCTTTGGTCTATATAAGACCACCTTTCTATAATATATAGACCTAACCCTTCTCAGGTCTAGATAAGACCACCTTTCTATAATATATTGACCTAACCCTTCTCAGGTCTACATAAGACCACATTTCTATAATATATAGACTTAACACTTCTCAGGTCTATATAAGACCACCTTTCTACAATATATATACCTAACCTTTCTCTGGTCTATATAAGACCACCTTTCTATAATATATAGACCACACACTTCTCTGGTCTATATAAGACCACCTCTCTATGATATATAGACCACACACTTCTCTGGTTTATTTAAGACCACCTTTCTATAATATATACACCACACACTTCTCTGGTCTATATAAGACCACCTTTCTACAATATATAGACCACACACTTCTCAGGTCAATACAAGACCACCTTTCTATAATATATAGACCACACACTTCTTAGGTCTATATAAGACCACCTTTCTATATAGACCACACCCTTCTAAGGTCTATATAAGACCACCTTTCTATAATATATAGACCTAACCCTTCTCTTGTCTATATAAGACCACCTTTCTATAATATATAGACCTAACCTTCTGTGATCTATATAAGACCACCTTTCAATAATATATAGACCACACACTTCTTTGGTCTATATAAGACCACCTTTCTATAATATATAGACCTAACCCTTCTCAGGTCTAGATAAGACCACCTTTCTATAATATATAGACCTAACACTTCTCAGGTCTATATAAGACCACCTTTCTATAATATATAGACCACACACTTCTCTGGTCTATATAAGACCACCTTTCTATAATATATAGACCGCACAGTTCTTAGGTCTATATACGACCAAATTTCTATAATATATAGACCACACACTTCTTTGGTCTATATAAGACCACCTTTCTATAATATATAGACCACACACTTCTCTGGTCTATATACTACCAACTTTCTATAATATATAGACCTAACACTTCTCAGGTCTATATAAGACCACCTCTCTATGATATATAGACCACACAATTTTCTGGTCTATATAAGACCACCTTTCTATAATATATAGACCTAACCCTTCTCAGGTGTATATAAGACCACCTTTCTATAATATATAGACCACACTCTTCTCTGGTCTATATAAGATCACCTTTCTATAATATATAGACCACACACTTCTCTGGTCTATACAAGACCACTTTTCTATAATATATAGACCTAACACTTCTCTGGTCTATATAAGACCACCTTTCTATAATATATAGACCTAACCCTTCTCAGATCTATATAAGACCACCTTTCTATAATATATAGACCTAACACTTCTCAGGTCTATATAAGACCACCTTTCTATAATATATAGACCAGAGAAAGTATTAGGTCTATATATTATAGAAAGGTGGTCTTATATAGACCACCTTTCTATAATATATAGACCACACCCTTCTCTGATCTATATAAGACCACCTTTCTATAATATATTGACCTAACCCTTCTCAGATCTATATAAGACCACCTTTCTATAATATATTGACCACACACTTCTCTGGTCTATATAAGACCACCTTTCTATAATATATAGACCACACACTTCTCTGGTCTTAATAAGACCACCTTTCTACAATATATATATAGACCACACACTTCTCTGGTCTATATAAGACCACCTTTCTATAATATATATAAACCACACACTTCTCTGGTCTATATAAGACCACCTTTCTATATAGACCACACCCTTCTCTGGTCTATATAAGAAAGGGTAGCGAATGAGATATGTTAGTGTTGCTAACCTCTGGTTTGTTTCACTGGATGTGAGACGAGGACTGGTTGAAAACATACGAAAGATAGCATGGCTCCACCTAGTGATGACTTACAATTGCAGGTGTGTTTATTCAGAAAGAAAATCTAATTATTGTATATGCCGGTGTACAAGTCAATCCGGTGCATAGGTCGACCCCTAAAATTCTGAGGTGTGATTCAGGTTTAGACCTATATTCGCTGGATAAGACGACCCCCCAAAATGGCAGCACCATCCCCCTACCCCTAGATGCGCTTGTCATTCTTTAGTCTTTATTCACTGAGTAAACCAACCTAACCTTAACGAACCTATGTTAACCTAAACTATGGTAACCTACCCTATGGTAACCTACCCCATGGTAACCTACTCTATTGTAACCTACCCTATAGTAACCTACCCCATGGTAACCTACCCTATGGTAACCTGCCCTGTGCTAACCTACGTTATGGTAACCTACCCTGTGGTAACCTAGTCTTTGGTAACCTACCCTGTGGTAACCTACCCCATGGTAACCTACCTTATGGTGACCTAGTCTATGATAACCTACCAATGGAAGCTACCCGTGGTAACCTACTCTATTGTAACCTACCCTATGGTAACCTAGTCTATGGTAACCTACCCCATGATAACCTACCCCATGGTAACCTAGTCTATGATAACCTACCAATGGTAACCTAACCATGATAACCTATCCTATGGTAACCTACCCTGTGCTAACCTACGTTATGGTAACCTACCCTGTGCTAACCTACGTTATGGTAACCTACCCTGTGCTAACCTAGTCTTTGGTAACCTACCCTATGGTAACCTAGTCTATGATAACCTACCCATGGTAACCTACTCTATTGTAACCTACCCTGTGGTAACCTACCCTATGGTAACCTACCCATGGTAACCTACGCTTGGGTAACCTACCCTATAGTAACCTACCATATGGTAACCTACCCTATTAGCTAGGCAAGTCATTGATATTATTACAAACATTTATTTATAAAGTGGGTATTTCCGCATTTAATCGTTTTACCGGTTTCAGCATTATATGCTTTTTCAACGGCGGATGTGCAAAGTGCGGTTAAGTTGCATATTTATACGAATAATACTAAAATGGGGAGGAAAAATTATTAGTTTTTACATATTTAGAGAGGAGGGTTCATGTTTCTGTCCACTAACAGAAGGAGAACCCCGGACAGGGAGATGAACTTTCCTCTCTAAATATGTAAAAACAAATAATTTTTCTTCCCCATTTTATTATTATTCGTATAAATATGCAACTTAACTGCACTTTGCACATTCGCCGTTAAAAAAGCATATAATGCTGAAACCAGTAGCACAATTAAATGTGGAAATACCCACTTTATAAATAAATGTTTTGATATTGTACTGAAAAAATCCCTCCAGCATTTTCTACTGAATTTTTTCTTTTTACTATTTGTTTATATATATATATTGGTAAAAGGAAAAGAAAATGCTGACAAATTGTTCCCAGTGAAAAATAGTTTAATTAGGAATAAGTAAACATTAGTAATAGTATTGGTTAGTATTCAGTTTTGGTTTTAAGTTTTACCGGTTGCGCATTTCTAATGCTTTTCAAAAATAATTTTGAGATAGAGCGCTCGTGATGTTTGCTCTAATCTGATTAGTTTTGGAAATTCTACCTGTTTTATGTAAAAAAAAAGTGGCTCCAGATGTATGAAAAAATTGTTGTGGTCAAAACAATTTTGATTGGTCGGTAGAGGTCATGTGAATGTTAAAAATTGATTTTGCGCCAAAAGTATATATATATATATATATATATAAGTGTGTGTGTTAGGTAATTCCGAAGAAAACGCATAGGAAAAAAAGAGTGTTCTATGTATAGAACAGAGCGATTTAATTAGAAAGTGAACAACACAATATATAACTATATATACTATATTGTGTTGGTCACTTTCAAATTAAATATATATATATATTTCATCTCAATTGTTAACTCAACTTAATATGACATAACTTAAGGTTTTCGTTCTCTCCCCTCTCTCTCTATCTCTACATATCTCTCTCTTGAGTTCTTTCTCTGTCTGATGTTTTGATATCTCCCCGTTATTTTTCCTCTGTTCTCTTTTCTTTTTGCTTTCTTCTTTTTCTTTATCTATCTTTCCCTTTCTTTTCTCCACGTTTCTCTCTCTCTCTCTCTCTCTCCATCTTTTTACTTACTCTTAACACTATGACTTACTAAAGTAAACAAACCACTATCCGGATGGCCTCCAAAAGCAACGGTCACCTTTTTGAAAGGGTACGTCAATATCTATTTGTAAAACTGTTATATATTGTATTTTGTCTGATGAAGGCATACCATGATTTAACTTGGTATCCTTGAAATATGTATAATGAAATAAATATGGTTTTATAAATATAGTTTCCATGAGGTTAACTTTGCCTTTCATCCTTACGGGGTCGATAAAATAAAGTACCAGTAATGCACTGGGTAATTGCTGGCCTTGTGCCAAATGTAGAAACAATTAATATTGTATATATATATATATATTTATATATATGTATGTAAAAGGTAAACAGAAATAACAACACAATCGGTACAGTATATGGAAGGTATATATTAGGTTAACGCTTGATATAGCAGGAAGAGGGTCTTAACGTTTCGGACGCTAGTCCTTCATTAGAAGAAAGAATGAGAAATAAAATAGATTGAGGGAGACGGGTGGGTTGGAATTGGAAAAACTGTCTTTAGATAAAAAATAACAGGTCCATTGATGTTGACATCTCTTGCATAAGTTTGACAAATTTGATAGGTTCGCCAGTATTGGCCCAGGCCATGTCTAACGTAATAGCACCACCTGGCGAAGTCTTTCAAATCATTATTTGGACACCATGGCCCACTCAAGTACAGAGTTATTGTTTACGGAAAGATATCCGGATGTAGTAGGTTTATCCGGGTTTCTTGGAGGAATTAGTCCAAAGACCTTTTGAATGTTATGGGGTCTGTTTCTGTTTTAATGTGTTTTGGTGTAATATTAAAGAGAGCGGGGCCAATTGAGGTGAAATAATTGTGTCGTATTGTTGTTAGGAGATACGAGTGAGATTTTTGTCGTGGGCGGATAGCACGGGGCCCAAGCCTTAAAGGTGATGCCAACATAATTTGGGCAATGCTGATGGAATATTTTCCACACCATGCAGATAATGTGGCGCTGACGGTGGTGTTGGAGAGAATAAAGTTTGAGCTTTTCTAGCCGACCCCAATAGTCAAGGCCTGTCATGGCATCTATCTTTTTTGTAATTGACATTTGAGGTGCTTCAACTTTCATGATACTTTGTTTCCTGTGGGGAGACCACAGTGGACTACAGTATTCAAGGTGAGGTCGGGCAAAAGTAGTGAAGGATAACAGTGTGGATATCTCTCAACTGGAAGGTTCTGAGAATCCAGAAACACATTCTGCCGTCCATGTCAACTTTGCTGTTTATCTTCGTTTATCCTCAGCAGTATATTGTTCTTTTCCGTCCATTGGATAACAGCCAGTCGATCTGATTGAAGGCAAGTCTGGTCACCCACCTTATTGATTACCTTCTGGAGCTTGGAATCATCTGCAAAGATTCTTGTGCTGCTGTGCTTGATGGCGTCAGTAACGTCATTTATGTAGATAGGGAAAAGAAGTGGGCCCAACACACTGCCTTGTGGAATGTCATTGGCAGTATCGGTAGAGGGTCGGACGCCATGATTTCCAGCATAGTAACGTCCCTTTACGATCTGAGTTCAAATCCCGCCGAGGTTGACTTTGCCTTTCATCCTTACGGGGTCGATAAAATAAAGTACCAGTAATGCACTGGGCAATTGCTGGCCTTGTGCCTAAAGTAGAAACAATTATTGACATTGACTGGGCTTCATTGTTCGCATTCAACTCTGTTGGGTTCTGTTTGTCAGGAAACACTTGATCCATTGCGGTAACTTTCAAGAGACACCAATGTTGGATAGTTTTTTCAGTAGAATTTTGTAATCAACCCTGTCAAAGCCATTGCTGATATCAAGGTAGGTGACATCAGTGTTGGAAATCTCTCCCAAAGCTCTCAAAATATCATCAACGTGATGCAGGAGCTGCGTTAGGCAGTCCCTTCCATTACGGAACCCTTGTGGGTTGGAGTTCAGAATATATATATATATATATATATATATATATATATATATATATATAGTGACGAAACATAAGTCAATTGCATGAACTCATAATCCTTTATTTACTGCTATATAGATTTCGATGATAGTCATTGAATGGCTATGACCTCATCAGGTAGTTATTCAGTTGATGGTATCAGAGCCTTGGGAGGCTCTGATACCATCAACACTATAAACACAGAGCTGGCATATCTAAGAACTGACTAACTGCCTGATGAGGTCATAGCCATTCAATGACTATCATCGAAATATATATAGCAGTAAATAAAGGATTATGAGTTCATGCAATTGACTTATGTTTCGTCACTATTATAACTCCGGAACTTATATCTTCGTTGAGTGGTCCCTATCCGCATACTGAAGTACTGGATTTTACCAACACTTACTTTCTTGCTATATATATATATATATATATATATATATATATATATATATATATATATATATATATATATAGAGAGAGAGAGAGAGAGAGAGAGAGAGAGAGAGAGATTTGATATAGAAATGGCTTCTACAGGACTAGAATTGTTTCATTCTAATGAAATCATCAGAAAAGCCGACTGTCAATGTGATATGGTGGTATTTATACATTTTCTGGTGGTAGGGAAAGGTGGTGATTGGGATAGGAGAAGGTCATTGGCTGATGTATTTAAAGAATGGGGTTCTTTGAAAAACTATATTTAGAGAAAAATACAAATGCAGGCAATCCTAATTTTCAAGGTTCATTTATTCTAAGAAAACAAAGGGTTTTCATTAAGTGGCTGTGTTAAAGCCTGCAAAATGGTCAGGTGTTTACAATCACACACGCACATATATATATACATATATATATAACACAGACACACATTTAGGAAGTCGTAGCTATGCAAATACCAGGGCTAACGCCCTCTGGTGGTGTCCAGTAGAAGCAAGGGGTACAACCGTCTATACATTTAAGGCTTGACTGGCCTTTATCAGGACGGTCCATCCAACCGCTTGCAACTACTGGACTTGAGAATATATAGTTTGCTTCTGCTGGACACCACCAGATGGCGTTAGCCCCGGGTGTTTGTATAGCTACGGCTTCCTAAAACCGTGTTTCTTTAGAAATACGAAATTTCTATACACATCTGCATAAAGCTATGCTTGAAGCGAAATCCTATTTCTTTTATATTCTAAGTTGAGCCAACTTATGCAGCTTCATATGCAAATGAGATTAATCACCTCATTTACACAGACGAGACAACTATATATTCTCGACTGTTCTCAAGTCCAGCAGTTGCAGAGATTTGTGCATGTAATTCGGGCAGTGTTCAGAGAGTTTGTCCAGTGCCGGGCCCTTGGCAAATAGTATTTCATTGCTCTCCGAAATACAAAGGTCGCAACATTTGTGTCCTCCCATATATGAGTGCGCTCTCTGGAGTAATTTCCATTTGAGCATGAAAAGGATGGAGTTCCTCTTGAGGTCCAGAAATAGGCGGCGAGTGTTGTTTGGTTGAATTTTACCGGTCTTCTGAACGAGTGGGTAAGGGCATACCACCGGGTCTTAAAATTGTTGGATGTCAATCCGATATCCGATATATGTTACGCACATGGACTATGTTACGCACATGTTTTCTCCTCTCTACACCCTGTGGGTTATTTTAGTTATCTGATATATTTTTAGAAGTGTGGGCCATACTGTAGTCCATCTGTTGACGAGCCTTCTACAATATGGAATCTTCACTTTTTATGGCGAAATATTCTCTAATTTGAACATTTCCAGGTGATGTAGTTATAAACGGATGGTTTGTACATTTTAATTTATTCTTTTAATTGATCTGTATTCTCCATTCCTTTCGTAGACAGTATGGTTTTCACTCTGGTGGTAATCTATCCCCTATAATTGAACACATACCTTTTTGTGTATTTTTCTCTATATAGTCTTTATATATATATATAGTGTTAGAAGGTAGGGCGACACAAACAAGAGATGGGCAGTTTCCCTTCGTCTGTTGTTTACTATGGGTCGTGGATGTTTCGGCGCATTATAAACAGAACATCGATCCATAGCGCGTCCGTAGCCTTTTATCTATCAAAAAGCCATGAGGGAAAGAAATGATAGCGAAGAGAGAGAAAGAAAGAAAAAAAGGGGAGAAGAAACAAAGGAAAAAACAAAGTAAACATACCGATAGGAGGGGGAACACAGGAGAATGGCTCATGTAAGTAACCAAAGAGAAAATAGACCAAGTTAAGCCCGGTAGCCATATTAACAGAGGTGCAGGTAAATCCGTGACTATTCCCAGTAAAGCTAGTAGAGAGAGAGAGAGAGAGAGAGAGAGAGAGAGAGAAAGAGAGGGAGAGAGAAGGGGGGAGAGAGAGAGAGAAGGGGGGAGAGAGAAAGGGAGAGAGAGAGAGAAAGAGAGAGAGAGAGAAAGACGGAGAAACCGGAAGTGAGAGGGGATAGGAGGAGGTAGAGGACAGAGTGGGTGAGTAAGAGAGATAGAGAGAGAGAGGGAGGAGAAGTGAAAGAGAGTTAATCCAAAAGGGTTTACGACGCACGTGCAGTCGGGACCGACCAACAACCCAATCGATAGAGAGCGAGAGAGAGAGAGAGAGAGAGAGAGAGAGAGAGAGAGAGAGAGAGAGAGAGAGAGAGAGAGAGAGAGAGAGAGAGAAGGAGCGAGTTGATCGAAAAGCGTGGCGGGATATAAGTCCGACCAGGAAGAACAAATCGGTGGAGAGGATGGAGCGGAGGTCACGACAGTAAATACAAATATATGCGCCCGAAGAAAGGTCACAAATTTGATGCCTCTCGTCTTCTGGAGGTATGGTAAAATTGGGGCAGCGTTTATATTCCGAGTGTGAACATGAATAATATAATATAATATAATATAATAAATATATATATATATATATATATATATATATATATAACGAAGGAAGTGTGGTAAGGAACCAGGTGGACCATAACGCACCAGCGTACTCAATACTTTGGGTAGTAGAGTGGGTAATAGGAAAAGAGTCAGGACTCTGACTCTTTTCCCATATATATAAGGAACGATCGACTTTCGTCAAATCGGACCGAAGGAACAATGTTTCCGTTGGTCTTTCCAATTGCTAATACTATCTATCGGTCGCAACTCCAAGTAGAAGGAACAACGTGAAAAAAGTGTCTTGCTCAAGGACATAACGCATCACCTGGTCCAGGAATCGAACTCACAACCTTACGATTGCGAATCCAATTCTCTAACCACTCAGCCACACGCCTTCAGTGATATATATATATATTTTTTTTTTTTTAAAGGTTAAACAAGGTTCAATGAATAAATCAAAGAATGAGTTTTACAATAGATTGGAATAATAAATTGCTATTATGTATTTTTAAGCTTTCTCACACGCACCCTCTGTATTATATGTAAATTTTTTCATGTCTCAATCTTAAGGGATATAAATATTGAGTTTTGTCCTATCTTACTCACTGCCATGACTGAATCTTAACCATCTACTTAGTCAAAGTATGTCATGCATCATCTTATTTTATCTGATGAGGACGTACTGTTGAAGTTAGCTCAGTACCTCTGAAATATGTATAATAAAATATACTTGATCACACGAATGTCTATTTTTGTTAATATTTTGAATTAATATATATATATATATAAACGTTTGTATATATATAATAAAGCCAAAACAATGCAGGTATGGACATAGAATAACGAATGCAAATGCAAAAGATATTTTTGACAATTAGTCTTTTACCTTAGATTTATTTAAATGTCCTTAATTTTCGAGATAATATCTCTTCTTCGGAGGGAAGTAAAGCGGTTAAACCAGTGTTCTAAATAGCTTGCCTAGTCATGCTGACCTGGAGAAATGTGAAATAAAGTGTCTTGTTCTCGAGCAAGACACTTTATTTCACATTGTTCCAGTTTGTTCAGCTGTAGAAATGAGCTGCGACGTCATTGGTGTCAAGCTGTATCGGCCATTGCCTTTCCCTTGGGTAGCATCGGTGGCGTGGAGAGGGGAGGCTGGTATGCATGGACGACTGCTGGTCTTCCACAAACAACCTGGCATGGACTTGTGCCTGGGAGGAAAACTTTCTAGGTGCAAATCCCGTGGTCATTCATGACCAAAGGGCGTCTTACCCTTTTTTTAATATATATATATATATATATATAAGTATGTATGTATGTATACGTACATACATATATGTGTACAGACGTACAGTAGTATATATATATACATACATGCACACACATATATATATGCACGTATCGGTTTACCGAACATTTATTATAATGCTCGGTTTGTTTGTAAACAAACAAACAGCCCGAATTACGCCGTACAGTGTTTAGGCAACCACGTCACCTTTTTGTTCAACACTGACACAAGAACGATGTACTAGTTTCAAGCTTGTTAGCTATCGTCAGCATCGTATACCTTCCTCTCTATATATATAACGGCTCAGCCGTTAATATGCATAAGGAAAGTATATACTTTCAGACGTTCAACAATCTGGCAAGATGGTTGAACGTCTGAAAGTATATACTTTCCTTATGCATATTAACGGCTGAGCCGTTATATATATATAGAGAGCCGTTATATATATATATATATATATATATATATATATATATATATATATATATATATATATATATGTAGGAGGTGAGTTTTATTGTAGTACAATAGAGCAATGCAGATATTGGATAAGAAGCACTCTACAGTTTGTAGGACTGGAGTATACATAATATATAAGATCAAAAGATGGTTAAAAGAGTTCCATGTATTTTATTATGCGCATTTCAAAAACAAATATCATCATGCAATAACATTTGCGTTTTCGTCAGATAAAATAGGGAGACATGATATGAAGGTTAAAACACTTGTGAATAGTGCAGTTTTAAATCAACATACACAACCAAATACACAGACAAATACACATATGTTGATTTAAAACTGCAATATTCACAAGTGTGTTTTAACCTTCATATCATGTCTCCCTACTTTAAATGTTATTGCATGATGATATTTGTTTTTGAAATGCGCATAATAAAATACATGGAACTCTTTTAACCATCTTTTGATCATATATATTATGTATATATATATATATATATAGAGAGAGAGAGATGGCTTCGACAGGACTGTTTTATTCGAAGGAAATCACCAGGAAAGCCAAAATGAAACAGTTCTAGTCCTGTAGAAGCCATGTCTATATTGAATCTTAGTATATACTCTAATATGTATTGAGTACCTTACTTACAGTGGTTACCCCCGGTTGAACCCGGGACACAACACATACATATATATGTATATTCATATATTTATATATATACACACATATTTATATATCCATATACACACACATTTATATATACATATACACACACATAATTATATGTACATATACACACACATATGTATACACATACACGCATATTTATATATACATATACACACACATAATTATATGTACATATACACACACATATGTATACACATACACGCATATTTATATATACATATACACGCACATTTATATATACATATACACATACACATATTTATATATACATATATACACACATTTATATGTACATATACACACACATACTTTTATATATATATACACACATATTTATATGTACATATACACACATAATTATATATACATATACACACATATTTATATATACATATATACACATATATATACATATATACACATATTTATATATAAATATAAACACATATTTATATATACATATACACACATATTTATATATACATATACACACATATTTATATATACATATATACACATATATACATATGCACACATATTTATACATATGCACACATATTTATATATATATATACACACATTTATACGTACATCAACACGCGCATATTTCTAAATACATATACACACACATATTTATATATATATACATATACACACATATTTATATATACATATATACACATATATACATATGCACACATATTTATACATATGCACACATATTTATATATATATATACACACATTTATACGTACATCAACACGCGCATATTTCTAAATACATATACACACACATATTTATATATATATACATATACACACATATTTATATATACATATATACACATATATACATATGCACACATATTTATACATATGCACACATATTTATATATATATATACACACATTTATACGTACATCAACACGCGCATATTTCTAAATACATATACACACACATATTTATATATATATACATATACACACATATTTATATATACATATATACACATATATATATATACGTATACACACATATTTATATATACATATACTCACACATATTTATATATACATATACACACACATATTTATATATACATATACACACACATACTTCTATAAAGAGAAAGACATGTCAAGAGTGACACAGACACACATATTTATATTACATAGACACACACATATCTACATATATATACACACACAGCTATTTACTGATAAAAGGGAGTTTTCAATAGCAACACGAGAGGAACTCCCAAATAGTTTAGTAAGGTGGAGTACTGATATTTCCTTCTTGGTTGTGTCATATATATGTGTGTGTGGTGGTGGTGTGGTGTGGTGGGTGTGTGTTTGGTTGTGTGTGTGTGTGTGTGTGTGTGTGTGTGTGTGTGTGTGTGTGTGTGTGTTTGGTTGTATGTGTCTGTGTGTTTGGTTGTATGTGTCTGTGTATTTGGTTGTGTATGTCTGTATTTGGTTGTGTGTATGCATATCTGGTTGTGTGTGTGTGTGTTTGGTTGTATGTGTGAGAGTGTATTTGGTTTTGTGTGTGAGTGTATTTGGTTGTGTGTGTGTGTGTGAGTGTATTTGGTTGTGTGTGTGTGTGTGTGTTTGTGTGTTTAGTTGAGTGTGTGTGTGTTTGTGTGTTTGGTTGTGTGTGTGTGTGTGTTTGTGTGTTTGGTTGTGTGTGTGTGTGTGAGAGTGTATTTGGTTGTGTGTGTGTGTGTGTGAGAGTGTATTTGGTTGTGTGTGTGTGTGTGAGTGTATTTGGTTGTGTGTGTTTGTGTGTTTGGTCGTGTGTGTGTGTGTGTGTGTGAAAGGTGGAGTAAATATTTAAATCTGGAGGTTGTAGGGTGTCATAAATATTTGAAGAATGGATAAAACATAAACAGACATTACACACACAGACATCACACACAGACATTACACACACACACACACACAGACACCACACACAGACATTACACACACACACACACACACACAGACACCACACACAGACATTACACACACACACACACACACACACACAGACACACACACACACACACACACATATATATACAGGGTGTCCCCCAAAAAATGTATAGACACTTTAACCTCATTGTAATAAAAGTGTGTCTATATATATATAGACACTACTTTCCATAATATTGCATCAAGATTGACCATACGGAATGACCAATTCTATCCGGAGGTGAACCAACAAACCTAATAAATAAATATATATATATATATATATATATATATATTTATTTATTTATATTTATTTATTTATTTATTAAAATAACAGATTAAAGTTTAAGCAAAGAATCGGTGCTTTCACCCTTAACGGGATCTTCTGAAGCTAACAAAGTCAATCTGTCAACGCAGAAGTGAATATTTCAAAAAACGTTGCAACCGGAGGAAGACAGGAAGACGATACTTTGGTTCGTGGAAACGTTCCCTGGCAAAGAACGGGAAAAAAGGAATATAATACGTCATTATTTGGAGCGGTGAAAAACAATTATTTGCTCTACGGTTCTTATATATTTGATATATATTGATCCTTATCGAGCCCTCTTTGGATTTTAGTCTTCAAATTTATTATTATTACTATATATATATTTATATATATATATAATATATATATATAAATGTATGTGAAGTTCGTATGTCTAATGATATACAGTATAATTCATACATAAGCATTTGGAAATACTTCTAGTTACGAATATTGAAAGGCTGACAGTCAACGCCGTCTAGCGGATTCCAGCAGAATCAGCGGAGCACAACTATCATGTACATTTCTGGCTATGGTCGTCATCAGGACTGTGTTTGCACTGCTCTCTGGTAGAAAATATATGTATATATACTTTTTACCTATGTAGATGGGCTGATAAGCCTCATTTGCATATTGGAGCTGTACAAGTTGGCTCAATCGTTAGATATATAAAATTCGCATACTTGTATGTATACGGTTATGTGAGAACTAAGATTTTAATTCTACTTTTAAGCTGAGTCATCTTATACAGCTCCATATATATATATATATATATATATATATATATATATATATATATATATATATATATATATATATATATATATATATATATATATGTATATATATATATATATATATATATATAAATATATATATATATATAGTGACGAAACATAAGACAATTGCATGAACTCATAATCCTTTATTTACTGCTATATATATTTCGATGATAGCCATTGAATGGCTATGACCTCATCAGGCAGTTAGTCAGTTCTTAGATATGCCAGCTCTGTGTTTATAGTGTTGATGGTATCAGAGACTTGGGACATATGAGCTTGTTAGGAATAATTTAATGTTGTTAGCAGGAATAGTCTTGATTCTCATTGGTCAGTTTGTAGATGGTAGTAGGGTTGGTATTTGACCTCAAAGAGGCAGGTGGTGTTGTAAAGTTCAAACCGTCAGGCAAGATGACAATAGTTCCATATGACTGATTTTCACAAAAAGCATTCCTGCTCAGATATATATTCAAATAAGGTTAATAGTATGAAATAGATACTACAGGTCATTCTTAAATTGAGGAATTTATGTGGAGTGGTGCTACTGAAATTTATGGTTAGAGTAGAAAATTTACAAATAAAAAGACTTATGTAGGTTGGCTTGCACTACACTCACACCCACCTCCACAGACACACACACACATCCACACATACAAAATGTGGGGTGGTAATACTTAAAATAATGGTTAGAGTCCAATACTTAGATAGTTTAGAAAATTTAGAAATAAAAGGTTTATGCTGGTTCACTTGTACATACACTCACACCTACCCCTAAGACACTCACACATCTACACACACAAATCCATACAGGTGTGCATATACATATATGCATGCATGTATGTACGCATGCATGTATGTACGCACAAGTATATATATAAAATATATACATATACACAGAACATACATATATATAAAATATATACATATAAAAATATAAAAAAAATATATATACATAAAATACACACATACACGATATATATACACACATAAAACATACATACATATATATATATATATATATATAAAATACACATACATATACATATATATATAAAATATATACATATATATACATACATATATATAAAATACACATATATACACATATAAAATATATACATATATACACATGATATATATATATACATATATATATATATATAAAAAATCAGGTTCAATAAAACGTGGTTTAGATGACTCCTAACCAGTAGAGGATCCGGTGGACCATCCACCATAAGGACCACAAACTATGGGTGGTTGTTGTTGTCCATTGGTCCTTGGTACGGGGTGTAGGGCACCTACAGGGGGTGGGGCGTTGTGGGAGGCCGTAACCGGGGTTTATCCATATAGCTTGAGGAAAGTTCCCGTCCTTAAGTATCTGCAGGCACCGAATAAGTCGGCCCTTCTGTTTAATAGCTTGGTTCCGCCATGAAGAATCTCGAGTGTCTCACTAAGACAGAGGTTGCAAATACCCGACCCGCCTCTGTCTAGGGGAACCTTTCTAACCACTGACCAGACCAGAGAGTGCGGGGTCTTATCAAGTTTGAACTTCCAAATCAATTCAGAAAGGGCCGTACATTTCCTCTTATCTATTCTGTTAAAGGAATGGCGGTGGTTATACCACCGATCTTTGAAGCTCGTCGCTGTGGATCCTATGTAGTAGTGCTCCGAGTTAGGGGTTGTGACCTTGCACCTGTAGACCACGTTTTTCGTCATGCATTCATTACTAAGGGGGCATAGTGATGGGTCTCTGCAATTACATGACTTCTTAAGCCCCACCACATGTACCGCGTGGTTACCATCACTCGGGGTTGGCTGGGTAGCCTCCGCAATCAGCACAGGGTCGTGGGGTTCCGGTGTGCTAGTTGGGCCTGTCCGGGTTCCGTTGCGTCCCGCATGCTGGTTCTGTTGGGTGGCTCCGGGGTTTACGGTGGTATTAGAGGCAGTGAGCCTATTCTTATTGATGCCAGCTATATGCTGGGCTACGGAGCGTGTGGTTGAGTAGGAAAGTTTCACCGTGTGCCTGTTGAATATTTTATGGTACTTGTGGGCCCTAGGGAAACATTTATCCAGTACTCTAAAGAATGGTACGTAGACCCACCGAGTATGGAGGGTTATACCATGTGACCTTCCTGGTCCTATTCTTGCGGGGTTGTTGGGTGTCCGCCGTCGGCCATCGCGTGGTTGTGCACAGCTCAGGTCGAGCTCGGTTGGTGTCACTCGGGTGTGCGGAGCGGTCACTATCATGAGGGTTATATGGGCCCACCGTAGGGCTATAAACCTGCGAGGTGCAGCCTCCCTGCTCAATTAGGGTTCGGCGGGTGGTGGAACCGGTGCAGGGGTGCCTAAGTTCCGCAGCAAAGTGGTTTTCAGCGTTGTAGGTATTAGACCGGTGGGGTATGCGGGACCTTCTACCGGGGGTGGTGACGGATAGGGGTCTGGGAGTATAGATCTAGGGTGATTAGACCCAGCGTTGATATACACCAGCTTCTCATTGGGTTTATGATATGGGTGGTGTAGCTTGGTGTTGAGGTTGAGGGTGGTGTCCAGGAAATTCACTACTTTTATATTGGGTTCCATCTCTACCTTAAGTCCTACCTTGCTAAGTG
>OZ024761.1:6386395-6393895 GCA_964016885.1 Eledone cirrhosa | reverse complement strand
AGCCATCCGGCTGAGACCATGCTGGGGCACCACCCTTGTTGCTACACATTTTATCTCCAGCCTGTATTGGTTGGCCACTGGTGTAAGAGGGAGTTTGTTGCTGCTGCCCTTAGGTTTCCCTCGTGCCATGCTGTGGGCTCATCCGGGATCCTGGATAACATGGTGTCGAGATGTTTCTTGAAGACATCCACCTCCACACCATGCAGATCTCTCAGATCCCTCGGCAGTTTGTTGAAGAGTTGAGGGCCCTTGAAACCCAAGCTATTGCAATATCTGTTCCTTATTCTAGATGTGTAAGACAGGACCTTTGGCACCACACAGTGACGTCCTGTTCGACGGTTGGTCCAGCTCCCAATGCCAAAGTTAGGTGCTAGTCCCTCCAGGATTTTCCACATGTAGATCACTGCGTATCTCTCCCGTCTTCGTTCCAAGGAGTAGAGGTTCAGTCCCTTTAGCCTCTCCCAGTAGCTTATCTCCTTCATCGTCGCAATTCGCTTGGTGTAGCTTCACTGGATTGCTTCAAGCTCCGTGGTTAGTTTGACACTATGGGGTGACCACAGCTGGAAGCAATAGTCCAGGCGGCTTAGGACAAATGTCCTCCAGAGTGTCAACATGGTGTCTCAATCTCTTGCCGGAAAGTCCTCAAGATCCAGCCAGCGAGTCGTCTGCACATTGTCGCCACTTTCATGATGTGTGAGGAAAAAGATGCATCATCGCTCATGTCTCTACCCAGGTCTCGTAACGATTTTGACACGGGAATATCGGTCCCTCCTGGTCCTGCGTAACTGTGTTGTATATATATATATATATATATATATATATATATATATATATATATATATATATATATATATATATATATATATATATATATATATATTAAAATAACAGATTAAAGTTTAAGCAAAGAATCGCTGCTTTCACCCTTAACGGGATCTTCTGAAACTCAGAAGTTTCAGAAGATCACGTTAAGGGTGAAAGCAGCGATTCTTTGCTTAAACTTCAATCTGTTATTTTAATAAATATTTGGTCTACGGTTCTTATATATTTGATATATATTTATCCTTATCGAGCCCTCTTTGGATATTTCTCCGTCACACACTAGAGATGATTGAGGAAGGGGGGGGGGGGGGGAGACACCATAGAAGTCCAGCGTTCTAATTTTCGTCACAGCTGTGTGTTATTATGTTTGTATCACTTGTGTGAGTGAGCACGAAGGAACCAACCAACCAACAAACAAACATCTCTTTTTTATATTATGTATAGATACTACAACTAACCGTCGTTTTATGACGGCTGAGCTATTG
Source organism: Eledone cirrhosa (assembly GCA_964016885.1). Taxonomy (NCBI): domain Eukaryota; kingdom Metazoa; phylum Mollusca; class Cephalopoda; order Octopoda; family Eledonidae; genus Eledone; species Eledone cirrhosa. The sequence goes on along the minus strand of OZ024761.1, from coordinate 6,392,588 downwards.
AAACGGCAGGAGCTCAGCCGTTGGGGTCCCGAATTGTTCATATATATATATATATATATATATAAAAAGCATTTAAACATATTTGTATATAAATTTAAAAAATATACAAACATTCCCATACACACACATACAGCTATTTACATACCACACACACACAAACATACAGCTATTTACATGCCACACACACATACACACACAGCTATTTCCATACCACACACATACATATACACACATACAGCTATTTCCATACAAATACACACACACAAACACACACATACAGTTATTTACATACCACACACACACACAAACACACACATACAGCTATTTACACACACACACAGACACACATACAGCTATTTACACACACACAAACACACATACAGCTATTTCCACACACACAAACATAGAGCTATTTCCACACACACAAACATACAGCTATTGACATACACACACATACAGCTATTTACATACACACACACACATACAGCTATTTCCACACACACACAAACATACAGCTATTTACATACACACACACACATACAGCTATTTACATACACACACACACACAGCTATTTACATGCACACACATACAGCTATTTACACACACACACACACACACACACACATACAGCTATTTACATACACACACACATACAGCTATTTACACACACACAGCTATTTACATGCACACACATACAGCTATTTACACACACACACACACACACACACACACATACAGCTATTTACACACACACACACACACACACACACAGAAATATGTGTTTATCGTATTTAAAATTATTTATATTTCAATTTTAATAGATTTTTGAAATATTTCTTCATTGGTTTTGTTCCATTTTTTTTTTAAAGTTTGTATTTCATTTGTTGGAGAAAATCTTGACATCTCCCCCACCACCCTCCTTCTCCTCCTCTGTCACCCCTCCTTCTCCTCCTCTGTCACCCCTCCTTCTCCCCTACCCATCCCTTCTCCTCCTCTGTCACCTCTCTTCTCCCCTACCCACCACATCTCCCTAACATTCCTCTCTCAGTAGGAAAACACACACACACATGAAGGCACACATACAGACACACACATGAAGGCACACTTACAGACAAACACACACACACACACACACACACACACACACACACACACACACAAGAAGGCACACATACAAAACACACACACACACACACACACGCAGACACACATGCTGCTGACACACATGCAGACGCACACTCACACACACACGCACACACACACACATGAAGGCACACATACAGACAAACACACACAGACACACACACACGCAGACATACATGCAGACACACACACGCAGACACACACACACACGGAGGCAGACATACATACAAACATACATATGGAGAGATACATACACAGACAGACCCCCCCCCCCGCACACACACACAGTCACACACACATAAACACACGCAAACACACATAGTTTCTTTTAAATTTCCTCCTTTGGAACATTTGGGATTTTTGGGTGGGTTACTTTACCCAATCTCTACCACCTTACCCCACCCTACCACACCTACCACCACACTACACCACCTACTACTAGACTACACCATCCAAAACTTACCACCACACCAACCACCACATCACACCACACCACACCACACCACACTACACGACACTACTCTACACTACACCACACCACACTACACCATACTACACTACACTACACCACACCACACCACACCACACCACACTACACCACACTACACCACACCACACCACACTACACTACACTACACTACACCACACCACACCACACTATACTACACCACACTACACGACACCACACGACACCACACTACACAACCCCAACTACGCCGCACTACACCACACTACAACACTCCCTTTTTTCTCAAATTTCTTCATATTCCGAAAAATTCTGAAATTCAAAACAACACATGCATACACACACACATTCACGCATATATATATATATATATATATATATATATATATATATATATATACACACACACACACAAATACATACATTCAGATAGACGTATGTTTTTGTGTGCATATATATATATATGAACTAGCTTACAGATTTAGAAGGGCCTTAGAAATGCTAAAATTAAATAGTAAGATAGTTGAAAGACCAGGTATTCCCATAAAAACCCTGATTAGTAAAACATATCCATTTCAAAGAACCCTCTGTACTGATAGGAAAAGCATAGCCTGAAAGCTAAGCCTGCAAACTAACTGCAAAACTAGGAACGTAGTATATAGCATAAGATATATTAAGGGACAGTGTAGGAATACGAATATAACATACATAGGTGAAACAGCTCGTAGCATAGGAGAGAGGATAAGTGAACACTGGCGAGAACACCAGGATCGGAAAAACTCATCAGTACTCCACTAACATGCCAAAATGGAACATACGGACGGGCACATTAGGGAACATAGAGATAACAATTATATCCACACACACAAAAGATGCAATGCTCAGACAAATCACAGAGGCGATAAACATAAATGAACTCCAACCCAAATTAAACAGAAAACAGGAGTGGAATAGCTTCATCACAACTAGTAATTAAGGTCAAAATGAAGACATACAGACACACAAAAACCAAACTAACAAAACAAATCAGACACACACAGATAGAACAAACAACCAATTAGTGACAAGTAAATAAACACATAGATAAATAAATAAACACACAAACACCCGGATGTAAGGCATGCTCAAACCAAGTTCACAGCACAGAACACACAAAAACAAGATGGTGTAGGACAGAACAAAGGAGAGACACACAATAAAAAAAACAGTCACTGAGGAGGTCACAGACTGTGTGACGAAAGAAGTTTGATAATGTATAAACAACCATCCAGTTATCGAACCAACCAACTAGAAATTTATAATAAATTGAATTGAAAATCAACATGACCCTTCCAAAGTATAACAATATCTGTTTCAACACACGTTTTCAGAGAAGAAATCTTACAAAACAAATTCAAAAACGAAATATATATATATATATATATATATATATATATATATATATATAAGCCTTGGTTTTAAATCCATATCTTTTATCCTCTTCAAATAAAATTTCATTCTGATGAGCGATTTCAGACGTCTGTGCTGAGCTCGTCTGTCTTCGTGAAACCTTTGGTAAATGGAATAATTGTCTTATGTTGTTTATTACATAACTATATATATATATATATATATTTCGTTTTTGAAATATATATATAGATACAGGCATACTACAGTCACACACTTATATTCATATATATATATATATATATATATATATATATATATATATATATATATATATATATGTAAGTATGTATGTATACGTACGTACATATATGTATACAGACGTACAGTAGCATGCATATATATATATATATATATATATATATATATATATATATATATATATATATATATACACATATGCATACAGGTACACATACATATATGCACGCATCAGTTTAGCCGACGTTTATTATAACGCAGCTTTGTTCGCTTGTTTGTCAACAAATCGAATAGCCTGAATTTATGCCATACGGTGTTAAGGCAACCACGTCACCTTTTTGTTCAACACTGACACAGGAACGATGTACTAGTTTCAAGCTTGTTAGCTATCATCAGCACCGTTTACCCATCTGCCAGATAGTTGAACGTTCGAAAGTATATACTTTCCTTATGAAAATTATATATATATATATGACTAGAACTGTTTCATTTGAAGGAAATCATCAGAATTTCGTTCGAATGAAACAGTTCTAGTCCTGTAGATAGAGAGGGGTGGCAGGGAGAGAGTGAGAGAGAGAGGGAGGTGGAAGAGAGAGGTAAAGAGAGAGAGGGGGTGACAGGGAGAGAGTGAGAGAGAGAGGGAGGTGGGAGAGAGAGGTAGAGAGAGAGGGGGTGGCAGGGAGAGAGTGAGAGAGAGAGGGAGAGAGTGAGAGAGAGAGGTAGAGAGAGAGGGAGGTGACAGGGAGAGAGTGAGAGAGAGAGAGGGGAGAGAGTGAGAGAGAGAGGTAGAGAGAGAGGGGGTGGCAGGGAGAGAGGGAGGTGGAAGAGAGAGAGGGGGTGGCAGGGAGAGAGGGAGAGAGAGAGAGAGAGGGTGTAGAGAGAGATCATAAAGTCGCGAGTTTGATTCTCAGACCATGAGACGTTGAGTCCTTGAGCAAGGTACTTCATATCTAATTCTTCTTCTTGAGTCCTCCAATGCCATGAAGCAGTGGTGGAACATCGAGATGGTTCGATCCCCAGAGACCTCAGTCGACCATTGTAACACACTGATCAATTACACTCAGACCAGTGTCCAGCTCGATGATCGATTTCAAGATGGTAAACGTCCAGGGTCCAATGGAGCAATCTTACAGCGGGTTTATCAGGGTGAGTGATATGGCGGGCTAGGGTCAGACAGGGGATGAGGGGTGGTGGGGTGGGGGGGTGACATGGTCAGTTGATCCAATACAAGGGGGATGGGGGGTATGGTGAGTGACGTGGTCAGTTGATACAAGAGGAGGGGGGTATGGTGAGTGACGTGGTCAGTTGATACAAGAGGAGGGGGGTATGGTGAGTGACATGGTCAGCAAGGGTCAGACACCGAGGCGGGGCGTAACATGGTCAGCAAGGGTCAGACACTTGGTACGGGGGAGGGGGGTGAGTGACATGATCAGTTGATACCAAGGGGAGGATTATGGTGACATGGTCAGCAGGGGGTCAGGCATGGGGGTGGGGATTTATGGTGAGTGACGTGGCGGGCTAGGTCAGACAGTTGGTTCAGGGGGGGGGGGGGGTGACATGGCCGACGACAATGGCCCAAATGACGGTTGACAACTGCCGAGATGTGAGACTGGGATCTATAGTGTTGTTTGATGACTCCCTCAGGAGATGACACCCCAGTTGTATGTCCAACATTCTGGTGTATGTACCATCAAGTCAAATTGTTCCATTCAGGTGTAAAACAATAGCAGCCCTGTACTAGACTGACGTCACATCCGGTTAGGGGAGATGGTCTTGTATTCTTATTTAACGGCCATCGACGTCGGTACCACACTCTGTGCTAATGAGATTCTAGGCTTGGGAAGGACCTTAACTTTTCTTATACACGGGCCTGGTCCTATGTCCTTCCTCCCCGTCTGGGCTGGGGTTGAAATTGTCACTGTAATGTCCCCCTCATACACGGTCCTATGTCCTTCCTCCCCGTCTGGCTGGGGTTGAAATTGTCACTGTAATGTCCCCCTCATACACGGTCCTGTGTCCTTCCTCCCCGTCTGGGCTGGGGTTGAAATTGTCACTGTAATGTCCCCCCTCATACACGGTCCTATGTCCTTCCCTCCCCGTCTGGGCTGGGGTTGAAATTGTCACTGTAATGTCCCCCTCATACACGGTCCTATGTCCTTCCTCCCCGTCTGGGCTCGGGTTGAAATTGTCACTGTAATGTCCCCCTCATACACGGTCCTATGTCCTTCCTCCCCGTCTGGACTGGGGTTGAAATTGTCACTGTAATGTCCCCCTCATACACGGTCCTATGTCCTTCCTCCCCGTCTGGGCTCGGGTTGAAATTGTCACTGTAATGTCCCCCTCATACACGGTCCTATGTCCTTCCTCCCCGTCTGGACTGGGTTGAAATTGTCACTGTAATGTCCCCCCTCATACACGGTCCTATGTCCTTCCTCCCCGTCTGGACTGGGGTTGAAATTGTCACTGTAATGTCCCCCTCATACACGGTCCTATGTCCTTCCTCCCCGTCTGGGCTCGGGTTGAAATTGTCACTGTAATGTCCCCCCTCATACACGATCCTATGTCCTTCCTCCCCGTCTGGACTGGGGTTGAAATTGTCACTGTAATGTCCCCCTCATACACGGTCCTATGTCCTTCCTCCCCGTCTGGACTGGGTTGAAATTGTCACTGTAATGTCCCCCTCATACACGGTCCTGTGTCCTTCCTCCCCGTCTGGGCTGGGTTGAAATTGTCACTGTAATGTCCCCCTCATACACGGTCCTATGTCCTTCCTCCCCGTCTGGGCTGGGGTTGAAATTGTCACTGTAATGTCCCCCTCATACACGGTCTATGTCTTCCTCCCCGTCTGGACTGGGGTTGAATTGTCACTGTTAATGTCCCCCTCATACACGGTCCTATGTCCTTCTCCCCCGTCTGGACTGGGGTTGAAATTGTCA
>OZ024761.1:6368895-6378895 GCA_964016885.1 Eledone cirrhosa | reverse complement strand
GTGGTAGAAGTGGTAATGGTGGAAGTGGTAGTGGTGGTAGTGGTAGTAGTGGTGGTAGTGGTAGTGGTGGTAGTGGTAGTAGTGGTAGTGGTGGTGGTGGTGGTGTTGTGATATTGCAGTATATGGTGATACAATAGAGTTTTTTTATTATGGCGGTGGATTGGTAGCAGAATCTTCGTGGCATAGAGTTATGGCTCTTTACGTTCTGAGTTCAAATGCCACACAGGTTAAATTTGCCTTAATCCTTACAGGGTCTGATAAAATAAAGTACCAGTAATACAATGGGGTACTATTGGTACTAGTAGTACCAGTAATACACTGGTGTTATTGGTGGTCTTGTGACTAAAGTAGAAACTATTGTTACTAGTAGTACCAGTAATACACTGGTGTTATTGGTGGCCTTGCGACTAAAGTAGAAATTATTGTTACTAGTAGTACCAGTAATACACTGAGGTTATTGTGGTCTTGTGACTAAAGTAGAAACTATTGTTACTAGTAGTACCAGTAATACACTGGTGTTATTGGTGGCCTTGTGACTAAAGAAGAAAATATTGTTACTAGTAGTACCAGTAATACACTGGTGTTATTGGTGGCCTTGTGACTAAAGTAGAAACTATTGTTACTAGTAGTACCAGTAATACACTGGTGTTATTGGTGGCCTTGTGACTAAAGTAGAAACTATTGTTACTAGTAGTACCAGTAATACACTGGTGTTATTGGTGGCTTTGTGACTAAAGTAGAAACTATGGTTACTAGTAGTACCAGTAATACACTGGTGTTATTGGTGGTCTTGTGACTAAAGTAGAAACTATTGGTACTAGTAGTACCAGTAATACACTGGTGTTATTGGTGGCCTTGTGACTAAAGTAGAAACTATTGTTACTAGTAGTACCAGTAATACACTGGTGTTATTGGTGGCCCTGTGACTAAAGTAGAAACTATTGGTACTAGTAGTACCAGTAATACACTGGTGTTATTGGTAGTTTTGTGACTAAAGTAGAAACTATTTTTACTAGTAGTACCAGTCATACATTGGTGTTATTGGTGGTCTTGTGACTATAGTAGAAACTATTGTTACTAGTAGTACCAGTAATACACTGGTGTTATTGGTGGGCTTGTGACTAAAGTAGAAACTATTGTTACTAGTGGTACCAGTAATACACTGAGGTTATTGGTGGCCTTGTGACTAAAGTAGAAACTATTGTTACTAGTAGTACCAGTAATAGACTGAGGTTATTGGTGGCCTTGTGACTAAAGTAGAAACTATTGTTACTAGTAGTACCAGTAATACACTGGTTTTATTGGTGGCCTTGTGACTAAAGTAGAAACTATTGTTACTAGTAGTACCAGTAATACACTGGTCTTATTGGTGGCCTTGTGACTAAAGTAGAAACTATTGTTACTAGTAGTACCAGTAATACACTGGTGTTATTGGTGGCCTTGTGACTAAAGTAGAAACTACTGTTACTAGTAGTACCAGTAATACACTGGTGTTATTGGTGGCCTTGTGACTAATGTAGAAACTATTGTTACTAGTAGTACCAGTAATACACTGGTGTTATTGGTGGCCTTGTGACTAAAGTAGAAACTACTGTTACTAGTAGTACCAGTAATACACTGGTGTTATTGGTGGCCTTGTGACTAAAGTAGAAACTACTGTTACTAGTAGTACCAGTAATACACTGGTGTTATTGGTGGCCTTGTGTCTAAAGTAGAAACTACTGTTACTAGTAGTACCAGTAATACACTGGTGTTATTGGTGGCCTTGTGACTAAAGTAGAAACTATTGTTACTAGTAGTACCAGTAATACACTGGTGTTATTGGTGGTGTTGTGACTAAAGTAGAAACTATTGTTACTAGTAGTACCAGTAATACACTGGAGTTATTGGTGGCCTTGTGACTAAAGTAGAAACTATTGTTACTAGTAGTACCAGTAATACACTGGTGTTATTGGTGGTTTTGTGACTAAATTAGAAACTATTGTTACTCGTAGTACCAGTCATACATTGGTGTTATTGGTGGCCTTGTGACTAAAGTAGAAAGTATTGTCACTAGTAGTACCAGTAATACACTGGTGTTATTGGTGGTCTTGTGACTAAAGTAGAAACCATTGTTACTAGTAGTACCAGTAATACACTGGTGTTATTGGTGGCCTTGTGTCTAAAGTAGAAACTATTGTTACTAGTAGTACCAGTCATACATTGGTGTTATTGGTGGCCTTGTGACTAAAGTAGTAACTAGTGTTACTAGTAGTACCATTAATACACTGGTGTTATTGGTGGGCTTGTGACTATAGTAGAAACTATTGTTACTAGTAGTACCAGTAATACACTGGAGTTATTGGTGGCCTTGTGTCTAAGGTAGAAACTATTGTTACTACTAGTACCAGTCATACATTGGTGTTATTGGTGGTCTTGTGACTAAAGTAGTAACTAGTGTTACTAGTAGTACCAGTAATACACTGGTGTTATTGGTGGCCTTGTGACTAAAGTAGTAACTAGTGTTACTAGTAGTACCAGTAATACACAGGTGTTATTGGTGGGCTTGTGACTATAGTAGAAACTAGTGTTACTAGTAGTACCAGTAATACATTGGTGTTATTGGTGGCCTTGTGACTAAAGTAGAAACTATTGTTACTAGTAGTACCAGTAATACACTGGTGTTATTGGTGGTCTTGTGACTAAAGTAGAAACTAGTGTTACTAGTAGCACCAGTAATACACTGGTGTTATTGGTGGTCTTGTGTCTAAAGTAGAAACTATTGTTACTAGTAGTACCAGTCATACATTGGTGTTATTGGTGGCCTTGTGACTAAAGTAGAAACTATTGTTACTAGTAGTACCAGTAATACACTGAGGTTATTGGTGGCCTTGTGACTAAAGAAGAAAATATTGTTACTAGTAGTACCAGTAATACACTGGTGTTATTGGTGGTCTTGTGACTAAAGTAGAAACTATTGTTACTAGTAGTACCAGTAATACATTAGTGTTATTGGTGGCCTTGTGACTATAGTAGAAACTATTGTTACTAGTAGTACCAGTAATACACTGGTGTTATTGGTGGCCTTGTGACTAAAGTAGAAACTATTGTTACTAGTAGTACCAGTAATACATTAGTGTTATTGGTGGCCTTGTGACTATAGTAGAAACTATTGTTACTAGTAGTACCAGTAATACACTGGTGTTATTGGTGGCCTTGTGACTAAAGTAGAAACTATTGTTACTAGTAGTACCAGTAATACATTGGTGTTATTGGTGGCCTTGTGACTAAAGTAGAAAATATTGTTACTAGTAGTACCAGTAATACACTAGTGTTATTGGTGATCTTGTGACTAAAGTAGAAACTATTGTTACTAGTAGTACCAGTAATACATTGGTGTCATTGGTGGCCTTGTGACTATAGTAGAAACTATTGTTACTAGTAGTACCAGTAATACATTGGTTTTATTGGTGGCCTTGTGACTAAAGTAGAAACTATTGGTACTAGTAGTACCAGTAATACATTGGTGTTATTGGTGGTCTTGTGACTAAAGTAGAAACTATTGGTACTAGTAGTACCAGTAATACATTGGTGTTATTGGTGGTCTTGTGACTAAAGTAGACACTAGTGTTACTAGTAGTACCAATAATACATTGGTGTTATTGGTGGCCTTGTGACTAAAGTAGAAACTATTGTTACTAGTAGTACCAGTAATACACTGGTGTTATTGGTGGCCCTGTGACTAAAGTAGAAACTATTGGTACTAGTAGTACCAGTAATACACTGGTGTTATTGGTAGTTTTGTGACTAAAGTAGAAACTATTTTTACTAGTAGTACCAGTCATACATTGGTGTTATTGGTGGTCTTGTGACTATAGTAGAAACTATTGTTACTAGTAGTACCAGTAATACACTGGTGTTATTGGTGGGCTTGTGACTAAAGTAGAAACTATTGTTACTAGTGGTACCAGTAATACACTGAGGTTATTGGTGGCCTTGTGACTAAAGTAGAAACTATTGTTACTAGTAGTACCAGTAATAGACTGAGGTTATTGGTGGCCTTGTGACTAAAGTAGAAACTATTGTTACTAGTAGTACCAGTAATACACTGGTTTTATTGGTGGCCTTGTGACTAAAGTAGAAACTATTGTTACTAGTAGTACCAGTAATACACTGGTGTTATTGGTGGCCTTGTGACTAAAGTAGAAACTATTGTTACTAGTAGTACCAGTAATACACTGGTGTTATTGGTGGCCATGTGACTAAAGTAGAAACTATTGTTACTAGTAGTACCAGTAATAGACTGAGGTTATTGGTGGCCTTGTGACTAAAGTAGAAACTATTGTTACTAGTAGTACCAGTAATACACTGGTGTTATTGGTGGCCTTGTGACTAAAGTAGAAACTATTGTTACTAGTAGTACCAGTAATACACTGGTGTTATTGGTGATATTGTGACTAAAGTAGAAACTATTGTTACTAGTAGTACCAGTAATACACTGGTGTTATTGGTGGCCTTGTGACTAATGTAGAAACTATTGTTACTAGTAGTACCAGTAATACACTGGTGTTATTGGTGGCCTTGTGACTAAAGTAGAAACTACTGTTACTAGTAGTACCAGTAATACACTGGTGTTATTGGTGGCCTTGTGTCTAAAGTAGAAACTATTGTTACTAGTAGTACCAGTAATACACTGGTGTTATTGGTGGCCTTGTGACTAAAGTAGAAACTATTGTTACTAGTAGTACCAGTAATACACTGGTGTTATTGGTGGTTTTGTGACTAAAGTAGAAACTATTGTTACTAGTAGTACCAGTAATACACTGGAGTTATTGGTGGCCTTGTGACTAAAGTAGAAACTATTGTTACTAGTAGTACCAGTAATACACTGGTGTTATTGGTGGTTTTGTGACTAAAGTAGAAACTATTGTTACTAGTAGTACCAGTCATACATTGGTGTTATTGGTGGCCTTGTGACTAAAGTAGAAAGTATTGTCACTAGTAGTACCAGTAATACACTGGTGTTATTGGTGGTCTTGTGACTAAAGTAGAAACCATTGTTACTAGTAGTACCAGTAATACACTGGTGTTATTGGTGGCCTTGTGTCTAAAGTAGAAACTATTGTTACTAGTAGTACCAGTCATACATTGGTGTTATTGGTGGCCTTGTGACTAAAGTAGTAACTAGTGTTACTAGTAGTACCAGTAATACACTGGTGTTATTGGTGGGCTTGTGACTATAGTAGAAACTATTGTTACTAGTAGTACCAGTAATACACTGGAGTTATTGGTGGCCTTGTGTCTAAGGTAGAAACTATTGTTACTACTAGTACCAGTCATACATTGGTGTTATTGGTGGGCTTGTGACTATAGTAGAAACTAGTGTTACTAGTAGTACCAGTAATACATTGGTGTTATTGGTGGCCTTGTGACTATAGTAGAAACTATTGTTACTAGTAGTACCAGTAATACATTGGTGTTATTGGTGGCCCTGTGACTATAGTAGAAACTATTGTTACTAGTAGTACCAGTCATACATTGGTGTTATTGGTGGCCTTGTGACTAAAGTAGAAACCATTGTTACTAGTAGTACCAGTAATACATTGGTGTTATTGGTGGCCTTGTGACTAAAGTAGAAACCATTGTTACTAGTAGTACCAGTAATACACTGGTGTTATTGGTGGCCTTGTGACTAAAGTAGAAACTATTGTTACTAGTAGTACCAGTAATACACTGGTGTTATTGGTGGCCTTGTGACTAAAGTAGAAACTATTGTTACTAGTAGTACCAGTAATACACTGGAGTTATTGGTGGCCTTGTGACTAAAGTAGAAACTATTGTTACTAGTAGTACCAGTAATACACTGGTGTTATTGGTGGCCTTGTGACTAAAGTAGAAACCATTGTTACTAGTAGTACCAGTAATACACTGGTGTTATTGGTGGTTTTGTGACTATAGTAGAAACTATTGTTACTAGTAGTACCAGTAATACACTGGTGTTATTGGTGGCCATGTGACTATAGTAGAAACTATTGTTACTAGTAGTACCAGTAATACACTGGTGTTATAGGTGGCCTTGTGACTAAAGTAGAAACTATTGTTACTAGTAGTACCAGTAATACACTGGGTTAATGGTGGCCTTGTGATTAAAGTAGAAACTATTGTTACTAGTAGTACCAGTAATACATTGGTGTTATTGGTGGCCCTGTGACTATAGTAGAAACTATTGTTACTAGTAGTACCAGTAATACACTGGTGTTATTGGTGGCCTTGTGACTAAAGTAGAAACTATTGTTACTAGTAGTACCAGTAATACACTGGTGTTATTTGTGGCCTTGTGACTAAAGTAGAAACTAGAGTTACTAGTAGTACCAGTAATACACTGGGAACGTTTTCATCGACTTTCCGCCTCCTCCTAAAATTGTGGGCCTTGTGTCTAAATCATGTTAGGAAGGAGTGGATGTGGTGGTGCTGGTGCTGGTGTTGGTGGTGGTGTTGTCAGAGGTGTTGGTGGTGTCACAGGTAATAGTGGTGGTGGTGGTGGTGTCAGAGTCGATGGTGGTGGTGGTGGTGGTTTCAGAGGTAATAGTGGTGGTGGTGGTGTCAGAGTTGTTGGTGGTGGTGGTGGTGATGTCAGAGGTAATGGTGGTTGTGGTGGTGTCAGAGGCAATAGTGGTGGTTGTGGCGGTGGTGGTGGTGTCAGAGTTGGTGGTGGTGGTGGTGGTGGTGATGTCAGAGGTAATGGTGGTGGTGGTGGTGTCAGAGGCAATAGTGGTGGTTGTGGTGGTGGTGGTGGTGTCAGAGGTAACAGTCGTGGTGGTGGTGTCAGAGGTAACAGTCGTGGTGGTGGTGTCAGATGTAATGGTGGTGGTGGTGGTGATATCAGAGGTAATGGTGGTGTCAGAGGTAATAGTGGTGGTGATGTAAATGATAATTGGGCATTGGTGGAAGGGGTGGTGTTGTTGTTAGTGTTGTAGTACTGTCAAAGGAGGTGGTGTTGTTGTTAGTGTTGTAGTACTGTGAAAGGAGGTGAGATGGTGTTGTTGTTAGTGTTGTAGTACTGTCAAAGGAGGTGGTGTTGTTGTTAGTGTTGTAGTACTGTGAAAGGAGGTGAGATGGTGTTGTTGTTAGTGTTGTAGTACTGTCAAAGGAGGTGGTGTTGTTGTTAGTGTTGTAGTACTGTGAAAGGAGGTGAGGTGGTGTTGTTGTTAGTGTTGTAGTACTGTCAAAGGAGGTGGTGTTGTTGTTAGTGTTGTAGTACTGTCAAAGGAGATGAGGTGGTGTTGTTGTTAGTGTTGTAGTACTGTCAAAGGAGGTGGTGTTGTAGTACTGTCAAAGGAGGTGAGGTGGTGTTGCTAGTGTTGTAGTACTGTCAAAGGTGGTGAGGTGGTGTTGTTGTTAGTGTTGTAGTACTGTCAAAGGTGGTGAGGTGGTGTTGTTAGTGTTGTAGTACTGTCAAAGGAGGTGAGGTCGTGTTGCTAGTGTTGTAGTACTGTCAAAGTAGATGTGGTGGTGTTGCTAGTGTTGTAGTACTGTCAAAGGTGGTGAGGTGGTGTTGTTGTAAGTGTTGTAGTACTGTCAAAGGTGGTGAGGTGGTGTTGTTAGTGTTGTAGTACTGTCAAAGTAGATGTGGTGGTGTTGCTAGTGTTGTAGTACTGTCAAAGTAGATGTGGTGGTGTTGCTAGTGTTGTAGTACAGTCAAAGGTGGTGAGGTGGTGTTGTTGTTAGTGTTGTAGTACTGTTAAAGGTGGTGAGGTGGTGTTGTTAGTGTTGTAGTACTGTCAAAGGAGGTGAGGTGGTGGTGTTGTTAGTGTTGTAGTACTGTCAAAGGAGGTGAGGTGTTGTTGTTAGTGTTGTAGTACTGTCAAAGGAGGTGAGGTGGTGTTGTTGTTAGTGTTGTAGTACTGTCAAAGGAGGTGAGGTGGTGTTGTTGTTAGTGTTGTAGTACTGTCAAAGGAGGTGAGGTGGTGTTGTTAGTGTTGTAGTACTGTCAAAGGTGGTGAGGTGGTGTTGTTAGTGTTGTAGTACTGTCAAAGGAGGTGAGGTGGTGTTGTTGTTAGTGTTGTAGTACTGTCAAAGGAGGTGAGGTGGTGTTGTTAGTGTTGTAGTACTGTCAAAGGTGGTGAGGTGGTGGTGTTGTTAGTGTTGTAGTACTGTCAAAGGAGGTGAGGTGGTGTTGTTAGTGTTGTAGTACTGTCAAAGGTGGTGAGGTGGTGGTGTTGTTAGTGTTGTAGTACTGTCAAAGGAGGTGAGGTGGTGTTGTTAGTGTTGTAGTACTGTCAAAGGTGGTGAGGTGGTGTTGTTAGTGTTGTAGTACTGTCAAAGGTGGCGAGGTGGTGTTGTTAGTGTTGTAGTACTGTCAAAGGAGGTGAGGTGCTGTTTTTGTTAGTGTTGTAGTACTGTCAAAGGTGGTGAGGTGGTGTTGTTAGTGCTGTAGTACTGTCAAAGGAGTTGAGGTGTTGTTGTTAGTGTTGTAGTACTGTCAAAGGAGGTGAGGTGGTGTTGTTGTTAGTGTTGTAGTACTGTCAAAGGTGGTGAGGTGGTGTTGTTAGTGCTGTAGTACTGTCAAAGGATGTGAGGTGGTGTTCTTGTTAGTGTTGTAGTACTGTCAAAGGTGGTGAGGTGGTGGTGTTGTTAGTGTTGTAGTACTGTCAAAGCTGGTGAGGTGGTGGTGTTGTTAGTGTTGTAGTACTGTCAAAGGTGGTGGGGTGGTGTTGTTAGTGTTGTAGTACTGTCAAAGGTGGTGAGGTGGTGGTGTTGTTAGTGTTGTAGTACTGTCAAAGGTGGTGAGGTGGTGTTGTTAGTGTTGTAGTACTGTCAAAGCTGGTCAGGTGGTGGTGTTGTTAGTGTTGTAGTACTGTCAAAGGTGGTGAGGTGGTGTTGTTAGTGCTGTAGTACTGTCAAAGTAGATGTGGTGGTGTTCTTGTTAGTGTTGTAGTACTGTCAAAGGTGGTGAGGTGGTGTTGCTGTTAGTGTTGTAGTACTCTCAAAGGTGGTGAGGTGGTGTTGTTGTTAGTGTTGTAGTACTGTCAAAGGAGGTGAGGTGGTGTTGTTAGTGTTGTAGTACTGTCAAAGGTGGTGAGGTGGTGTTGTTAGTGTTGTAGTACTGTCAAAGGTGGTGAGGTGGGGGTGTTGTTAGTGTTGTAGTACTGTCAAAGGTGGTGAGGTGGGGGTGTTGTTAGTGTTGTAGTACTGTCAAAGTTACATGTAACTATGAGATTGGAGGTCAAAGTTTAAGACAACGATGGTCGCGAGTGTGTGGTGGTGGTGGTGGTGTTGGTGGTGGTGGTGGGGGGAGTCGTAGTGTGTATATATGTGTGTGTGGTGGTGGTGGTGGTGGTGGTGGTGGTGTTGGTGGTGGTGGTGGTGGAGTCGTAGTGAGTATATGTGTGTGTGTGTGTGTGTGCATGTGTGCGTAAATGAATATATGTATGTGTGCGTGTGTGTATGTCCGAAGTGAATTCACATGATGTATGTTTTGTTTATGTAGACATATATACATACATACATACATGTATATGTATATATATATATATATATGTATATATGTATATATGTATATATTTATATGTATATATATATACGTATATATATATATATATAAATATAAATATCGAGAGATAGATTGATAATCACACACACCCATCATATATTTACATCTATAACGAGTGTATACTGGCACACACGTGTGTGTGTGAGGGGAGTGTGTGTGTGTGAGGGGAGTGTGTGTGTGTGAGAGGAGTGTGTGTGTGTGTGAGGGGAGTGTGTGTGTGTGTTTGAGGGGAGTGTGTGTGCGTGAGTGGAGTGTGTGTGAGGGAAGTGTGTGTGTGTGTGTTAGGGGAGTGTGTATGTGTGTGTGTGTTAGGGGATTGTGTGTGTGTGTGTATATGTGCATGTGTTTGTGTGTGTGTGAGGGGAGTGTGTATGTATGTATGTGTGTATGTGTGTATGTAGGTGTGTGTTTGTGTGTATCTGTGTATGTGTGTGTGTGTGTATGTGTGTGTGTGAGAGAGAGAGAGAT
>OZ024761.1:6336395-6363895 GCA_964016885.1 Eledone cirrhosa | reverse complement strand
AGGTACAGGTGACCTCTAAAGAGGATGTCCTCATCCTTGGGTCACCGATCCACCCGCCGGCTATCCGCTCCACCATCAGGTCTAGGCTCCAACAACTCCAGACCCTTACGAGCCGACTGGGCTTGATCGACGGCCAAACAGCTCTCTTCCTGTTGAGGAATTGCTTCGCCATACCGAAGCTCCTCTACACTCTTCGCAGCGCTCCGTTCTACACCCACCCATCTCTCCTCGCTGACCTCGACACTTGTATCCGAGCGACAGCTGAGGAGATATGCAACGTCAGATTTGACGACATTGGATGGCAACAGGCCACTTTACCTGTTAGGTATGGTGGCCTTGGCCTCCGGTGCCCGATCTCACTGGCTTTGCCACTGTTTCTTTCATCGGTAACCTCATGCCGCGTCCTCGGCAGCAGGGTTCTCCAAAACACAATAGAATCCTCTGTGTTCAGGGAACGTGAAGTCGCCTGTGAGACGTGGGATAGGCTGGGACTTAGCCCGGTAGACGTCCCTCCTCCTTCTCCCCCTGCTGACGTCAAGTCCCTCCAAAGCGTATAGGATGCCATCCAGTGCAGCCTGGCCTCAGACAGGCTCACGTGCCAGCTTAACCAGCACCGCCTTGCCTGTTTTCGCGCGGCCTCCAAACCCCACAGTGGTGCCTGGCTCCATGCCTTGCCCTCCTTCTCCACTGGCACGCAGCTGGATAACGATAGCCTGCGCATCGGCGTTTCCTTGAGGATTGGACTCTGGATCTCGAGCCACATAAATGTCGCTGTCGATCCACCGTGGACTCTTTCGGACTCCACCCGCTTTCCTGTCGCCACAGTGTCGGCCGCCTTACACGCCATGCTGCCCTCAACGAGGTCATTAAGCATGGCTTGGACGCTGCAGGCTTCCCCTCCCAGCTCGAGCCGGTGGGGCGGAACCGAGGGGATGGCAAAAGGCCAGACTGTATGACCATCTTCCCGTTTCGCGGTGGCAAACTCCTCGTCTGGGGTGCCACATGCAGCGACACTTTCTCCAGCCGCAACCTGGTGCAGTCTGCGACTGACCCAGGTACTGCTGCACGTCGGGCCGAGGAGGCCAAACTCTCCACGTACCGGTCGTGCCCTTGGCAGTGGAGACTTCTGGTGTCCTTGGCCCTAGGGCTACCTCCCTATTCACCACCATAGGCACTCAGCTAGCCAGCCACAGGTGTGAACCTCGCGAGTTGGAATGGCTCTTCCAGCGCATCTCCCTTACCATCCTCCGGGGAAACGCCTTCTCCATCCTGTCCGCCGGGGCTGTGGGGAGGCCAGCACGTGGGACCCCATTTGCCCCCCATACGGATTAATAGGCAAAGTTATAAACTATTGTAAATAAATGTTTATTTCTCTAAGAAAAAAAAAAGTGTGTATATATATATTATTGTGTAAGCTTGTATACATGCGCATATCTATATATACGTGTGTATATATATAGATATGATTGTATGTATATACATACACTTATGACTGTATAAATGTGTATACATACAGAGGAACCGTATAGAATGATGTTTAATAAACATATAGCGAGGCTATGAAAATATAGCCTCACTACATGTTTAATAAGCATGTAGTGAGGCTATGAAAATATAGCCCACCAATGTAGGTTTTCTAAATAAATTTCATAAAAAATAGCGCAACATTTTCAAAAGACATGTTAGAAAGTTGCTCCAAAAACAATATTTTGCAGACAAAATAAAATAAATTATGTTAACACCGTTGTAACTTAATTTTGATTGAATTGTTTATATGAATAAAACTCTGCGGTTGTCTGTGTTAAACAGTTATGATTGTTAAACAGTGGCGATTGTTAAACAGTGGTGATTACGATTTTACAAAAAAGTTTAACAAATTCCGTTTTTCAGTCTCCACCAACTATATAAATATATATTGCCTCTGACTATTTCTAATTCAGTGACGTTCGAGACGTTTGGGGGAGTTGAGCCGCTAACTGTGAGGTTCTTGTCTTCACTGGCGGCTCGCCTATCAGAGGTAACTGGTAATGCTCGTGAAGGTGATTGGCTGTTCCAACGCATCAGCCTCGCCATTACCCGAGGTAACGCTGCCAGCGTGCTGGCTTGCCTCAACAATTATTAGAGAGGTTTTCCAGTGCTCCTCGAAATATTGTTATCTTTTGTTCTGGTAGCGGTTGGTTTGTTCACGCCTTTCACCTGCTGGTGTGTTGAATGTGGTCCTAGATGTGTGTATTACCTGCTTATGTGTTGTATGTGGTCCTAGATGTGTATATGTGGTCCTAGATGTATGTATTCACTGCTGGTGTGTTGAATGTGGTCCTAGATGTGTGTATTACCTGCTTATGTGTTGTATGTGGTCCTAGATGTGTATATGTGGTCCTAGATGTATGTATTCACTGCTGGTGTGTTGAATGTGGTCCTAGATGTGTGTATTACCTGCTTATGTGTTGTATGTGGTCCTAGATGTGTATATGTGGTCCTAGATGTATGTATTCACTGCTGGTGTGTTGTATGTGGTCCTAAAAGTATGTATTACCTGCTGGTGTGTTGTATGTGGTCCTAGATGTATGTATTACCTGCTTGTGTGTTCGTATGTGGTCCTAGGTGTGTGTATTACCTGCGTATGTGTTGTATGTGGTCCTAGATGTGGTATTACCTGCCTGTGTTATATATGGTGTAGATGTGCGTATTACCTGCTTGTGTGCTTTTTTTCTTTCCCTTTTTATTTGTAACATGATGTTGACGGTTATGTTGACAAAGTTTTAGTAGCCAAAAAATAAATAAAAAATAGTTAATACTTTAACAAGATAGTCAAACTGATTCTTACCTTTAAACATCGAAGTTTTAAAACAGAATTGCATCCTCCTCCTCATTAATTTTTACTTCATTTTTATCTAGAATATTAAAGAACAATTCTTTAGTTCCATCTGAATATTTAGCATGTAATTGCATTTCTTAATATTTTGTCACAGAAGCAACGTGCTTTTCCTGCAAACCACTGGCTCAGAATTCTTTTTACACAGTTACTTCTCGTTAACGACCACGTGGCCGAGACTTGAAACATTCTCTGTTGTTCCCTAACATCGTTGATTAAATCAGATAGTTATTTTAATGTAAGATTTTCTTCGCAGTTCTGTTGGGGTTGAAGGAATTGTAAATTTATTTTAAAATTTTCACAATATTGTCTCTACTTTTGGGCACAAGGCCAGCAATTTGAAGGGATGGGGGAAAGTCGGCTAAATCTACCCCAGAGCATTACTGGTACTTTATTTTATCCACCCGGTAAAGATGAACAATAAAGCTAACTTCGGCGAGAATTGAACTCAGGACGTAAAGAGCCGTAACTCTATGCCGCACAGCATATTGTCTGACGCTCTACCGATGCTGCCAAGACTTGAGACACTAGTAGATGTGGTCACCACTAGAGACACTAGTAGATGTCGTCACCACTAGAGACACTAGTAGATGTGGTCACAACTTGAGACACTAGTAGATGTGGTCAGGACTTGAGACACTAGTAGATATAGTCACCACTTGAGACACTAGTAGCTGTGGTCACAACTTGAGACATTAGTAGATGTGGTCACAACTTGAGACACTAGTAGATATAGTCACCACTTGAGACACTAGTAGATGTGGTCACAACTTGAGACACTAGTAGATGTGGTCAGGACTTGAGACACTAGTAGCTGTGGTCACCACTTGAGACACTAGTAGATGTAGTCACCACTTGAGACACTAGTAGATGTCGTCAGCACTTCAGACGTTAGTAGCTGTGGTCAAAACTTGAGACACTAGTAGATGTCGTCACCACTAGAGACACTAGTAGATGTGGTCACCACTTGAGACACTAGTAGATGTGGTCACAACTTGAGACACTAGTAGATATAGTCACCACTTGAGACACTAGTAGATGTGGTCACAACTTGAGACACTAGTAGATATGGTCACAACTTGAGACACTAGTAGATGTGCTCACGCTTGAGACACTAGTAGATGTGGTCAGGACGTGAGACACTAGTAGATGTAGTCACCACTTGAGACACTAGTAGATGTAGTCACCACTTGAGACACTAGTAGATGTAGTCAGGACTTGAGACACTAGTAGATGTGGTCAGGACTGGAGACACTAGTAGGTGTGGTCAGGACTGGAGACACTAGTAGATGTGGTCAAGACTGGAGACACTAGTAGGTGTGGTCAGGACTGGAGACACTAGTAGATGTGGTCAGGACTGGAGACACTAGTAGATGTGGTCAGGACTTGAGACACTAGTAGATGTGGTCAAGACTTGAGACACTAGTAGATGTGGTCACCACTTGAGACACTAGTAGATGTGGTCAAGACTTGAGACACTAGTAGCTGTGGTCAAGACTTGAGACACTAGTAGATGTGGTCACCACTTGAGACACTAGTAGATGTGCTCACGACTTGAGACATTAGTAGATGTGGTCATGACTTGAGACACTAGTAGATGTGGTCAGGACTTGAGACACTAGTAGATGTGGTCAAGACTTGAGACACTAGTAGATGTGGTCAGGACTTGAGACACTAGTAGATGTGGTCAGGACTTGAGACATTAGTAGGTGTGGTCAGGACTGGAGACACTAGTAGATGTGGTCACAACTTGAGACACTAGTAGATGTGGTCAGGACTTGAGACACTAGTAGATGTGCTCACGACTTGAGACACTAGTAGATGTGGTCATGACTTGAGACATTAGTAGATGTGGTCAGGACTTGAGACACTAGTAGATGTGGTCAGGACTTGAGACACTAGTAGATGTGGTCAGGACTTGAGACACTAGTAGATGTGGTCAGGACTTGAGACACTAGTAGATGTGGTCAGGACTTGAGACACTAGTAGATGTGGTCAGGACTTGAGACACTAGTAGATGTGGTCAGGACTTGAGACACGAGTAGATGTGGTCAGGACTGGAGACACTAGTAGATGTGGTCAGGACTTAAGACACTAGTAGATGTGGTCACCACTTGAGACACTAGTAGCTGTGGTCAGGACTTGAGTCATTAATAGATGTGGTCACCACTTGAGACACTAGTAGATGTGGTCACACCTTGAGACACTAGTAGATGTGCTCACGACTTGAGACACTAGTAGATGTGGTCAGGACTTGAGACACTAGTAGATGTGGTCAAGACTTGAGACACTAGTAGATGTGGTCACCACTTGAGACACTAGTAGATGTGGTCAGAACTTGAGACACTAGTAGATGTGGTCAGGACTTGAGACACTAGTAGATGTGGTCAGAACTTGAGACACTAGTAGATGTGGTCAGGACTTGAGACACTAGTAGATGTGGTCAAGACTTGAGACACTAGTAGATGTGCTCACGACTTGAGACACTAGTAGATGTGGTCAGGACTTGAGACACTAGTAGATGTGGTCAGGACTTGAGACATTAATAGATGTGGTCACGACTTGAGACACTAGTAGATGTGGTCAGAATTTGAGACACTAGTAGATGTGGAACCTTAGGGAGCAGTGCAGGGGGAGGGGGTAGAGATGATATAATACTATATTAAATATCAAATGATACATATTATATATAAATATAGTAAAATATAAAATATATAATATTTATTTAAACATTGTATATATATATATATATTATTTATTATATATAAGGGGCGGTGGATTATATATAAAGGGCGGTGGATTGGAAGTATCGGTAGAGGGTCGGACGCCATGCTTTCCAGCATAGTTACGTCCCTTTACGATCTGAGTTCAAATCCCGCCGAGGTTGATTTTGCCTTTCATCCTTACGGGGTCGATAAAATAAAGTACCAGTAATGCACTGGATAATTGCTGGCCTTGTGCCTAAAGTAGAAACAATTATTTATTATATATATATTAACGATTTTATTTATTATATATTATTTACGATTTGCGTGTAGGTCTCTCTGGAAATAGGGTTGGGGGTGCGTTTAGGGTATTACATGGCCGTGAGGAGGCTCTGATGGCATTTCATGTCAGCGGGAGGGTTGTGAGTGTATTACATGGTAGTGAGGCGGGGCCCAAACATTTGAGAACCTCTACTTTACACACTTGCTCATTGTGTGAGATCAGTATAGCTTTGAAATAATCTAGATTCCTTAATTATATACTTATCTTGTTCAGACATTGGCGGCCCTTGAGGCCGACATTACACTTTGTGCCACGAGGGGTAAGTCGCAGAGTTTATTCAAGGCTCAGCCAGAATTTCGTTATGTAATTGAATAATTGTTGCCCAGTCTCCGTTTAACTCATCATAGAAGGGAGGTTCTATCTTGTTATATATAGAAGGGAGGTTCTATCTTGTTATATATAGAAGGGGGGTTCTATGTAGTCACACATAGAAGGGAGGTTCTATGTAGTCATATATAGGAGGGAGGTTCTATGTAGTCACATATAGGAGGGAGGTTCTATGTAGTCACTTATAGAAGGGAGGTTCTATGTAGTCACTTAGAGAAGGGAGGTTCTATGTAGTCATATATAGGACGGAGGTTCTATGTAGTCATATATCATAGAAGGGGGGGGGGGGGGTACTATATAGTCATATATAGAAGGGAGTTTCTATGTAGTCACATACCATAGAAGGGAGGTTCTATGTAGTCACATGCCATAGAAGGAAGGTTCTATATAATCACATACCATAGAAGGGAGGTTCTATATACTTGGTTATTTTCTTCTTGAGTCACTCCTCCATCGAAAGTGAAGCATGGACAAAGTTCTTGTTCCAGACTTTGCGATCTCTCATCGGAGCAAGAAGATCCAGTGAGGACAGGGACCCTTGTCAACATGGTTGGGACACTGGGCACCTGGTGGCCAGAGAGGAAGTTTCCAGGTTCAACCGAGGAGACATGGTTGAGCGGGTAACGACGATGTGAGAAAGAGATATAGAGGAATAATTCACCCTAGTATTGAACTGGTACTCTTTTAAATCGACCTTGAAAGGATAAAAAGCCAAGATAACCTCTCTGGATTTTGGATCCAGAGTGTAAGGGCTGCCGGACATTCTATCTGACGGTCTAACCACTCTACCATTCTATCTGACGTTCTAACCTCTCTACCATTCTATCTGACGGTCTAACCACTCTACCATTCTATCTGACGTTCTAACGACTCGACACTTCTATCCGACGTTCTAACCACTCTACCATTTTATCTGACGTTCTCACCATTCTACCATTCTATCTGAATTCTAACAACTCTACCATTCTATCTGACATTCTAACCTCTCTACCATTCTATCTGACGTTCTAACAACTCTACTATTCTATCTGACGTTCTAACCACTCTACCATTCTATCTGACGTTCTAGCCACTCTACCGTTCTATCTGACGTTCTAATTACTCTACCATTCTATCTGACGTTCTAACCACTCTACCATTCTATCAGACGTTCTAACCACTCTACCATTCTATCTGACGTTCTAACCACTCTACCATTCTACCAGACCTTCTAACCCCTCTACCATTCTATCTGACGTTCTAACCACTCCACCATTCTACCAGACCTTCTAACCACTCTACCATTCTATCTGACGTTCTAACTACTCTACCATTCTATCTGACATTCTAACCACTCCACCATTTTATCTGACGTTCTTACCATTCTACCATTCTACCAGAATTCTAACAACTCTACCATTCTATCTGACATTCTCACCACTCTACCATTCTATCTGACGTTCTAACCACTCTACCATTCTATCTGACCTTCTAACCACTCTACTATTCTATCTGACGTTCTAACCACTCTACCATTCTATCTGACGTTCTAACAACTCTACCATTCTATCCGACGTTCTCACCACTCTACCATTCTATCTGACGTTCTCACCACTCTACCATTCTATCTGACGTTCTAACCACTCTACCATTCTACCAGACCTTCTAACCCCTCTACCATTCTATCTGACGTTCTAACCACTCTACCATTCTATCTGACATTCTAACCACTCCACCATTCTATCTGACGTTCTTACCATTCTACCATTCTACCAGACCTTCTAACAACTCTACCATTCTACCAGACCTTCTAACCACTCTACCATTCTATCTGACGTTCTAACTACTCTACCATTCTATCTGACATTCTAACCACTCCACCATTCTATCTGACGTTCTTACCATTCTACCATTCTACCAGACATTCTAACAACTCTACCATTTTATCTGACGTTCTCACCACTTTACCATTCTATCTGACGTTCTTACCATTCTACCATTCTATCTGACATTCTAACAACTCTACCATTCTAACAACTCTACCATTCTACCAGACCTTCTCACCACTCTACCATTCTATCTGACATTCTCACCACTCTACCATTCTATCTGACGTTCTAACCACTCTACCATTCTATCTGACCTTCTAACCACTCTACTATTCTATCTGACGTTCTAACCACTCTACCATTCTATCCGACGTTCTCACCACTCTACCATTCTATCTGACGTTCTCACCACTCTACCATTCTATCTGACGTTCTCACCACTCTACCCTTCTATCTGACGTTCTAGCCACTCTACCATTCTATCTGACGTTCTAACCACTCTACCATTTTATCTGACGTTCTCACCACTCTACCATTCTATCTGACGTTCTAACCACTCTACCATTCTATCTGAAGTTCTAACCAATCTACCATTCTACCAGACCTTCTCACCACTCTACCATTCTATCTGACGTTCTCACCACTCTACCATTCTATCTGACGTTCTAACCACTCTACCATTCTATCAGACGTTCTAACCACTCTACCATTCTATCTGACGTTCTAACCACTCTACCATTCTACCAGACCTTCTAACCCCTCTACCATTCTATCTGACGTTCTAACCACTCTACCATTCTACCAGACCTTCTAACCACTCTACCATTCTATCTGACGTTCTAACTACTCTACCATTCTATCTAAAAATTCTAACCACTCCACCATTCTATCTGACGTTCTTACCATTCTACCATTCTACCAGACATTCTAACAACTCTACCATTTTATCTGACGTTCTCACCACTCTACCATTCTATCTGACGTTCTTACATTCTACCATTCTATCTGACATTCTAACAACTCTACCATTCTAACCACTCTACCATTCTACCAGACCTTCTCACCACTCTACCATTCTATCTGACATTCTCACGACTCTACCATTCTATCTGACGTTCTAACCACTCTACCATTCTATCTGACCTTCTAACCACTCTACTATTCTATCTGACATTCTCACCACTCTACCATTCTATCTGACGTTCTAACCCCTCTACCCTTCTATCTGACGTTCTAACCACTCTACCATTCTATCTGACGTTCTCACCACTCTACCCTTCTATCTGACGTTCTAACCACTCTACCATTCTATCTGACGTTCTAACAACTCTACCATTCTATCCGACGTTCTCACCACTCTACCATTCTATCTGACGTTCTCACCACTCTACCATTCTATCTGACGTTCTCACCACTCTAACCTTCTATCTGACGTTCTAACCACTCTACCATTCTATCTGACGTTCTAACCACTCTACCATTTTATCTGACTTTCTCACCACTCTACCATTCTATCTGACGTTCTTACATTCTACCATTCTATCCGACGTTCTAACAACTCTACCATTCTAACAACTCTACCATTCTACCAGACCTTCTCACCACTCTACCATTCTATCTGACCTTCTCACCACTCTACCATTCTCACCACTCTACCATTCTATCTGACATTCTCACCACTCTACCATTCTATCTGACGTTCTAACCACTCTACCATTCTATCTGACCTTCTAACCACTCTACTATTCTATCTGACGTTCTAACCACTCTACCATTCTATCTGACGTTCTAACAACTCTACCATTCTATCCGACGTTCTCACCACTCTACCATTCTATCTGACGTTCTCACCACTCTACCATTCTATCTGACGTTCTCACCACTCTACCCTTCTATCTGACGTTCTAACCACTCTACCATTCTATCTGACGTTCTAACCACTCTACCATTTTATCTGACGTTCTAACCACTCTACCATTCTATCTGACGTTCTAACCACTCTACCATTCTACCAGACCTTCTCACCACTCTACCATTCTATCTGACGTTCTTACCACTCTACCAATCTATCTGACGTTCTAACCACTCTACTATTCTACCAGACCTTCTCACCACTCTACCATTCTATCTGACGTTCTCACCACTCTACCATTCTATCTGACGTTCTAACCACTCTACCATTCTATCTGACGTTCTAACAACTCTACCGTTCTATCTGACGTTCTAACCACTCTACCGTTCTATCTGACGTTCTCACCACACTACCATTCTATCTGACGTTCTCACCACTCTACCATTCTATCTGACGTTCTAACAACTCTACCATTCTATCTGACGTTCTAACCTCTCTACCATTCTATCTGACATTCTAACCTCTCTACCATTCTATCTGACGTTCTAGCCACTCTACCATTCTATCTGATATTCTCACCACTCTACCATTTTATCTGACGTTCTCACCACTCTACCATTCTATCAGATGTTCTAACCACTCTACCATTCTATCTGACGTTCTAACCTCTCTACCATTCTATCTGACGTTCTCACCACTCTACTATTCTATCAGATGTTCTAACCACTCTACCATTTTATCTGACGTTCTCACCACTCTACCATTCTATCACATGTTCTAACCACTCTACCATTTTATCTGACGTTCTCACCACTCTACCATTCTATCTGACGTTCTCACCACTCTACCATTCTATCTGACATTCTAACAACTCTACCATTCTATCTGACGTTCTAACCACTCTACCATTCTATCTGACGTTCTACCAACTCTACCAATTCACCGCCTTAGTGTAATAATTAATATACTAATTAAATAGCTTGGTTTATAATGAAGTTATATGAAGATTAAAGCTCTTAAATCCGGCAACCACGGGGCAGGAACCAGGTCGTTAATCGGACAAGGAGAATGCCGGAAAACAGAAATGAACCCTTAAAGGTAGTCTTACACAAACATAAGGGAGGCCATCCTATTCCAGATATCATGTCCACCTCACTGTTAAACACAATATAGGAATAATCTTCAATATCCGGTTGAATATTTGAGGGGTCACTAGAAGTAAACATATACACACATATACACCAGGTCAGACACAGAGGAGCCAAACTCCCACTGTCATCGCCCCCCTCCCATCACACATGTACACCAGGTCAGACACAGAGGAGCCAAACTCCCACTGTCATCGCCCCCCTCCCATCACACATGTACACCAGGTCAGACACAGAGGAGCCAAACTCCCACTGTCATCGCCCCCCTCCCATCACACATGTACACCAGGTCAGACACAGAGGAGCCAACCTCCCACTGCCATCGCCCCCCTCCCATCACACATGTACACCAGGTCAGACACAGAGGAGCCAAACTCCCACTGTCATCGCTCCCCTCCCATCACACATGTACACCAGGTCAGACACAGAGGAGCCAAACTCCCACTGTCATCACCCCCATCCCATCACACATATACACCAGGTCAGACACAGAGGAGCCAAACTCCCACTGTCATCGCCCCCCTCCCAACACACATGTACACCAGGTCAGACACAGAGGAGCCAAACTCCCACTGTCATCACCCCCATCCCATCACACATATACACCAGGTCAGACACAGAGGAGCCAACCTCCCACTGTCATCACCCCCTCCCATCACACATATACACCAGGTCAGACGCAGAGGAGCCAACCTCCCACTGTCATCACCCCCTCCCATCACACATGTACACCAGGTCAGACACAGAGGAGCCAAACTCCCACTGTCATCACCCCCTCCCATCACACATGTACACCAGGTCAGACACAGAGGAGCCAACCTCCCACTGTCATCACCCCCTCCCATCACACATGTACACCAGGTCAGACACAGAGGAGCCAAACTCCCACTGTCATCACCCCCTCCCATCACACATATACACCAGGTCAGACACAGAGGAGCCAAACTCCCACTGTCATCGCCCCCCTCCCATCACACATGTACACCAGGTCAGACACAGAGGAGCCAAACTCCCACTGTCATCGCCCCCCTCCCATCACACATGTACACCAGGTCAGACACAGAGGAGCCAACCTCCCACTGTCATCGCCCCCTCCCATCACACATGTACACCAGGTCAGACACAGAGGAGCCAAACTCCCACTGTCATCACCCCCTCCCATCACACATATACACCAGGTCAGACACAGAGGAGCCAAACTCCCACTGTCATCACCCCCTCCCATCACACATGTACACCAGGTCAGACACAGAGGAGCCAAACTCCCACTGTCATCACCCCCTCCCATCACACATGTACACCAGGTCAGACACAGAGGAGCCAACCTCCCACTGTCATCGCCCCCTCCCATCACACATGTACACCAGGTCAGACACAGAGGAGCCAACCTCCCACTGTCATCGCCCCCTCCCATCACACATGTACACCAGGTCAGACACAGAGGAGCCAAACTCCCACTGTCATCACCCCCTCCCATCACACATGTACACCAGGTCAGACACAGAGGAGCCAACCTCCCACTGTCATCGCCCCCTCCCATCACACATGTACACCAGGTCAGACACAGAGGAGCCAACCTCCCACTGTCATCGCCCCCTCCCATCACACATGTACACCAGGTCAGACACAGAGGAGCCAACCTCCCACTGTCATCGCCCCCTCCCATCACACATGTACACCAGGTCAGACACAGAGGAGCCAAACTCCCACTGTCATCACCCCCTCCCATCACACATGTACACCAGGTCAGACACAGAGGAGCCAAACTCCCACTGTCATCACCCCCTCCCATCACACATATACACCAGGTCAGACACAGAGGAGCCAAACTCCCACTGTCATCACCCCCTCCCATCACACATGTACACCAGGTCAGACACAGAGGAGCCAAACTCCCACTGTCATCACCCCCTCCCATCACACATGTACACCAGGTCAGACACAGAGGAGCCAAACTCCCACTGTCATCGCCCCCCTCCCATCACACATGTACAGCAGGTCAGACACAGAGGAGCCAAACTCCCACTGTCATCGCCCCCCTCCCATCACACATATACACCAGGTCAGACACAGAAGAGCCAACCTCCCACTGTCATCGCCCCCCTCCCATCACACATGTACACCAGGTCAGACACAGAGGAGCCAAACTCCCACTGTCATCGACCCATCTCCCATCACACATGTACACCAGGTCAGACACAGAGGAGCCAAACTCCCACTGTCATCGCCCCCCTCCCATCACACATGTACACCAGGTCAGACACAGAGGAGCCAAACTCCCACTGTCATCGCCCCCCTCCCATCACACATATACACCAGGTCAGACACAGAAGAGCCAACCTCCCACTGTCATCGCCCCCCTCCCATCACACATGTACACCAGGTCAGACACAGAGGAGCCAAACTCCCACTGTCATCGCCCCCCTCCCATCACACATGTACACCAGGTCAGACACAGAAGAGCCAACCTCCCACTGTCATCGCCCCCCTCCCATCACACATGTACACCAGGTCAGACACAGAAGAGCCAACCTCCCACTGTCATCGCCCCCCTCCCATCACACATATACACCAGGTCAGACACAGAAGAGCCAACCTCCCACTGTCATCGCCCCCCTCCCATCACACATGTACACCAGGTCAGACACAGAGGAGCCAAACTCCCACTGTCATCGCCCCCCTCCCATCACACATATACACCAGGTCAGACACAGAGGAGCCAAACTCCCACTGTCATCGCCCCCCTCCCATCACACATGTACACCAGGTCAGACACAGAGGAGCCAAACTCCCACTGTCATCGCCCCCCTCCCATCACACATATACACCAGGTCAGACACAGAAGAGCCAACCTCCCACTGTCATCGCCCCCCTCCCATCACACATATACACCAGGTCAGACACAGAAGAGCCAACCTCCCACTGTCATCGCCCCCCTCCCATCACACATGTACACCAGGTCAGACACAGAGGAGCCAAACTCCCACTGTCATCGCCCCCCTCCCATCACACATGTACACCAGGTCAGACACAGAAGAGCCAACCTCCCACTGTCATCGCCCCCCTCCCATCACACATGTACACCAGGTCAGACACAGAAGAGCCAACCTCCCACTGTCATCGCCCCCCTCCCATCACACATATACACCAGGTCAGACACAGAAGAGCCAACCTCCCACTGTCATCGCCCCCCTCCCATCACACATGTACACCAGGTCAGACACAGAGGAGCCAAACTCCCACTGTCATCGCCCCCCTCCCATCACACATATACACCAGGTCAGACACAGAGGAGCCAAACTCCCACTGTCATCACCCCCTCCCATCACACATGTACACCAGGTCAGACACAGAGGAGCCAAACTCCCACTGTCATCGCCCCCCTCCCATCACACATGTACACCAGGTCAGACACAGAGGAGCCAAACTCCCACTGTCATCACCCCCTCCCATCACACATGTACACCAGGTCAGACACAGAAGAGCCAACCTCCCACTGTCATCGCCCCCCTCCCATCACACATGTACACCAGGTCAGACACAGAGGAGCCAAACTCCCACTGTCATCGCCCCCCTCCCATCACACATGTACACCAGGTCAGACACAGAGGAGCCAACCTCCCACTGTCATCACCCCCTCCCATCACACATGTACACCAGGTCAGACACAGAGGAGCCAAACTCCCACTGTCATCACCCCCTCCCATCACACATGTACACCAGGTCAGACGCAGAGGAGCCAACCTCCCACTGTCATCACCCCCTCCCATCACACATGTACACCAGGTCAGACACAGAGGAGCCAAACTCCCACTGTCATCACCCCCTCCCATCACACATATACACCAGGTCAGACACAGAGGAGCCAAACTCCCACTGTCATCACCCCCTCCCATCACACATGTACACCAGGTCAGACACAGAAGAGCCAACCTCCCACTGTCATCGCCCCCCTCCCATCACACATGTACACCAGGTCAGACACAGAGGAGCCAAACTCCCACTGTCATCGCCCCCCTCCCATCACACATGTACACCAGGTCAGACACAGAGGAGCCAAACTCCCACTGTCATCACCCCCATCCCATCACACATATACACCAGGTCAGACACAGAGGAGCCAAACTCCCACTGTCATCGCCCCCCTCCCATCACACATGTACACCAGGTCAGACACAGAGGAGCCAAACTCCCACTGTCATCACCCCCTCCCATCACACATGTACACCAGGTCAGACACAGAGGAGCCAAACTCCCACTGTCATCGCCCCCCTCCCATCACACATATACACCAGGTCAGACACAGAAGAGCCAACCTCCCACTGTCATCGCCCCCCTCCCATCACACATGTACACCAGGTCAGACACAGAGGAGCCAACCTCCCACTGTCATCGCCCCCCTCCCATCACACATGTACACCAGGTCAGACACAGAGGAGCCAAACTCCCACTGTCATCGCCCCCCTCCCATCACACATATACACCAGGTCAGACACAGAAGAGCCAAACTCCCACTGTCATCGCCCCCCTCCCAACACACATGTACACCAGGTCAGACACAGAGGAGCCAACCTCCCACTGTCATCGCCCCCCTCCCATCACACATATACACCAGGTCAGACACAGAAGAGCCAAACTCCCACTGTCATCACCCCCTCCCATCACACATGTACACCAGGTCAGACACAGAGGAGCCAACCTCCCACTGTCATCGCCCCCCTCCCATCACACATATACACCAGGTCAGACACAGAAGAGCCAAACTCCCACTGTCATCGCCCCCCTCCCATCACACATATACACCAGGTCAGACACAGAGGAGCCAAACTCCCACTGTCATCACCCCCTCCCATCACACATGTACACCAGGTCAGACACAGAGGAGCCAAACTCCCACTGTCATCACCCCCTCCCATCACACATGTACACCAGGTCAGACACAGAGGAGCCAAACTCCCACTGTCATCGCCCCCCTCCCATCACACATGTACACCAGGTCAGACACAGAGGAGCCAAACTCCCACTGTCATCGCCCCCCTCCCATCACACATATACACCAGGTCAGACACAGAAGAGCCAACCTCCCACTGTCATCGCCCCCCTCCCATCACACATGTACACCAGGTCAGACACAGAGGAGCCAAACTCCCACTGTCATCGCCCCCCTCCCATCACACATATACACCAGGTCAGACACAGAGGAGCCAAACTCCCACTGTCATCACCCCCTCCCATCACACATGTACACCAGGTCAGACACAGAGGAGCCAAACTCCCACTGTCATCACCCCCTCCCATCACACATGTACACCAGGTCAGACACAGAGGAGCCAAACTCCCACTGTCATCGCCCCCCTCCCATCACACATGTACACCAGGTCAGACACAGAGGAGCCAAACTCCCACTGTCATCGCCCCCCTCCCATCACACATATACACCAGGTCAGACACAGAAGAGCCAACCTCCCACTGTCATCGCCCCCCTCCCATCACACATGTACACCAGGTCAGACACAGAGGAGCCAAACTCCCACTGTCATCGCCCCCCTCCCATCACACATATACACCAGGTCAGACACAGAGGAGCCAACCTCCCACTGTCATCACCCCCTCCCATCACACATGTACACCAGGTCAGACACAGAAGAGCCAACCTCCCACTGTCATCGCCCCCCTCCCATCACACATGTACACCAGGTCAGACACAGAGGAGCCAACCTCCCACTGTCATCGCCCCCCTCCCATCACACATATACACCAGGTCAGACACAGAGGAGCCAAACTCCCACTGTCATCACCCCCTCCCATCACACATATACACCAGGTCAGACACAGAAGAGCCAACCTCCCACTGTCATCACCCCCTCCCATCACACATATACACCAGGTCAGACACAGAGGAGCCAACCTCCCACTGTCATCACCCCCTCCCATCACACATGTACACCAGGTCAGACACAGAGGAGCCAACCTCCCACTGTCATCGCCCCCCTCCCATCACACATGTACACCAGGTCAGACACAGAGGAGCCAAACTCCCACTGTCATCGCCCCCTCCCATCACACATATACATCAGGTCAGACACAGAGGAGCCAAACTCCCACTGTCATCGCCCCCCTCCCATCACACATGTACACCAGGTCAGACACAGAGGAGCCAAACTCCCACTGTTATCGCCTCCCTCTCTCTCGCCCTCCCCCATCTTTCACTATTATGAGCATATGGGGTCCCAGGTGCTGGCCGCCCCACGGCCCCGGTGGACAGAAAAGAGATAGTGAGGGAGATGCGCTAGAAGACCCATTCTATCTCGCGAGGCTTACACCTGCGGCTGGCTAGCTCAGCGCCTATGATGGTGAGTAGGGAGGTGGCCCTAGGGCCAAGGACACCAGAAGTCTCCTTCATGTTTTTTATGCTCCCTGTCTCCCGGTAATTTTCCCCTTCCTTCACTGTCATTTTCCCCTACCCTCGCTCTATCTTCACCTACTCCCCCCAGTCCACCACTCTGACGTCATTAGAATTGTGATCCTTCTGACGTCATTAGAATTGTGATCCTTCTGACGTCATTAGAATTGTGTTTTCGTTTGAGTCATTATTTTTAATGTCAACTTCTTTGTTCATATGTTGTTGTTGTCAATATTGTTGTTGTTGTTGCTGTTGTTGTGATGGTGGTGCTAGTGATGGTGGTGGTAGTAGTATTGGTTGTATTGGTGGTGATAGTGGTGGTAGTGGTGGTAGTAGTAGTGGTGGTAGTAGTGGTAGTAGTAGTGATGGTATCTTTAAGTGGTGACCCCATTGGAATGTCATCTCATTGTCCTGCCATTTCCAAGATGGCGACTCATGGAATGATGTTGACTCTCATTGACCTTCTTTTGTCTTTCTAGCTTTGTCTGCAATAACAACAACAACAACAACTACTACTACTACTGCTACTACTACTACAACTACTGCTGCTACTACTACTACAACTACTACTACTACTACAACTACTACTACTACTGCTACTACTACTACTACTGCTACTACTACAACAACTACTGCTGCTACTACTACTACAACTACTACTACTGCTGCTACTACTACTACAACTACTACTGCTGTTGTTACTACTACTACTACTACTACAACTACTACTACTGCTGCTACTACTACTACTACTGCTACTACTACAACAATTACTACTACTACTACTACTACTACTACTGCTATTACTACTACTACTACAACTACTACTACTACTGCTGCTTCTGCTACTACTACTACTACAACTACTACTACTACTGCTGCTGCTACTACTGCTACTACTACAACAACAACAACTACTACTACTACTACTACTACTACTACTACTACTACTACCACTACTACTTCCAACACTGCCACCACAACAACAACAAACACAACAACAGCAACAACATTCACATCAACAACATCAACAACAAGCCCAGCTACATTGTGTTCACACAAGCAGAAGATAATATGGCCGTCCATTGCTGGATGTCACTTTGAAGTAACGCCAGCGCCATCTGCTGGTATAGAGACGAAACAACACAAGACAAAAATCAAATTAATAAAGGGGTGAACATAAAAATTAACTTTTAAAATAAAATAGCTAATTACTTTGAATTAAAACAGGACGACTGGTGACAAAAAGAACTCTGTGAGATAAATGATTGGTTTAATGCTGTTCAGTAGTCCCCCAGTATTCGCAGAGGTTACGTTCCTAGAACACCCATGAAGAGTGAAAAACCGCGAATATTGGACGTGGTCCATAAAAATACCTACAAACGTCAAAGCATAACGTAAAATATAATTAAAAAAGACGGAGCGTCTTATGCAAAGGGGCGTGTAATAGGCCGGCAGATATGGTATATTATTATTAATAATCTAGCATTAAAAAAATATATATATTGCCATGAGAAAAGACATAAAATAATTCGCGGAAGATATTTACGATTCCGCGAATATGCGGTAGTCTCCACGAACAATTATTCGTTAGGTACTAAGGAAAATTCCGCGAATGTGAGGACCGTGAATGCCGTGGTGCAGAGTAGAAACACGTGACGCGAGTCATTCTGAGTCTGTTTTTTTCAATGTTTCCTCTTCATCCAATCCAGTCACTTTCTCTCCTGCGTTCACACATCCACGTACACACACATATACACACACATACACACACACGTACACACGCACACAGACACAGACACACACACACACACGTACACACACACACATACACACGTACACACACAGAGATACAAACACACACGCACACACGTACAGGTACATACCCACAGATACAGACACACACACATACACGCACACACACAGACACACACGCACGCGTACACACACACAGATACACGCACACGCACACACACACGTACACTCAGACACGCATCCACACACACTTACACGTACACACGTACACACACGCGCGCGTACACACACGTACACGCACACACACGTACACACACGTACACGGACACACACTCAGACATGCACCCACACACACGTACACGTACACACACGCATGCTTCCTAGTATGTCTCTAAGCCGTGTGGGAGCTGACATCTGTTGCGCTCTGGTATGGTATGTTGACATCTGTTGTGGTATGGTGATATCTGTTGTGGTATGGTGATATCTGTTGTGGTATGGTGATATCTGCTGTGGTATGGTAACATATGTTGTAGTATGGTGACATCTGTTGTGGTATATTGACACGTGTTGCTGTATGGTGTGATAAGGTCATATATGTTGTTGTATGGTGTAATATGGTATGATGACATCTGTTGTGGTATGTTGACATCTGTTGTGGTATGTTGGCATCTGTTGTGGTATGGTGATATCTGTTGTGGTATGTTGACATCTGTTGTGGTATGTTGACATCTGTTGTGGTATGGTGATATCTGTTGTGGTATTGTGATATCTGTTGTGGTATTGTGACATCTGTTGTGGTATGGTGACATCTGTTGTAGTATGGTGACATCTGTTGTGGTATGTTGACATCTGTTGTGGTATGGTGACATCTGTTTTAGTATGGTGACATCTGTTGTGGTATGGTGACATATGTTGTAGTATGGTGTGATATGTTATGTTGACATCGTTTGTGGTATGGTGTCATCTGTTGTGGTATGGTGACATCTGTTGTGGTATGGTGATATCTGTTGTGGTATGGTGATATCTGTTGTGGTATGGTGATATCTGTTGTGATATGGTGATATCTGTTGTGGTATGGTGATATCTGTTGTGGTATGGTGACATCTGTTGTGGTATGGTGATATCTGTTGTGGTATGGTGATATCTGTTGTGGTATGGTGACATCTGTTGTGGTATGGTGATATCTGTTGTGGTATGGTGATATCTGTTGTTGTATGGTGACATCTGTTGTGGTATGGTGTGATATGGTCACATCTGTTGTAGTATGGTGTAATATGGTATGTTGACATCTGTTGTGGTATGGTGACATATGTTTTAGTATGGTGTGATATGGTCACATCTGTTGTAGTATGGTGTGATATGTTATGTTGATATCTTTTGTGGTATGGTGACATCTGTTGTGGTATGGTGACATCTGTTGTGGTATGGTGATATCTGTTGTGGTATGGTGACATCTGTTGTGGTATGGTGATATCTGTTGTGGTATGGTGACATCTGTTGTGGTATGGTGATATCTGTTGTGGTATGGTGATATCTGTTGTGGTATGGTGACATCTATTGTGGTATGGTGATATCTGTTGTGGTATGGTGATATCTGTTGTTGTATGGTCACATCTGTTGTAGTATGGTGTAATATGGTATGTTGACATCTGTTGTGGTATGGTGACATATGTTGTGGTATGGTGACATATGTTGTGGTATGGTGATATCTGTTGTGGTATGGTGATATCTGTTGTGGTATGGTGATATCTGTTGTGGTATGATGATATCTGTTGTGGTATAGTGACATCTGTTGTGGTATGGTGATATTTTTGGAGGAATGTTGTGATATGTTGGGAGTTTTTTTTACATACAAATGTACCATTGATTGTGGTATATTGACATCTGTTGTGGTATGTTGATAGTAGTTGTGGTATATCCACATCTGCTGTGGTATATTGACATCTGTCGTGGTATATTGACATCTGTCGTGGTATATTGACATCTGTCGTGGCATATTGACAACTGTTGTGGTATGGTGATAGTAGTTGTGGTATATCCACATCTGTTGTGGTATGGTGATAGTAGTTGTGGTATATCCACATCTGTTGTGGCATGTTGATAGACGTGGTCTTTCTTTACATCTGTTGTGATAGATACAGTGTAGTTGTAGTGTGTTCACATATGTTACAATATGTCTGACATGCTGGTCTGCTGTTGATGACACAAGGGACTTTAGTAGAAATGTCCAACCTATCTGTTAGTAATACAGAAGAAAGGGCCACTGATGGTGGTCAAATGATCTTGTCACCACTGTAGAGCGATGAGTTTCTACAGTGTGGCATGTCCAGGTATCTTAAAGCCGGGATATATATATATGGCGGAAGTGAAGCTAGGATATATATATGGCGGAAGTGAAGCTAGGATATATATATGGTGGAAGTGAGGCCGGGATATATATATGGCGAAAGTGAAGCCAGGATATAAGGATATATATATGGCGAAAGTGAAGCCAGGATATATACATATGGCGAAAGTGAAGCTGAGATATATATATATATATATATGGCGGAAGTGAAGCCGGGATATATATATGGCGGAAGTGAAGCCGAGATATATATATGGCGGGAGTAAAGCCAGGATATATATATGGCGGAAGTGAAGCCGGGATATATATATGGCGGAAGTGAAGCCGAGATATATATATGGCGGGAGTAAAGCCAGGATATATATATGGCGGAAGTGAAGCCGGGATATATATATGGCGGAAGTGAAGCCGAGATATATATATGGCGGGAGTAAAGCCAGGATATATATATATGGCGGAAGTGAAGCCGGGATATATATATGGCGGAAGTGAAGCCGAGATATATATATGGCGGGAGTAAAGCCAGGATATATATATGGCGGAAGTGAAGCCGGGATATATATATGGCGGAAGTGAAGCCGGGATATATATATGGCGGGAGTAAAGCCAGGATATATATATGGCGGAAGTGAAGCCGGGATATATATATGGCGGAAGTGAAGCCGAGATATATATATGGCGGGAGTAAAGCCAGGATATATATATGGCGGAAGTGAAGCCGGGATATATATATGGCGGAAGTGAAGCCGAGATATATATATGGCGGGAGTAAAGCCAGGATATATATATGGCGGAAGTGAAGCCGGGATATATATATGGCGGAAGTGAAGCCGAGATATATATATGGCGGGAGTAAAGCCAGGATATATATATGGCGGAAGTGAAGCCGGGATATATATATGGCGGAAGTGAAGCCGAGATATATATATGGCGGGAGTAAAGCCAGGATATATATATGGC
Source organism: Eledone cirrhosa (assembly GCA_964016885.1). Classification (NCBI taxonomy): domain Eukaryota; kingdom Metazoa; phylum Mollusca; class Cephalopoda; order Octopoda; family Eledonidae; genus Eledone; species Eledone cirrhosa. Next base: position 6,341,372 of record OZ024761.1, on the reverse strand, counting down.
GGAAGTGAAGCCGGGATATATATATGGCGGAAGTGAAGCCGGGATATATATATATGGCGGAAGCGGGGAATGGTTACATGGATTGAAATTGAAATTTTCCAAATTGTAATTTGTTTCTATCAAATTTCCTGCTTAAGGTATTCAAGCCCCGCGTGTCAAGATGTTGTAGTTCTCTGTCAAGCATAAGCGGCACACTTTGAACAATTCAAACTTGACGTCTCAGAATAATGAACAGGAAAGAATTGCTGGACAGATTTTACGGGCAAAACCAACAGATAGGAGACCCTGGGGTAGACCTCGAGCAAGATGGTTGGATAATATCCATGAGCTTGGCTGGTCACGCTTAGGGATTCAGCAGGAGCAGTTGGAGATGGTTGCTTCTGACAGGACCTGCTGGGGGGAGTATTTGAGGACTCTGCCTTCACAAACCTCTCGGGAAGAAGTGGAAGAAGAAGAAGAAGAAGAATAAGAATAAGAAGAAGAAGAAGAAGAAGAAGAAGAAGAAGAAGAAGAAGAAGAAGAAGAAGAAGAAGAAGAAGAAGAAGAAGAAGAAGAAGAAGAAACGAAAGGAGCACCCCCATAACACATTTCAGAAGATTCAGGACCAGTAGAGTGAAGAGACGTAGTTATTCTCATACGGGAGATATAGCACGAATGTTTGAAAGGGAGTGTAGTCTACTAAAGGAACCCATGATGGCACCAAGTGATAGGAGCCAGTCTATATACCCGGCATACCCTGAACAAGAATAATCCGAATAGAGAATCTCACGGACTCACTCAGTTTGAATAAATAAGAACTTATAACATGAAGTTCACATGAAGATATGTCACTATCTTTGCACCAATTATTATATTTTCGAAAGCGTACTTAAATATTAGTACCCTTGAAATACGTATAATAAAATATGGTTTTATAAAGATATTTTTCATTTATTAATATTATTGATATTAATGATACTCCGGATAAATACCATTGAGTGCTTCTTATCTGTTGTAAATTAACTTTGTTGAATAATCAACAAACCAAATAACTCATTGTATATATATATATATATATATATATATATATATATATATATATATATATATATATATATTTATATATATATATATATATATATATATATATATATATATATATATATATATATATATATATATATACACACAGATATCCACAATAAGTTGTGGGGTACAGTCTGCACGAAGAACTCAATGTAATCCATATGTTGAAAATGTTGTAGGTTAAAATAAATCCCGGAAAACAATAAAACATTAAAAGGAAAACAGAGTCATGATATAAGTTAAAACAATGAAATAAAAAATCAAGTCATTAGAAATATACTTCACTGCTTCAAGTAGTGAAGTATATTTCTAATGACTTGATTTTTTATTTCATTGTTTTAACTTATATATATATATATTAGAAAGTGAGGTTTTTTTTTACAAAATGAAAAATAACCGAGGTGTCCTACACGAGTGAAAGTATGAATAAAAAAAGATGAAATTGAAAATGCAACTGGAATATTATTTAAAAAAATATATATATATTTATTTGGTTCCTTTACCGGTTTCGCAGTTCTTCTGCTTTTCAAAAGTAGAGTTGAGATGGAGGGTCTGTGGCTTTTCTCACACCTATATATATATATATTTGTTTTGCAAGGTTTTTGATATGAAATCGTGTGTTGAAATAAATATTGTTATATTTGGGGAGGGTCATATTGTTATAACTATCCAGAAATAATAATAATAAAACACACTCATTATTTGGTTAGGGTGGATTGGTAGTATCGGTAGAGGGTCCGACGCCATGCTTTGACGCATAGAGTTACGGCCCTAGCCATTCTGAGTTCAAATCCCGCCGAGGTTAACTTTGCCTTTCATCCTTACAGGGTCGATAAAATAAAGTACCAGTAATGCACTGGGATAATTGCTGGCCTTATGCCAAAAGTAGAAACAATTATTTGGTTAGGGTTGGTTTTCGCTTCTGTATATTTTATATCTCCATAGTTAATTTATTTGGCAATCAATGTTTATCATTGATTGAACAGCGGTTAAAAATACAGATATAAATATATATATAGTCTATCAAAGTTCTTTTGTCACACATCTGTGACATCATCAGTGGTACTATTATGTTTCCTCCCGTTGTATTGTAATGTCTACGCCATTTTTGTTTTATTTATTTATTCTTGCCTCTGTCTCAGTTTGCGCATGCGTTTTCGCGTGTGTTTTCTGTTTGGTGTGTGTGTCTGAGACTATGTGTATTTGTATTCTATCTTTGTTCACTAGTGTGTGTATATGTGGTTGTTGTTATTGTACATGCGTATATTAATTTATTTATATTTACTTTTGGTCAGTATTGTGTGTTTGGGTGTGGTTGTTGTTGTTATTCCATTCATTTTTTCTGTTCAACTTTGGTTTTCTTAGTTCTATTTCAGTCGCTTCTCTGATTTGTCTACCTGTTGGGTCATTTCTATGTTTAGATATTATTTTAATTTCTATGTTGTCTATATTACCGTCATGTCTTTGTCTGGCGTGTTCGTATAGTACTGAACAATCTTTTTGTCCCTTTAGTTCCTCCCAGTGTTGGTCTATTCTTTCTCCTATGCTTCGAGCTGTCTCACTTATGTATGTCGTTGTCATGTTTCTGCAAGTACCCTCTGTACATCTTATGCTATAGACTACATTTCTAGTTTTACAATTTATTTGAGGATTCATTCTACATATAACACATTTCTTATTTTCATAGTGGGTTTTCTTAAAGGGGTGTGTCTTGCTGATCAGGGATTTTATGGTAGTTCCTGGCTTTTCTACCACTTTAATATTTAAATGGGTCTTTCTTAGGGCCTTTCTACATTGGTTAGCTAATTTCCCTCCAGGGGTAGCATCCACGAACATGACACTCTGGTATCTTTGGTTGTCGTACCATGAAGTGGCTTTCCCTATCTTATGTCTAGTCCTATCTAAGCTATTCCATGATTTGCTCCTGTATAATGGGAAAATTTCTTTCATGTCCATTTCTATGAGGGTCTTATACTTCTCCGTGGCTCCTTTGTATACTCTGATTCTGTCTCTTTGGTTGTAGCCAGAGAGCTGCATGCGGTTGATAAAGTGTTGGATGTGTCTTTCCAGTGCAGTTGGGTCGCACATGCGAGACACATTCTTCATCACTCTTACCAAGTCTGCGATCAGAATATTAGACTTAGCACTATTGGACATTACTGAGTTTTTGAGTATCAGGTATTTGGAGGCCATGGGTTTAGCATAGTGTGAGTGGAAAATTTGGGCCCTCTCGTCTATAGTGTTAATCCAGAGTTCCGTGTCTAATATTGGTAGTTTATTGTTAGGGTGTTTGGAAGGGAAGTCGATAGTTACAGTTATACTCTGGTGTATGGAATTAAATATCTGCTGGATGCTCTCCATTGTGCTATTTTCTAATTCATGTTTATAGTACTCTCTTGTGGGGGTGTTCTTATTACTAGATTAATATCGTCTACGTAACGAGAGTACATGACGAGGTCTATGGAGTTCTCTGCTATAGGGTTCTCTGAGTCTCCTCTCCCACCATACCATAAATAGGTTGGCAACATCACCAGCTATGCTGACGCCAATGGCTGCTCTCTCATTCTGGGTGTAGATTTTTTCATTAAATTTAAAGATATGGCCCTTTAGGGTAGTTTTAACACTAGCCCCTACTGCATGTATGACAAATTTTCTCACCTGATCATTGTTTTGGGGTGTCCGTATGGCTTTGGTCAATCCATTCCATCTTCCTATGGGAGTCTTTTTAGGTTATGGTGGGGAGTCTACCTCTTAAGGGTCTACTGGGGCAGAAACAGCTAAGGTCATGGTTATCTAGGTACTCGCTGTCATAAGTAAGTCTAAGTAGGAGGCCCAGTTCATCTGTGTCGACATCGCAGAACTCCACTTCGCTCTCCCTGATTATTTCCACACATTTTTCCACAGCAAAATCAATGTCAATGGATGGGTACAGTGATACCACGTCCATACTGCCTATTATGCAGTTTGTTAAGTTGTTGTTGTTGTTGCATTCATTGACTCTACTGAGGAGGTCCTCTCTACTGTCACATACATCTGGGGACATCTTGATTATGGGGCGTATAACCATAGAGAGGAAGTAGGAGACCCTGTGGCTCCGCATACAGGTCTTGTTGGTGGTCTTGTCGTCAGTTTGTTGGTTGTCTTGTGGTCCTTGAGGAACCCATATAACGGTGGTATGTAATTGTTAGAGGCTTGGACATTATTGGTTGTGCGTCTAGTAGGTTTTAGGTGGTGATGATGGTAGTGGTGGTGGTGGTGTTGATGGTAGTGGTGGTGGTGTGGTGATGGAGGTGGTGATGGTTGTAGTTGTGGTGGTGGTGGTGATGGTAGTAGTGGTGGTGGTGGTGGTGGTTGTAGTAGTTGTGGTGGTGGTGGAGGTTGTGATGGTTGTAGTCGTGGTGGTGGTGGTGATAGTAGTGGTGGTGGTGGTGGTGGTGATTGTAGTAGTGGTAGTAGTAGTGTGATGGTAGTGGTGTTGGTGGTTGTAGTAGTGGTGGTGGCGGTTGTAGTGGTGGTGGTGTGGAGGTTGTGATGGTTGTAGTTGTAGTGGTGGTGGTTGTAGTAGTGGTGGTGGTGGTGGTGGTGGTTGTAGTAGTGGTAGTAGTAGTGTGATGGTAGTGGTGTTGGTGGTTGTAGTAGTGGTGGTGGCGGTTGTAGTAGTAGTCGTGGTAGTGTGCTGGTTGCTGTAGTGGTGGTGATGGTGGTGGTTGTAGTAGTTGTGGTGGTAGTGGTGTTGGTGGTGGTTGTGGTGGTGGTAGTGGTGATGGTGGTGATGGTAGTGGTGTTGGTGGTGATGGTATTGGTGTTGGTAGTGGTGTTAGTGGTGGTTGTGGTTGTGGTGGTGGTGGTTGTGGTAGTGGTGGTAGTGGTGGTGGTAGTGGTGTTAGTGGTGGTTGTGGTAGTGGTAGTGGT
>OZ024761.1:6316395-6318895 GCA_964016885.1 Eledone cirrhosa | reverse complement strand
TACACATATATATATGTGAAAAGTAAACGGAAAACTAAGAGACAACGAAGAACAATGAAAATATATATCATTTTCATACTAGTATAGTAGGAATATCGGATAGATATCCCATAACTCTTTGTGGAGTTGTAGAGGCACCGTCATATGGTGTGTCTAGGGCACTTTTAAACCTGGTGGAGCCTAACCCTCTCCAGGTCTGAACACAGTTGATTCTTTCTATAGAGGAAGAATCGACCCCAGTACTGGACTGGTACTTTTTTATCGACCTCGAAAGGATGAAAGGCAAAGTTGACCCCGGCTGGTTTTGAACTCAGACTGTGCAATGAGGTGGGGCTAACCCCGTAAAGTATTTTATCCGACGTCTTAACGACTCTGCCAATTCGTCGCACATATATATATGTGTGTGTGTATGTGTGTGTGTGTGTGCGTGTGTGCGTGTGTGTGTGGGGGGGTCTGTGTGTGTGGGGGGGGGGGGGGTACACACACACAGATACCTATGCATTTGTACGTATGATACAGCATTATAGTTATTTCTTACTTGTATATATATATATATATATATATATATATATATATACAAATATAAATTAGCGAGAATCGTATTTCGGCTTTGGAATTAGCGAAAAACAACTTCCGAGATGTGTGGTAAGCGCTCAATAATTCTGACGAACCAGAGCTACAACATACGTTAAAGGCCAAACACACTGAGACGATGGTTAAACCGTCATCCGCACAACCATAGAAACGACCAAGTAATTCGGGTCAAACAAATAAAAAAATATGTGATTATATATATATATGTGTATATATATATATATATATATATATATATATATACACACATTTGCTGCCAATTTCCTTGAGCAAAATTAAACAAAATCTTTAAATTGCCACTTAAAGGCGGTAAAAGCGGCAAATAGTTGGAGGGTAATTCTTCGGAGGGGGATAAGATAAACTACCAATCACTTACTGCTACTTCCAATTGCTGGCTTTCTCTGAGAGGAGCGGAAGATTGGCAGAACTGGTAGAAGCAGTAGAGCTTCTTCTTCTTCTTCTTTTTCTTCTTCTTCTTCTTCCACATATATATATATATTTATATATATATATATGTAGAAGTTCTATTTAAATTGTTGGGATACAACAAGCAAATATTTTATAACTGATATAAAGCACTCAACAAATAATTGGAGTAAAAATACGATATTAACAAATGGGTATGTCAATATTTATTTATAAAACTGCTCTATATTATATTTTATCTGATGAAAGCACACCATAATTTAACTTGGTGTCTTTGAAATATGTATAATGAAATAAATATGGTTTTATAAATATAGTTTCCATTTGTTAATATATTGTATATATATATATATATATATATATATATATATACATATATATATATATATATATATATATATATATATACATATATATATATATATATATATATATATATATATGTATATATATATATATATATGTATATATATACATATATATATATATATATATATATATATATATATATATATATATATATATATATACATACATATATATATATATGTATATATATATATATATATATATATATATATATACATATATATATATATATATATATATATATATATATATATATATATATATATATATATATATATGTATGCTTCTGACAGGACCAACTGGAAGGAGGGTTTGAGGACTCTGGCCCCCACGACCCTTTCAGGAATAATGAGCGAAGAAGAAGATATATATATATATCTTCTTCTTCGCACATTATTCCTGAAAGGGTCGTGGGGGCCAGAATCCTCAAACCCTCCTTCCAGTAGGTCCTGTCAGAAGCACCCGTCTCCAACAGATCCAGCCGGATACCCAAACGTGACCAGCCAAGCTCATTGATGTTATCCAACCATCTTACTCGTGGTCTACCCCTGGATCTCCTGCCAGATGGTTTTGGCCTTAAAATCTGTCCAGCGATTCTTTCCTGAGACCTTCTAACCACATGTCTGTAGTATCGGAGCTGTGATCTCTCAATTTGGAGAAGTAGCGGCTCTGCCTGGAATGATTCCCTGATTTCTGAACTCAGCACTTTATCGAGTAACATTACTCCAAAGAATTTTCGGAGAAACCTCGTGTCGGCCGCTTATATCCATGATCGTATTCTTTCGGCCATTACTAAAGATTCATGACCATAGGTAAGGGTTGGCATGAAAACTAAATTGAAGATAGCAAGTTTGGCTTACACACCTTCTTCCGATAACTGAATGTTGAAGCTGGCACATTGCTGCACCATCTCCTGTAATTCTTGCACTTAATTAAGCAGTAGAGCGTCGGAGAAAATACATTGTGGATTTAGTTACGGTACTTTAAGTTTTGACTTCAAGTCAACTTAGCCTTTCATCCTTTCAGTGTCAATAAGAGAATGTACCAGTATAATACTGGGGTCGTTATAATAAACTTACCATAAACTCATACAGCCACACCCACATTGGGT
>OZ024761.1:6306395-6308895 GCA_964016885.1 Eledone cirrhosa | reverse complement strand
CTCCTTACCCCTCTCTCTATATATATATCTGTGTGTGTGTGTGCGTTTGTGTGTATATCTGTGTGTGTGTTTGTGTGTGTGTGTGTGTGTGTGTGTGTTTGTGTGTGTCTGTGTGTGTGTGTGTGTGTGTGTGTGTATGTGTGTGTCCGCGCACACGCTTCAAAATTTGATAATGTGAGAGTCCCAAACGCAGAAAACAACCGTAAAAACAGTTGCTCACTAGATAATTGTTTCTATTTTTGGCACAAAGCCAGCAATTACCCAGTGCATTACTGGTACTTTATTTTATCGACCCCGTAAGGATGAAAGGCAAAGTTAACCTCGGCGGGATTTGAACTCAGATCATAAAGGGACGTAACTCTATGTTTCAAAGCATGGTGTCCGACCCTCTACCGATAGTGCCACTCCCCAGTCGCTCACTAGATAATGGTTGAAGGCAGATGGTAAATTACCGCGAGAAACGGGCAGAGGTGTGTTGATTACAAATACTATATATCCTGTTTAAACAAAGGTTTTACCAGTAAAACTCACACATAGACGAACATCTAGCTAAGGCGGGTAAAATTGCCGAGATTTCTTTTCAATGGCTGATAATGCCTTACCGGGGCCACTCGAGTAAGGTATTTATTTAACCCATATATGGGTTCCCAACAGGTACTTCTACTCCGGGCCAGAGCAAACCTGGGAGTTACTAAAAGGTAACCTACTAAGGGGTAACTCCACATTCCCTACAGCTCCTGAACTCCCGAACTGGAACCTTGCCACTGGATGTAGTTTAATGTCATACCCAGGACTAGACATAAACGTACATACACATGCACTAACACACACACAGACATACATACACATGCACTAACACACACATAGACGTACATACACATGCACAAACACGCACACAGACATACATACACATGCATAAACACATAGCCGTACATACACATGCACAAACACACACAGCCGTACATACATACACATGCACAGACACACACAGCCGTACATACATACACATGCACAAACACACACATAGACGTATATACACATGCACAGACACACATAGCCATACATACACATTCACAAACACACACATAGACATACATACACATGCACAAACAAACACATAGACGTACATACACATGCACTAACACACACATAGACATACATACGCATGCACTAACACCCACATAGACGTACATACACATGCACTAACACACACATAGACGTACATACACATGCACAAACACGCACACAGACATACATACACATGCACACACAAACACATAGACGTACATACACATGCACTAACAAACACAGCCGTACATACATACACATGCACAGACACACACAGCCGTACATACATACACATGCACAAACACACACATAGACGTACATACACATGCACAAACACACACATAGACATATATACTCATGCACAAACACACACATAGACATACATACACATGCACAAACACACACATAGACATACATACACATGCACAAACACACACATAGACGTACATACACATGCACAAATACACACATAGACATATATACTCATGCACAAACACACACATAGACATATATACTCATGCACAAACACACACATACATATAAACATGCACAAACACAGACATAGACACATATACACATGCACAAACACACACATATACATACATACACATGCACTAACACACACATACATATACACATGCACAAACACAGACATAGACACATATACACATGCACAAACACACACATAGACATACATACACATGCACAAACACACACATAGACATACATACACATGCACAAACAAACACAGCCGTACATACACATGCACAAACACACACATAAACATACATACACATGCACAAACACACACATAAACATACATACACATGCACAAACACACACATAGACATACATACACATGCACAAACACACACATAGACATACATACACATGCACAAACACACACATAGACATACATACACATGCACAAACAAACACAGCCGTACATACACATGCACAAACACACACATAAACATACATACACATGCACAAACACACACATAGACATACATACACATGCACAAACAAACACAGCCGTACATACACATGCACAAACACACACATAAACATACATACACATGCACAAACACATACATAGACATACATACACATGCACAAACACACACATAGACATACATACACATGCATAAACACATAGCCGTACATAAACATGCACAAACACACACAAGCACTAATATACACAGATGCCCCCCAGTACTCGCGGGGGTTACGTCCCTAGAGCACCCGCGAACTTTGAAAATACGCGAATATTGGACGTGGTCAATAAAAGTGCCTATAAATGTCAAAATATAACGTAAAAAAAATAACAAAAAAAGAGCACCCGCGAAGAGTGAAAAACCGCGAATATCAGATGTGGTTGATAAAAATGCCTGTAAACGTCAAAATAAAACGTAAAATATAATAAAGAGGG
>OZ024761.1:6283895-6301395 GCA_964016885.1 Eledone cirrhosa | reverse complement strand
ATATATATATATGCCATTCTCTCTATATAAACATCAATATACATATATATATATATATATAAACTTACATATATACATACATACACACATCTATATACATAAATATAAGTGTGTGTGTTTGTGTTTGTATATATAAATGTATATTTATGTAGAGGGAGAAACTGACAAACATATGTTACATACACACACATCATACTATATACACACACATATACTACATACACACACACACATCACTCTACAATACACACACACCACACTAAACACACACCACAATGAAACAGTTCTAGTCCTGTAGAAGCCATTTCTATATTAAATATGTATACTCTGCTATGTATTGAGTACCTTACTGTGGTTACCCCGCATTGAACCCGGGATATATATATATATATATATATATATATATATATATATATATATATATATATATATATATATATATATAAGTGGTTACACAACAGTTAGTTCACCCTACCGAGAACAATTGTTTCACCTTAGCGGATCATCAGCTCGTAATGGACCTTTACGAGCTGAGGATCCGCTAAGGTGAAACAATTGTTCTCGGTATGGTGAACTAACTGTTGTGTAACCACTTCTACCTAACTCGTCCCATGGACTGAGTGCTCTACCACTACGGATATTACCTTCCAGTGTTCTACCACTATATATATATATATATATATGGGTGCTACACGAGACTGCTGAGGATGGCTCTGAACATTAATCAGTATACACTGAGGATGAAGAACTCAGAACTGTATGGGAGCCTCCCAAAGGTCAGCTCAAAAGTGACACAGAGGAGACTGAGGTTAGCTGGACATGCTCACCGACATCCAGAGTTGACACTGCACTCAGTGTTCCTGTGGGAGCCCCTACATGGACACACTAGAAGAGCAAGACCAAGGTTAACGTATGTCGATGCCCTAAGGACAGACACTGGTCTGTTGGAGATGCAGGACATGGCAGCGATAATGAGGGACAGAGACCGCTGGAGAGAACTCGTCCATGGATCTCGGGAATTTTACCCGCCCTAGATAGATATTAGGTTAACGCTTGATATAGCAGGAAGAGGGTCTTAACGTTTCGGACGCTACTCCTTCATAAAAAAAAAGAATGAGAAATAAAATAGATTGTGGGGACGGGCGGGATGGAGTTGGAAAAATGTCTTTAGATAAAATATATATAGTAGAATGCTGTCTATAATTGTTACGTTGTAAGTTCCCGAGGATAAGCTGGTCCTAGAACCCATGGATCACATGTTGAGATTAGCGACAGACTAGTAAAAAACTAGACAATCCTTAAACAGTAAAATAACCAATCAGAAAACTCAAACTGCTAGAACTTATCAAACAGAAGATACATATGTCAAATCAATCCACTACTGGATGGACGTGCATGGCCAATGGCATATCACAATGATTGCTTAACTGCAGCAATGATTGCGTAGGCAAAGTCACATGAATAATCATGTAACTGAAATATATATCATGAAATAAAACATTATGGTGATTTTATCCCGTCTTAACTACCATTATTTTATTGGATTGGCAGTATTGGTAGAGGGTCGGACGCCATGCTTTGATGCATAGAGTTACGGCCCTTGCCATTCTGAGTTCAAATCCCGCCAAGGTTAACTTTGCCTTTCATCCTTACGGGGTCGATAAAATAAAGTACCAGTAATGTACTGGGTAATTGCTGGCCTTGTGCCTAAAATAGAAACAATTATTTTATATATATATATATATATATATATATATATATATATATATATATATATATATATATATATATATATATATATATATATATATATACAGAGAGAGAGAGAGAGGGTGTGTATATAGAATATATATGTGTTTAAAGTAATGAGAAATGACAAAGTAAACGGCACAGTATATTGAAGAAATATATTCAAGTTTAAGGCTTGAAATAGCAGGAAAAAAAGTCTTAACGTTTCGAACACTAGTCCTTCATCAAAAGATGGAAATAAAAGATTATATAGAAAGATAAAGAGGTAGGAACGGAAAGAAGATGAAGAAAAAATACAATAAAACGTTTGTATTCCGTCACCCATTAAACACACACACACACAATATTGTATCTCATTATTTCCGAGGTCAACTTTGCCTTTCACCATTTCGAGGTCGATGAAAAAATTACCAGTGTAGTACTGGGGTAGATTCTTCCTCTATGTCTCTTTCTCATTTCCTCTCTCTCACTTTCTATCTTTCTCTGGAAGAAATCTGCTGTACTGAGGCCTGGAGAGGGAAGGGCTCTGCCAGGTCTAAAATACCCAAGAAACACTGTATGTCAATACGGTGCTCCTACCACTTTATCAGGAGTTACGGGACCATACCACACCATAGCATACCATACCATACTATACCACACCATACTATACCACACCATACCATACCACACCATACTATACCATACCACACCATACTATACCATACCATACCATACCACACCATACTATACCACACCATACCATACCACACCATACTATACCATACCCATACCACACCATAGCATACCATACTATACCACACCATAACATACCATACCATACCATACCATACCATAAAATACCATAGCATACCATAATATACCATACCATACTATACCATACCATACCATACCACACCATACTATACCATATCATACCATACCATACCATACCATACCATACCACAGCATACCATACCATACCATAAACTACCATACTATACCACACCATACCATACCACAGCATACCATACCATACCATACCATAAAATACCATACTATACCACACCATACCATACCACAGCATACCATACCATACCATACTATACCATACCATACTATACCACACCATACTATACCATACCATAAAATACCATACTATACCATACCATACTATACCACACCATACCATACCACAGCATACCATACCATACCACAGCATACCATACCATATCATACCATACCATACCATAAAATACCATACTATACCACACCACACCATACCATACCATACCATACTATACCACACCATACCACACCATACTATACCACACCATACCATACCACAGCATATCATACCATACCATACCATAAAATGCCATACTATACACACCATACCATACCACAGCATACCATACCATACCATAACATACCATACTATACCACACCATACCACACCATACCATACCACACCATACCATACCACAGCATATCATACCATACCATAAAATACCATACTATACCACACCATACCATACCACAGCATACCATACCATACCATACTATACCATACCACAGCATACCATACCATACCATACTATACCATACTATACCATACCATACTATACCACACCACACCATACCATACCACACCATACTATACCACACCACACCATACCATACCATACCATACTATACCACACCACACCATACCATACCACACCATACTATACCATCTCATTATTTATATCGTGGAATGGGATTAATCGGTAGAGCGTCAGATTCCATGCTTTGCAACATAGAGTTACGACCCTTTACGTTTTCAGTTCAAATCCAGCCGAGGTTAACTTGGCCTTTCATCCTTACAGGGTAAATAAAATAAAGTACCAGTAATGCACTGGTGTATTTTGCTGGCCTTGTGCCAAAAGTAGAAACAATTATTTATATAGTTTCGTATGATCGATTTAATATTTAGCAACATACTGTTTATCCCAGCATACCTTCAGTGGAACAAACGTCAGCAGAGATATTATGGTGTCATGTAACATCAATGGAGATAAAGGCGAGCGAGGCACTGCCTCCTGGAGCAAAAGGCGAGCGAGGAACTGCCCACTAGAGCTAAATGTGGGTGAAGCACTGCCTCCTGGAGATAAAGGCAAGTGTGCCACTACCCCTTGGAGCTGAAGGCGAGTGAAGCACTGTCCACTGGAGCTAAATGTGAGCGAGGCACTGCCCACTAGAGCTAAAGCTGAGTGAAGCACTGCCCCTTGGAGATAAAGGTGAGCGAGGCACTGCCCACTGGACCTAAATGTGAGCGAGGCACTTCCCCCCCCCCTGGAGCTAAAGATAAGCGACACACTTCCCCCTGGAACTAAAGATGAGCGACACACTGACCCCTGGAGCAGATACAAACTATGCAGTGTGGAAATGTCTAAACAGACTAAGATCAGGTGTTGGACATGCAAAAGTCACTCTTGCAAAATAGTGATATTTAAAGGATAGGGACGTTGTGTGTGACTGTGGCACTGAACCACAGACTACGCAGCACCTCCTGATATGACCCCTGCTGGAACACCCTTGCGCAACATTGGACTTGGCAGAGTTTAATGAGAAAGGACAGCAATGTGTTCAGCTGTGGTGGAACCACATCTAGCCAAGCTATGTAACTGACACTCTAGGGGACAAAAGGACAGCAATGTGTTCAGCTGTGGTGGAACCACATCTAGCCAAGCTATGTAACTGACACTCTAGTGGACAAAAGGACAGCAATGTGTTCAGCTGTGACAGAACCACATCTAGCCAAGCTTTGTAACTGACACTCTAGTGGACAAAAGGACAGCAATGTGTTCAGCTGTGATGGAACCACATCTAGCCAAGCTTTGTAACTGACACTCTAGGGGACAAAAGGACAGCAATGTGTTCAGCTGTGATGGAACCACATCTAGCCAAGCTTTGTAACTGACACTCTAGGGGACAAAAGGACCGCAATGTGTTCAGCTGTGGCAGAACCACATCTAGCCAAGCTTTGTAACTGACACTCTAGGGGGCAAAAGGACAGCAATGTGTTCAGCTGTGGTGGAACCACATCTAGCCAAGCTCTGTAACTGACACTCCAGGGGACAAAAGGACAGCAATGTGTTCAACTGTGACAGAACCACATCTAGCTAAGCTTTCTAACTGACACTCTAGGGGACAAAAGGGCAGCAATGTGTTCAGCTGCGGTAGAACCACATCTCGCCAAGCTTTGTAACTGACACTCTAGGAGACAAAAGGACAGCAATGTGTTCAGCTGTGGTAGAACCACATCTAGCCAAGCTTTATAACTGACACTCTAGGGGGCAAAAGGACAGCAATGTGTTCAGCTGCGGTAGAACCACATCTCGCCAAGCTTTCTAACTGACACTCTAGTGGACAAAAGGGCAGCAATGTGTTCAGCTGTGGTAGAACCACATCTAGCCAAGCTTTATAACTGACACTCTAGGGGGCAAAAGGACAGCAATGTGTTCAGCTGTGACAGAACCACATCTAGCCAAGCTTTGTAACTGACACTCTAGTGGACAAAAGGGCAGCAATGTGTTCAGCTGTGGTGGAACCACATCTAGCCAAGCTTTGTAACTGACACTCTTGTGGACAAAAGGACAGCAATGTGTTCAACTGTGACAGAACCACATCTAGCCAAGCTTTGTAACTGACACTCTTGTGGACAAAAGGACAGCAATGTGTTCAACTGTGACAGAACCACATCTAGCCAAGTTTTGTAACTGACACTCTAGGGGACAAAAGGACAGCAATGTGTTCAGCTGTGGTGGAACCACATCTAGCCAAGCTTTGTAACTGACACTCTGGGGGACAAAAGGACAGCAATGTGTTCAGCTGTGGCAGAACCACATCTAGCCAAGCTTTGTAACTGACACTCTAGGGGACAAAAGGACAGCAATGTGTTCAGCTGTGGTAGAACCACATCTAGCCAAGCTTTGTAACTGACACTCTAGGGGACAAAAGGACAGCAATGTGTTCAGCTGTGGTAGAACCACATCTAGCCAAGCTTTGTAACTGACACTCTAGGAGACAAAAGGACAGAAATGTGTTCAGCTGTGGCAGAACCACATCTAGCCAAGCTTTGTAACTGACACTCCAGGGGGCAAAAGGACAGCAATGTGTTCAACTGTGACAGAACCACATCTAGCTAAGCTTTGTAACTGACACTCTAGGGGACAAAAGGACAGCAATGTGTTCAGCTGTGGTAGAACCACATCTAGCCAAGCTTTGTAACTGACACTCTAGGGGACAAAAGGACAGCAATGTGTTCAGCTGTGGTGGAACCACATCTAGCCAAGCTATGTAACTGACACTCTAGGGGACAAAAGGACAGCAATGTGTTCAGCTGTGGTAGAACCACATCTAGCCAAGCTTTGTAACTGACACTCTAGGGGACAAAAGGACAGCAATGAGTTCAGCTGTGGTAGAACCACATCTAGCCAAGCTTTGTAACTGACACTCTAGGAGACAAAAGGACAGCAATGTGTTCAGCTGTGGTAGAACCACATCTAGCCAAGCTTTGTAACTGACACTCTAGGGTACAAAAGGACAGCAATGTGTTCAGCTGTGACAGAACCACATCTAGCCAAGCTTTGTAACTGACACTCTTGGGGACAAAAGGACAGCAATGTGTTCAGCTGTGGTGGAACCACATCTAGCCAAGCTTTGTAACTGACACTCTAGGGGACAAAAGGACAGCAATGTGTTCAGCTGTGACAGAACCACATCTATCCAAGCTTTGTAACTGACACTCTAGAGGACATGACAAGAAGAATGTATATTAAGCAGCACTGAAGAGATCATATGCAACAGTACGGATAAATAGGTTTACCAAGGGTAGCTCTTCAGACAGCAAACATGAAGGGGTCAGTTCCAGTCGTGCATGTGCTAATGTCCAGTTTCCCCTGAAGTGGACATATATGCCCTATTAATTTAGACTATTTTTCTATCGTAAAAGATTCGATAATCCTTCTAACTCTCTCTCTCACGAGCACACACACACACATATATATATGTTAGTGTGTGTGTGTTTAAATATATGTATATTCATACATATATTTGTATGAGTATATATATATATATATATATATATATATTTAATTTATTGATATTTTATTTGAGTGACCCGAATCTTCCTGGTCGTTCTTTTTCGGCTGCACGGGTGATTTTAGGCATGATCTCTATGTGTTGGTATTTTAACGATAGTTATAGCTCTGATTTATCCAAATTATTGAGCCCTCTGCCACACATGTCGGATATTGTTTATCGAGATTTCGTGGGCTGATATTCCGATTCTCGATTATTCTACTATATATATATATATATATATATATATATATATTAGAAAGATCGAGTATCGAAAAATCGGCGCACGAGTTCACGATAAACGAAATTCGATATGAGCGGCAGAGGGCTCAATAATTCAGATGAATCAGAGCTATAACTATCGTTAAAATACCGTCACATATAGAACAAGTCTACAATCAACCATACGATTTAAAATCGATAAAGGAAGATTCGGGCCAAACAGATAAAAAATATCAATAAAACAATACGTCAATAATTTAAATGAATGTAAAATCATACCCGGACCCACTAGAAAGGTGTTAAATCTAGCTTCATGGGTTTCTGTAAATCCTTAGACTGTACTCTATCAGCTCACATATAAATATAAAAGCCTACTAGAGTAAGTGGAACGGAGTTTACGTTATCAACGAGTTTTTTCCTGGCGGCAGAGGAGTCAACTAGCGGTGAAAAACGCACATGGCATTAGACAAGGGAGATGACCCCTATATCCGCGAAAACAATTCGAGTGAATGTGGAAATACACATATCGAATTAGAGTGCTCAATAGACATGTTAAAATAAAACAAAAGCTATTCATCACTCAATAGAATCGACAAAAAATGAGCAATAAAATTAACTGGTGGATAGCTATGTCCAGAGCTAAATATATTAGAAAGATCGAGTATCGAAAAATCGGCGCACGAGTTCACGATAAACGAAATTCGATATGAGCGGCAGAGGGCTCAATAATTCAGATGAATCAGAGCTATAACTATCGTTAAAATACCGTCACATATAGAACAAGTCTACAATCAACCATACGATTTAAAATCGATAAAGGAAGATTCGGGCCAAACAGATAAAAAATATCAATAAAACAATACGTCAATAATTTAAATGAATGTAAAATCATACCCGGACCCACTAGAAAGGTGTTAAATCTAGCTTCATGGGTTTCTGTAAATCCTTAGACTGTACTCTATCAGCTCACATATAAATATAAAAGCCTACTAGAGTAAGTGGAACGGAGTTTACGTTATCAACGAGTTTTTTCCTGGCGGCAGAGGAGTCAACTAGCGGTGAAAAACGCACATGGCATTAGACAAGGGAGATGACCCCTATATCCGCGAAAACAATTCGAGTGAATGTGGAAATACACATATCGAATTAGAGTGCTCAATAGACATGTTAAAATAAAACAAAAGCTATTCATCACTCAATAGAATCGACAAAAAATGAGCAATAAAATTAACTGGTGGATAGCTATGTCCAGAGCTAAATATATTAGAAAGATCGAGTATCGAAAAATCGGCGCACGAGTTCACGATAAACGAAATTCGATATGAGCGGCAGAGGGCTCAATAATTCAGATGAATCAGAGCTATAACTATCGTTAAAATGCCGTCACATATAGAACAAGTCTACAATCAACCATACGATTTAAAATCTATAAAGGAAGATTCGGGCCAAACAGATAAAAAATATCAATAAAACAATACGTCAATAATTTAAATGAATGTAAAATCATACCCGGACCCACTAGAAAGGTGTTAAATCTAGCTTCATGGGTTTCTGTAAATCCTTAGACTGTACTCTATCAGCTCACATATAAATATAAAAGCCTACTAGAGTAAGTGGAACGGAGTTTACGTTATCAACGAGTTTTTTCCTGGCGGCAGAGGAGTCAACTAGCGGTGAAAAACGCACATGGCATTAGACAAGGGAGATGACCCCTATATCCGCGAAAACAATTCGAGTGAATGTGGAAATACACATATCGAATTAGAGTGCTCAATAGACATGTTAAAATAAAACAAAAGCTATTCATCACTCAATAGAATCGACAAAAAATGAGCAATAAAATTAACTGGTGGATAGCTATGTCCAGAGCTAAATATATTAGAAAGATCGAGTATCGAAAAATCGGCGCACGAGTTCACGATAAACGAAATTCGATATGAGCGGCAGAGGGCTCAATAATTCAGATGAATCAGAGCTATAACTATCGTTAAAATACCGTCACATATAGAACAAGTCTACAATCAACCATACGATTTAAAATCGATAAAGGAAGATTCGGGCCAAACAGATAAAAAATATCAATAAAACAATACGTCAATAATTTAAATGAATGTAAAATCATACCCGGACCCACTAGAAAGGTGTTAAATCTAGCTTCATGGGTTTCTGTAAATCCTTAGACTGTACTCTATCAGCTCACATATAAATATAAAAGCCTACTAGAGTAAGTGGAACGGAGTTTACGTTATCAACGAGTTTTTTCCTGGCGGCAGAGGAGTCAACTAGCGGTGAAAAACGCACATGGCATTAGACAAGGGAGATGACCCCTATATCCGCGAAAACAATTCGAGTGAATGTGGAAATACACATATCGAATTAGAGTGCTCAATAGACATGTTAAAATAAAACAAAAGCTATTCATCACTCAATAGAATCGACAAAAAATGAGCAATAAAATTAACTGGTGGATAGCTATGTCCAGAGCTAAATATATTAGAAAGATCGAGTATCGAAAAATCGGCGCACGAGTTCACGATAAACGAAATTCGATATGAGCGGCAGAGGGCTCAATAATTCAGATGAATCAGAGCTATAACTATCGTTAAAATACCGTCACATATAGAACAAGTCTACAATCAACCATACGATTTAAAATCGATAAAGGAAGATTCGGGCCAAACAGATAAAAAATATCAATAAAACAATACGTCAATAATTTAAATGAATGTAAAATCATACCCGGACCCACTAGAAAGGTGTTAAATCTAGCTTCATGGGTTTCTGTAAATCCTTAGACTGTACTCTATCAGCTCACATATAAATATAAAAGCCTACTAGAGTAAGTGGAACGGAGTTTACGTTATCAACGAGTTTTTTCCTGGCGGCAGAGGAGTCAACTAGCGGTGAAAAACGCACATGGCATTAGACAAGGGAGATGACCCCTATATCCGCGAAAACAATTCGAGTGAATGTGGAAATACACATATCGAATTAGAGTGCTCAATAGACATGTTAAAATAAAACAAAAGCTATTCATCACTCAATAGAATCGACAAAAAATGAGCAATAAAATTAACTGGTGGATAGCTATGTCCAGAGCTAAATATATTAGAAAGATCGAGTATCGAAAAATCGGCGCACGAGTTCACGATAAACGAAATTCGATATGAGCGGCAGAGGGCTCAATAATTCAGATGAATCAGAGCTATAACTATCGTTAAAATACCGTCACATATAGAACAAGTCTACAATCAACCATACGATTTAAAATCGATAAAGGAAGATTCGGGCCAAACAGATAAAAAATATCAATAAAACAATACGTCAATAATTTAAATGAATGTAAAATCATACCCGGACCCACTAGAAAGGTGTTAAATCTAGCTTCATGGGTTTCTGTAAATCCTTAGACTGTACTTTATATATATATATATATATATATATATATATATATATATACATAAATGGCAATTTCTGTCTGTTTGTTTGTGAACCTAAAACTCAAAAACTACCAAACCAATCTTGATGAAACGTCACACGTGTGTGGGGCTCATGCCCATTCGATTTCTTACGTACATTTTATTTTAATCAAAGGGTTCCCCGGGGCCTCAAACCCACGCTGAACATTTTCCCCTTCGATTTATATGAAATTTAAGCCATAGGTAAATGACAAGATATGATGCCTATTCACAAAATTTCAGCAAATTTTAATTACATTAAGACACCCTAATGGGGGATCTATGTTTCTCCTTATAGCAACACTCAACTTCTCTGACAAACATTTTTTCACCTGACCAATACAATCAACAATATTTATTTGTATTATTGTTTCGTAAATGAATTTGTCTTCGCTTTTCATTATCTCTCCTATATTTTGATTTCATTTTTGGTCTGAGAGGCATTGGATATTTTAATGGGAACTGGTCCAGCTCCCAATGCCAAAGTTAGGTGCTAGTCCCTCCAAGATTTTCCACATGTAGATCACTGTGTATCTCTCCCGTCTTCGTTCCAAGGAGTAGAGGTTCAGTTCTTTTAGTCTCTCCCAGTAGCTTATCTCCTTCATCGTGGTAATCCTCTTGGTGTAGCTTCACTGGATTGCCTCAAGCTCCGTGGTTAGTTTGACACTATTGGGTGACCACAACTGGGAGCAATAGTCCAGGCGGCTTAGGGCAAATGTCCTCCATAGTGTCAACATGGCGTCTCGGTCTCTTGTCCGGAAAGTCCTCAAGATCCAGCCAGCGAGTGGTCTGCACATTGTCGCCACTTTCATGATGTGTGAGGAAGAAGATACATCGTTGCTCATGTCTATACCCAGGTCCGTACCGATTTCGACGCGGAAATATCGGTCCCTCCTGGTCCGGCGTAACTGGGTTGTACTGTATTTGTGTTTGCAGGTTTGTATTGTAGGGCTTGGAATTTGCCCGCATTAAACTGCATGTTGTTGTCTTCCGCCCATTTGTATATGGCATCCAGATCTTGTAAAAGGGCAGCGTCAGTCAGGTTTTTGATTGCCTGTGCTACCTTAGTGTCATTAGCATAGCTAGTGAGGGATGTTGTATGTACTACAGAAGGCATGTCTGAGAGAGCCACCAAAAACAATAGTGGTCCCAGGACTGTGCCTTGGGGCACACCACTTGTTATTGATGTTTCCTTTGAGAGGGCCCCGTTTGCTACGACTGTCTGGCTTCTGTCCTTTAAGAAGTCATGCAGCCACTCACCTATTTTTCCAGATATGCCGACTCTGTGTAGTTTGTGACATATCATTCCCTGGTCGACCTTGTCAAAGGCCTTCACAAAGTCAAGATATATCACGTTCACATGTGAGCTGTCTAACAGTTGTTTCAGTACCCAATCGTAGTGATGCAGCAGCTGTGTAAGGCAGCTTCTTCCTGGGCGAAAGCCATGCTGCGTGCTAGTCAGGCAGTCATTTTCCTCGAGGAAAGTGATCAGTTTCTTTCTGATGATTCGCACCATGGCCTTACATATATGTGACGTCAGGGAGACTGGCCTAAAGTTTTTGGCCTCTGCTCTGCTACCTCCTTTATGGATAGGGCATATTGTGCCTTCTTTCAGCTCGCCGGGTAGTCTAGCGCTAGCCAAGGAGCTTCTAAAGAGCGTCGTCAGTGGAGTTTCTAAGGCCCGCTTACATATTTTAAGAGGGCTGCTGGGAATCCATCAGGTCCAGCAGCTGAGTCTGTTCTAATTTCATCTATGGCATATACCACATCCTCCTCCGTTATGTCTATGTGGTTGATGTTCGCCATTTCTTCATGAAGTGTTGTGGCATCAAAGAAATCCTCTGGCTTTGTTATTTGCATGTGTCTCAGTGGACATGTGAACACACTTTTGTACTGTTCGTTCAGTATTTCACTTATCACTTGGGGATTCTCGGTTAATGAACCGTCTTTATGGAAGAGTGGCCCAATCTTGCAGTGTACCGAGGCAGTCTTTTTGCAAATTTAAAGAAGGCCTTGGGGTTTATTTTAATATTTTCTATGGCCCTGCTTTCTTTCTTTGCCCTCTCATTTTCATGGGAAAGTTTGAGTGCAATCTCGGTGTCAAGTAGTGCACGTTTCCAATAGGATTCCTTCTTGTTTTTGTTTTCTTCTTGTGCATTCAACTGGTTTGAGAGCTTAGTTCTTCGTCTCATAAGGATTTTCCTATCTCTGGGAATAAGATTTTTGTGTCTATTGACCTTTTTCTCCGGGACAAACTTTTGGCATATAGTTTGTTTCGTTGTCATGAAGTGTTGAAAATGTGTGTTGGTGACTTGTGTGGCGATGGTGTCGCTCCATATTTGCTTCCGGATTTCTCTTTTGATCTTTTTCCAGTTAGCCTTATAGAAGTTAAGGCTGGATAAGGTCACGGTGCTTCTTGGTGGTCGTGTCTCTGTTGGTTTTCTCGGACCACATATCATTAGTTCTACTAAGTAATAATCCGAGAAAATTGTTGGTGTCACCTTTACATTGTGGATGAGCACTGCATTGTTTGTAAAGCAGAGGTCTAGGGCATTCTCGCCTCTTCTTGGGAGGAGTACTGCTTGTTATACACTGTTATACACTGAGGATGAAAAACTCAGAGCTGTATGGGAGCCTCCCAAAAGTCAGCTCAATAGTGACACAGAGGAGACTGAGGTTAGCCGGACATGCTCACCGACATCCAGAGTTGACATTGCACTCAGTGCTCCTGTGGGAGCCCCCTACGTGGACACACTGGAAGAGGAAGACCAAGGTTAACGTATGTTGATATATATATATATATATATACATATATATATATATATATATATATATATATATATATATATATCCATATACAGGGAGTGTAACATGAAGTTACTGTAGGTTCTTCACCCAGGTGAGCACTCGATGTTTAGGCTCACGTCTGTAGCGAGATGTAGAGCTAGACAGAGTGTAATATAATAATACAAGGACGAGTTGTTGAGCCTTCATTACGTTTATTGATAGGTGACGCGCGTTTCGCTATTGATCAGCTCAAGGTTCGATCTGTATCGATCTGATCCGACTCTGGAATCAAAAGCTTGTCGGACCTCTGCTGTTAGAAGAAGAAGAAGAAGAAGAAGAAGAAGAAGAAGAAGAAGAAGAAGAAGAAGAAGAAGAAGAAGAAGAAGAAGAAGAAGAAGACACTCCGGTCACGAATGTCCATGGGTTTGGACTGGAGCAATGTGAAATAAAGTGTCTTGCTGAAGGACACAGTGGACTGGAGCAACGTGAAATAAAGTGTCTTGCTGAAGGACACAGTGGACTGGAGCAGGGTGAAATAAAGTGTCTTGCTCAAGGACACAGTGGACTGAAGCAATATGAAATAAAGTGTCTTGCTGAAGGACACAGTGGACTGGAGCAACGTGAAATAAAGTGTCTTGCTGAAGGACACAGTGGACTGGAGCAACGTGAAATAAAGTGTCTTGCTGAAGGACACAGTGGACTGGAGCAACGTGAAATAAAGTGTCTTGCTGAAGGACACAGTGGACTGGAGCAACGTGAAATAAAGTGTCTTGCTCAAGGACACAGTGGACTGGAGCAACGTGAAATAAAGTGTCTTGCTGAAGGACACAGTGGACTGGAGCAACGTGAAATAAAGTGTCTTGCTGAAGGACACAGTGGACTGGAGCAACGTGAAATAAAGTGTCTTGCTGAAGGACACAATGGACTGGAGCAACGTGAAATAAAGTGTCTTGCTGAAGGACACAGTGGACTGGAGCAACGTGAAATAAAGTGTCTTGCTGAAGGACACAGTGGACTGGAGCAACGTGAAATAAAGTGTCTTGCTCAAGGACACAGTGGACTGGAGCAACGTGAAATAAAATGTCTTCCTCAAGGACACAGTGGACTGGAGCAACGTGAAATAAAATGTCTTCCTCAAGGACACAGTGGACTGGAGCAACGTGAAATAAAGTGTCTTGCTCAAGGACACAGTGGACTGGAGCAACGGGAGATCTCGAGCCTTGCTCAAGGACACAGTGGACTAGAACAACGTGAAATAAAGTGTCTTGCTCAAGGACACAGTGGACTGGAGCAATGTGAAATAAAGTGTCTTGCTCAAGGACACAGTGGACTGGAGCAATGTGAAATAAAGTGTTTTGCCCAAGGACACAGTGGACTGGAGCAATGTGAAATAAAGTGTTTTGCCCAAGGACACAGTGGGCTGGAGCCACGTGAAATAAAGTGACTTGCTCAAGGACACAACACACAGCCGAGTCTGGGAATTATACACACAACCCCATAAGTGTAAGTTCGAAGCTCTAACCATTAAACTATGCCCACATATACTATATAAGCTCTCTTGAAACAGATGGAGCAGTGAATATCTTCATCTACGGATTCACACACACGCACGCCCTCGCCCCCACCCCACATATCTCTCTCTCTCTCTCTCTCTCTCTCTCTCTCTCTCTCTCTATATATATATATATATATATATATATATATATATATATATATATATATATATATATATATATATATATATATAAATAAATAAATAAATAAATAAATATAAATTTAGCGAGAATCGCATTTCGGCTGGTAGAAATTAGCGAAACGCAACTTCCGTATTGTGCAGACAAGCGCTCCATGGATCTGAAGATACCAGAGCTATAAACATAAGTTAAAAAGGTCATACAAACTGAGACGATGGTTAAGAAGCCATTAACCACCAGAGTCAAAAAAGCGAACAAGCTAAACGTGTCAAACAAAATAAGATATATATATATATATATAACTGCCACTACAGGAATTGAAGATTCGAGTACCTTAGCGGTATGTCGTATAACCAATCTCTTATATATTTTATCTGATGAAAACGTACTGAAACACCATTGTACCTTTGAAATATGTATAATAAAATATATACTTTGGTTATGATATTTCTCATTTATTAATATTTTGAATAATATTATAGATACTCCAGATAAATACTTGTCGAGTGCTTCTAATCTATTGTAAAATTGAATTCGTTGAATAATCAACGAACTATATAAACTTTTGGTTATATATATATAACATTGAGGACCGAATAAGTTAGATTACCGATATAAAAGACACAGAAGCGAGAAGCGAAAACCAACCAAACAGTGAGTGTGTTCTGTTATTAATTCTGGCAATATTACACAAATATGACCCTCCCCAAGTATAACAATATATATATATATATATATAAAATATTAAAAAAATAATGAATAAAACAATGAAACAGTTCCTTATATTAAACAAAAAAAGTTCATTATTTAACGATCGTTTCTAGGACATACATATATATATATATATATATATATATACAGTAAAGAGGCAGGCTGTAAACAAAGTGTAAGATGGTAATAGGGACGTAAACAAGAGAAGAAAAGTAGCTCTTCATCAGCGGTTTACTGCGGATCATAGATATGTTTCGGTGTTTAAAACAGGACATCGATCGGCAGCGCGCCCGAGGCCTTTATCCATCAAAAGGCCACGAGGGAAAAAATGATAGTGAAGAGAGAGGAAGTAAGAAAAAAAGGGAAAGAGCAAAGAACGAAGTAAACATACTGAATAGAGGGGGAAGAGAGGACAATGGCACATGCAAATGAGTAACCGAGGAGAAAATAGAATAAGTTATAATGTACTGATGGATTTAAACCCGGTGAACTGCGGAGCAAGGTTTTTCCGTGCGACCTCAGTAAAGTGAGTGTAGAGAGAGAGAGAAAGACGAAGAAACCGGAAGTGAGAGGGAGGAGAAAGGAAAGGGAGTTAATCCAAAAGGGGTTTACGACATGTGGGTAACCAGGCCGAAAACGAGCAAATGGATAGAGAAGAAGAGAGAAAGAGAGAGAGGGAGAGGGAGAGGGAGAGAAAGAGAGAGAGATAAAATGAAGCGAGAGAAGGAGAGAGTCGATGTGAAAGTGTGCTGGCACAACAAATCGAGCAAAACAGGTAGAGAGAAGGTCACAATACGGTAAAGTGGTAGGCTGTTATATATATATATATATATATATATATATATATATATATATATATATATATATATAGAAAGGATGAATATAAAATGAAAGTGCTTTTTTTTTAAAAAGGAATTTATTAGGTATTGACATATGTTTCTGTAACAGACGGAATACCTATGTATCGCTGCTTGCGTAATCATATAATGTTAGCAAGCATTCGATAGCAAATGTATAATCAGTTGTCACTTCTTCAGAGATTTTGGATAAATGGGATAAAATCAGAAAAATTGAAGTATTTATATTAGTAATAGAGGAAGAAACAGAGGGGATAGTATATGACAGATGGTAAATTAATTTACTGCTAAACAAGTATATAATGGGTTTCTAATGAGAATACCATGAGTAAATCTAAATAAGAATTTTGGGAGTGCCAATTTTAATCTCTACTTGACCAACTGGACAGTGGACAGGGCTGGTCATTTGGTGCAGTAGTATTAATTATAAAGTGTCAATTGGGAAAGGGGGAGATTTCGATTGCTACTAAATAACATCAATGCTAGTAGCCAGCTGGTATATGCATTAGGGAATTGAATCAAGAAATCAGAAATCTCATTTTATCTATAGCAGTTTGTATTAAAAGGTAAATAATAGAAGAGTTGATAGAATTAAGACTAATAAAGAATGTTAATATCTATTTTGACAATCAAACGGGGATAGAGACAGGCGTTCAATCCTGGTAGTATTTATAATATGAAAATGTAGATTTTAAGCGATGGTTACAGTATAACGATCGCTCTATTCTGTTATTTAATAAAATGTTTTTGGATTTCATAATACAAAATAATTCTACATTACATAATTTACAAAATTCCTGTCCATGGGAATATGGGGGGGGGGGGGGGGGGGGGCAGCCGCTATTATATCCCATTTTAGGTGAAATTGTTGGTTATTTTCACGCAGCTGCCAAGCCTTGTCTGCGAGTGTTGTTACATA
>OZ024761.1:6261395-6266395 GCA_964016885.1 Eledone cirrhosa | reverse complement strand
TGTGTGTGTGTATATATATATATATATGAATATAGACATAGAATATTCGAAAATATTCTGTATGTTTATAATAAACATTTTGAAGACCTAATCGCTATAGAATAGAATACGTCACGTATTAAAATTAGATTCTCGATAAAAGCAAGGGAAGTAATCTACGCGTTTCATTCTAGTTAGAAATCATCAGGACTACATATCCAGTGCTTTTATCGAGAATGACACAGCTAGAGACTTATAGAATACTTAGCTGTGTACAGGAACTGGTTTGAAAGAGCGGTTGCCGGTCCGGCAGAAATTAGAAATTGGAATAAATGCTCTGAAATAGCGATATATATGTGAATATAGACATAGAATATTCGAAAATATTCTGTATGTTTATAATAAACATTTTGAAGACCTAATCGCTATAGAATAGAATACGTCACGTATTAAAATTAGATTCTCGATAAAAGCAAGGGAAGTAATCTACGCGTTTCATTCTAGTTAGAAATCATCAGGACTACATATCCAGTGCTTTTATCGAGAATGACACAGCTAGAGACTTATAGAATACTTAGCTGTGTACAGGAACTGGTTTGAAAGAGCGGTTGCCGGTCCGGCAGAAATTAGAAATTGGAATAAATGCTCTGAAATAGCGATATATATGTGAATATAGACATAGAATATTCGAAAATATTCTGTATGTTTATAATAAACATTTTGAAGACCTAATCGCTATAGAATAGAATACGTCACGTATTAAAATTAGATTCTCGATAAAAGCAAGGGAAGTAATCTACGCGTTTCATTCTAGTTAGAAATCATCAGGACTACATATCCAGTGCTTTTATCGAGAATGACACAGCTAGAGACTTATAGAATACTTAGCTGTGTACAGGAACTGGTTTGAAAGAGCGGTTGCCGGTCCGGCAGAAATTAGAAATTGGAATAAATGCTCTGAAATAGCGATATATATGTGAATATAGACATAGAATATTCGAAAATATTCTGTATGTTTATAATAAACATTTTGAAGACCTAATCGCTATAGAATAGAATACGTCACGTATTAAAATTAGATTCTCGATAAAAGCAAGGGAAGTAATCTACGCGTTTCATTCTAGTTAGAAATCATCAGGACTACATATCCAGTGCTTTTATCGAGAATGACACAGCTAGAGACTTATAGAATACTTAGCTGTGTACAGGAACTGGTTTGAAAGAGCGGTTGCCGGTCCGGCAGAAATTAGAAATTGGAATAAATGCTCTGAAATAGCGATATATATGTGAATATAGACATAGAATATTCGAAAATATTCTGTATGTTTATAATAAACATTTTGAAGACCTAATCGCTATAGAATAGAATACGTCACGTATTAAAATTAGATTCTCGATAAAAGCAAGGGAAGTAATCTACGCGTTTCATTCTAGTTAGAAATCATCAGGACTACATATCCAGTGCTTTTATCGAGAATGACACAGCTAGAGACTTATAGAATACTTAGCTGTGTACAGGAACTGGTTTGAAAGAGCGGTTGCCGGTCCGGCAGAAATTAGAAATTGGAATAAATGCTCTGAAATAGCGATATATATGTGAATATAGACATAGAATATTCGAAAATATTCTGTATGTTTATAATAAACATTTTGAAGACCTAATCGCTATAGAATAGAATACGTCACGTATTAAAATTAGATTCTCGATAAAAGCAAGGGAAGTAATCTACGCGTTTCATTCTAGTTAGAAATCATCAGGACTACATATCCAGTGCTTTTATCGAGAATGACACAGCTAGAGACTTATAGAATACTTAGCTGTGTACAGGAACTGGTTTGAAAGAGCGGTTGCCGGTCCGGCAGAAATTAGAAATTGGAATAAATGCTCTGAAATAGCGATATATATGTGAATATAGACATAGAATATTCGAAAATATTCTGTATGTTTATAATAAACATTTTGAAGACCTAATCGCTATAGAATAGAATACGTCACGTATTAAAATTAGATTCTCGATAAAAGCAAGGGAAGTAATCTACGCGTTTCATTCTAGTTAGAAATCATCAGGACTACATATCCAGTGCTTTTATCGAGAATGACACAGCTAGAGACTTATAGAATACTTAGCTGTGTACAGGAACTGGTTTGAAAGAGCGGTTGCCGGTCCGGCAGAAATTAGAAATTGGAATAAATGCTCTGAAATAGCGATATATATGTGAATATAGACATAGAATATTCGAAAATATTCTGTATGTTTATAATAAACATTTTGAAGACCTAATCGCTATAGAATAGAATACGTCACGTATTAAAATTAGATTCTCGATAAAAGCAAGGGAAGTAATCTACGCGTTTCATTCTAGTTAGAAATCATCAGGACTACATATCCAGTGCTTTTATCGAGAATGACACAGCTAGAGACTTATAGAATACTTAGCTGTGTACAGGAACTGGTTTGAAAGAGCGGTTGCCGGTCCGGCAGAAATTAGAAATTTCCAATTTCTAATTTCTGCCGGACCGGCAACCGCTCTTTCAAACCAGTTCCTGTACACAGCTAAGTATTCTATAAGTCTCTAGCTGTGTCATTCTCGATAAAAGCACTGGATATGTAGTCCTGATGATTTCTAACTAGAATGAAACGCGTAGATTACTTCCCTTGCTTTTATCGAGAATCTAATTTTAATACGTGACGTATTCTATTCTATAGCGATTAGGTCTTCAAAATGTTTATTATAAACATACAGAATATTTTCGAATATTCTATGTCTATATTCACATATATATCGCTATTTCAGAGCATTTATTCCAATTTCTAATTTCTGCCGGACCGGCAACCGCTCTTTCAAACCAGTTCCTGTACACAGCTAAGTATTCTATAAGTCTCTAGCTGTGTCATTCTCGATAAAAGCACTGGATATGTAGTCCTGATGATTTCTAACTAGAATGAAACGCGTAGATTACTTCCCTTGCTTTTATCGAGAATCTAATTTTAATACGTGACGTATTCTATTCTATAGCGATTAGGTCTTCAAAATGTTTATTATAAACATACAGAATATTTTCGAATATTCTATGTCTATATTCACATATATATCGCTATTTCAGAGCATTTATTCCAATTTCTAATTTCTGCCGGACCGGCAACCGCTCTTTCAAACCAGTTCCTGTACACAGCTAAGTATTCTATAAGTCTCTAGCTGTGTCATTCTCGATAAAAGCACTGAATATGTAGTCCTGATGATTTCTAACTAGAATGAAACGCGTAGATTACTTCCCTTGCTTTTATCGAGAATCTAATTTTAATACGTGACGTATTCTATTCTATAGCGATTAGGTCTTCAAAATGTTTATTATAAACATACAGAATATTTTCGAATATTCTATGTCTATATTCACATATATATCGCTATTTCAGAGCATTTATTCCAATTTCTAATTTCTGCCGGACCGGCAACCGCTCTTTCAAACCAGTTCCTGTACACAGCTAAGTATTCTATAAGTCTCTAGCTGTGTCATTCTCGATAAAAGCACTGGATATGTAGTCCTGATGATTTCTAACTAGAATGAAACGCGTAGATTACTTCCCTTGCTTTTATCGAGAATCTAATTTTAATACGTGACGTATTCTATTCTATAGCGATTAGGTCTTCAAAATGTTTATTATAAACATACAGAATATTTTCGAATATTCTATGTCTATATTCACATATATATCGCTATTTCAGAGCATTTATTCCAATTTCTAATTTCTGCCGGACCGGCAACCGCTCTTTCAAACCAGTTCCTGTACACAGCTAAGTATTCTATAAGTCTCTAGCTGTGTCATTCTCGATAAAAGCACTGGATATGTAGTCCTGATGATTTCTAACTAGAATGAAACGCGTAGATTACTTCCCTTGCTTTTATCGAGAATCTAATTTTAATACGTGACGTATTCTATTCTATAGCGATTAGGTCTTCAAAATGTTTATTATAAACATACAGAATATTTTCGAATATTCTATGTCTATATTCACATATATATCGCTATTTCAGAGCATTTATTCCAATTTCTAATTTCTGCCGGACCGGCAACCGCTCTTTCAAACCAGTTCCTGTACACAGCTAAGTATTCTATAAGTCTCTAGCTGTGTCATTCTCGATAAAAGCACTGGATATGTAGTCCTGATGATTTCTAACTAGAATGAAACGCGTAGATTACTTCCCTTGCTTTTATCGAGAATCTAATTTTAATACGTGACGTATTCTATTCTATAGCGATTAGGTCTTCAAAATGTTTATTATAAACATACAGAATATTTTCGAATATTCTATGTCTATATTCACATATATATCGCTATTTCAGAGCATTTATTCCAATATATATATATATATATATATATATATATATATATATATATAATATTAATAAATGGAAAATATCTTTATAAAACCATATTTATTTTATTATACATATTTCAAGGGTACCAGTATTTTGGTACGCTTTCGTCAGATAAAATACAATATTTGGTCTACAGATAGTGACATATCCACATATGAACTTAATGTTATGTCTGTCTGTCTGTCTGTGTGTCTGTCTATCTGACTGCCTCTCGGCCTGTCACCCTCCCCCGTCACTCTATCCTCATTTTACACTCTCTCTCACTTTCTTCTTCCTCTCCACCACCACCACCACTTCCACCACCACTAACACCACCACCATCACCACTAACACCACCTCCATCACACCACCACCACCACCAACACCACCACCACTAACACCACCACCACCACTAACACCACCACCACCACCACTAACACCACCATCACACCACTAACACCACCACCGCCACCACCACTACACCATCATAATCAACACCACCACCAGCACCACGGCTAACCACCACCACCACCACCACTACCACCACGCCACCACCACGGCTCCTCACCACGCCTCCCCACCACAAACACCACCACCGCCACCACCACCACCACCACATACCCCCACTACCACCACGCCACCACCACGGCTCCCCGACAC
>OZ024761.1:6251395-6256395 GCA_964016885.1 Eledone cirrhosa | reverse complement strand
TTGAACAAGTACTTTCATGCTTTCGCAATCGTCAGGTTCACATTATGTGGTGACAGTCAAGTTTGCAATTTTCAATACAGTTGAAAATTGCAAACTTGACTGTCACCACACATTACGAACCTGAAGATTGTGAAAGCATGAAAGTACTTGTTGAATTAAGACTTAACATTTAATATTCTATCATACTATTTCATTATAATACCATTATAAATTTTAAAGGATTGTAATTAAAACGAGTAAATCAGACAAAGTTGGAATTCCTTTTATTAATATATATATATATATATATATATATATATATATATGTGTGTGTGTGTATATATATATATATATATATATATATATATATATATATATATATATATATACACACATACATATATATATATATATATATATACACATAGATATATAGATATATATGTATATATATATATATATACCGTCTAACCCATGCTAGCGTGGAAGAACGGACGTAAAACGGTGATGATGATATATATATATGTGTGTGTATATATATATATACACATACATATATATATATATATATACTCATACATATATATATATATATACCCACCTACAACGCTGCCAATAGGAAGACTGAATGGGTTGCTACAAGACCCAATAACATAGTTGTAGAACTGTTTATAACTCTTACCACGGACTGAGTTCTTTAAATCCGAGGATATATTTTAACGTTGAGAGAGGTGGAATATATAGGGAGGGACAGATATATAGAAACTGTGACTAAATCCCTTCCACTATTTATCTGACTGTCTATCTGTCTGGTACCTAGATGTCTTCACCATCTCCCTACCCACCCACCTTCTAAGCCAGCCCCTAATTACCCACCCTCCCAGCGACACTCACCCGCAATATAAACAGTCACATTACTCATGTCAAACATCGCCATAACAAGTAGAATGCCGGGGACAGTTGAAACAACCACGACCCAAGGTCACACGAGAGAGGTCAACAACTGCCAGTCATGCTGACACATACAGGTCAAACGACCACCTTTATAAGGGGCAGTTAACTCTGACGGTGTTGGTGGAAACAACAACAGCAGCTAAACATGTTTTACTGTATCAATAAGAGGCAATGTAAACTTTTAAATGGCGGATTTCAATTAAATAGAATTCCTTGAAAACTATAAAGAATCACAAACGGAGAAAAGTGAATTCAGTTGATTGTTATAAATACAGTAGAACCTCGCAGTACCAGTGCCTCATAGTACCAGTAATTTGCTGTACAAGTGCTGCATTGTACCAGTAATTTGGTGTACCACTGCCCCATTGTACCAGTAATTTGCTGTACCACTGCCCCATTGTACCAGTAATTTGCTGTACCAGTGCCTCATTGTACCAGTAATTTGCTGTACCAGTGCCTCATAGTACCAGTAATTTGCTGTACAAGTGCTGCATTGTACCAGTAATTTGGTGTACCACTGCCCCATTGTACCAGTAATTTGCTGTACCACTGCCCCATTGTACCAGTAATTTGTTGTACTAGTGCCTCATTGTACCAGTAATTTGCTGTACCACTGTTCCATTGTACCAGTAATTTGTTGTACTAGTGCCACATTGCACCAGTAATTTGCTGTACCACTGTCACATAGAACCAGTAATTTGCTGTATCAGTTCCTCAATGTACCAGTAATTTGCTGTACCAGTGCCACATTGTACCAGTACCACATTGTACCAGTAATTTGCTGTACCAGTTCCTCATTGTACCAGTAATTTTCTGTACTAGTGCCACATTGTACCAGTAATTTGCTGTACCAGTGCCACATTGTACCAGTAATTTGCTGTACTAGTGCCTCATTGTACCAGTAATTTGCTGTACCAGTGCCACATTGTACCAGTGCCACATTGTACCAGTAATTTGCTGTACTAGTGCCTCATTGTACCAGTTATGTGCTGTACCAGTGCCTCATTGTACCAGTAATTTGCTGCAAGAGTTGAAACGCGTGCGAAGTTTTGTCTTGTAATACCAGTGGAAATCTGCAGTACGAGCGAGTTTCATGCAATTAATAAAACCAGTTTACATATTTCTTTTGCATTCTCTTTTGTTATGTTTTTATAATTGTCATTTTCCTTGTAACTGGACCTTTTCTGTTTTAAAACCATAAACAATTATTTTCTGGTCTTTGTGGTCTAGTGACTTTGTTGTCTAGTGACTTTGTGGACTAGTGATTTTGTGGTCTAGTGACATTCTGGACTAGTGACTTTTGTGGACTAGTGACTTTGTGGTCTAGTGACTTTGTGGTCTAGTGACTTTGTGGTCTAGTAACATTGTGGTCTAGTGACTTTGTGGACTAGTGACTTTGTGGTCTAGTGACTTTGTGGTCTAGTAACATTGTGGTCTAGTGACTTTGTGGTCTAGTAACATTGTGGAGTAGTGACATTGTGGTCTAGTGACATTGTGGACTAGTGACTTTGTGGTCTAGTGACTTTGTGGTCTAGTGACTTTGTGGACACCCTGTATTTTAGCGAACTTTCTACCTAAATTCAAAAATTTCTTCAAAAGCGCAACTTAAAATAAAGGGAATACCAATAATGTTTCTGTATTTTAAATTATATTTCTACTCTATGTTACACTATAGTGTAACATAGAGTAGAAATATAATTTAATGGTACACTATAGTGTAACATAGAGTCGAAATATAATTTAATGGTACACTATAGTGTAACATAGAGTAGAAATATAATTTAATGGTACACTATAGTGTAACATAGAGTAGAAATATAATTTAATGGTACACTATAGTGTAACATAGAGTAGAAATATAATTTAATGGTACACTATAGTGTAACATAGAGTCGAAATATAATTTAATGGTACACTATAGTGTAACATAGAGTAGAAATATAATTTAATGGTACACTATAGTGTAACATAGAGTAGAAATATAATTTAATGGTACACTATAGTGTAACATAGAGTAGAAATATAATTTAAAATACAGAAACATTATTCCCTTCTTCTTCTTCTTTTTCTTGTCCCACTTATTCCCGAGAGGGTCGCGTGGGCAGAGTCCTCAAACACCCCTTCCAGCAGGTCCTGTCAGAAGCAACCCTCTCCAACTGATCCAGCTGGATCCCCAAGCGTGACCAGCCAATCATGGATGTTATCCCACGATCTTGCTCGGGGTCTACCCTTGGGTCTCCTACTTGTTGGTTTCACCCGTAAAAAATCTGTCCAGTAATTATTTCCTTGGACAATTTAACCACATGTCACATAGTATCGGAGTTGTGATCTCACAATTCGGAGAAGTAGCGGCTCTGAATGGAGTGATTCTCTGATCTCCGAGTTACACACTTTATCGAGTAACGTTACTCCAAAGATCCTTCGGAGGAATCCCATTTCGGCCGCTTGTATTTGTGATCGTATTCTTTCGGTCATTACCCAAGAATCCCGACCATAGGTATTTCCTTCTTTAGTCAATAAATGGAACTAAGTTATTAACGAAAAACATGTTTGCTGTTCTTTTTTTTTTTTTTTTTTTTTTTCAATGTTTTCACTTGTTAGTTGTTTTCCTCTTTAACAGTTACATATGAGCTTTATTATGAATTTCAAGTTGTGGTTTTTACATTTTGAAATAGACACCGTCTCGTGTCACAGAAAATCTTGTGGTGCATCAGTGTTACAACAGCCAAGTACACAGTTTCTCAAATACGTCTCCAAACTCCATCATGTTGGTGTCACAACAGCCAAGTACACAGTTTCTCAAATACGTCTCCAAACTCCATCATGTTGGTGTCACAACAACCAAGTACACACTTTCTCAAATACGTCTCCACCCTCCATCATGTTGGTGTCACAACAACCAAGTACACACTTTCTCAAATACGTCTCCAGCCTCCATCATGTTGGTGTCACAACAACCAAGTACACACTTTCTCAAATACGTCTCCACCCTCCATCATGTTGGTGTCACAACAACCAAGTACACACTTTCTCAAATACGTCTCAAACCTCCATCATGTTGGTGTCACAACAACCAAGTACATACTTTCTCAAATACGTCTCAAACCTCCATCATGTTGGTGTCACAACAGCCAAGTACACACTTTCTCAAATACGTTTCGAACCTCCATCATGTTGGTGTCACAACAGCCAAGTACACAGTTTCTCAAATACGTCTCAAACCTCCATCATGTTGGTGTCACAACAGCCAAGTACACAGTTTCTCAAATACGTCTCAAACCTCCATCATGTTGGTGTCACAACGAATTATTTCCTTTTTCTACTCTCACTGTTCGTCGTTATATCAGCAACGTCATGTGATCAATGACATGTGACTTGAAGTGATGACGTCATGTGAAATCTAAATTTTACTAAAGATCGTAACCATTGTTGTCGGTTCAAGTTTTGGGCGGGACGTTTTGTGCAGCGAGAGTTTATAAATTACGACTTTCTCTTTCTGTCTATCTAAAGATATCTATCTATCTATCACTTTAGAAGGAGAATCGGAGTGGAGAGA
This sequence comes from Eledone cirrhosa, assembly GCA_964016885.1. NCBI lineage: Eukaryota > Metazoa > Mollusca > Cephalopoda > Octopoda > Eledonidae > Eledone > Eledone cirrhosa. The sequence goes on along the minus strand of OZ024761.1, from coordinate 6,251,906 downwards.
GGCACTGCACCCCAGTAAATTTACTGAAAGGTGGGTGAATGTGGCAAAAATGGCCCGAGTATTTGGGCCTTCTCTGTATATAAACCTGTAGGTTGAAGAAGAGAGCAAAAGGAAGAAGGAAGCACTTACACAACACGCTCCTGGAGTTGAGTGTTGTTCTATCGACGGGGTATTAAACAACCCATTTGTGGCGTCTCCTCCCTATTGGGTATTTCGATTGTTATAATTGTTTGTTTCAATATTTTTACACGACTGTATGTAAAATCCCCGGCATGTGTCTTTGTATTGTCCCTTTTTCTTGTGCGCCCTTGTGGCAAATAAAGAAATCTATCTATCTATCTATCTTGCAATGCACAGCAGCAACATCTGCTCAAGGGTCAAGGTGAACTGCTACCTCTCGGAGCCGTTCCATATCACGCGATCTATCCGACAGGGATGCCCTCTCTCCTCCCTTCTGTACGTACTGACTCTCGAGTCACTACTGCGGAAGTTGGAGCTATTGCAGGGCATC
>OZ024761.1:6241395-6243895 GCA_964016885.1 Eledone cirrhosa | reverse complement strand
TACCCATAATATCGGAGCTGTGATCTCTCAATTCAGAGATTCTTTCCTGGGTCATTCTAACCACACACCCAGAGTATCCGAGCTGTAATCTCTCAAATCTATCCAGCGATTCTTTCCTGAGACATTCTAATCACATGCCCATAATATCGGAGCTGTGATCTCTCAATTTGGAGAAGTACTGACTCTGCCCGGAGTGACTCTCATCTTCCAGCTACACACTTTATTGAGTAACGTTACTCCAAAGACCCTTTGGAGGAACCCCATATTGACCACTTGTATCCGTGATCGTGTTCTTTGGGTCATTACCCAAGATCCACGACCATAGGTAAGGGCTAGCACGAAAACCGATTAAAAAAAAATGTATAGATGTATTGTAAATAATGCAAGTGTCTTTTGTGTTTATGAAAACGGAAAAGGAAGAGAAAGGCCAGGGTTCTAAGGTCACAGAAGAATGATTAGGTCCAGGATCGATCCCACTACGTAGCATCTTGGACAAGTGTAATTTACCCTAGCCTGGAGTTGACCTATGTCTTGTGGGTAGACAAGTGTCAATACCCTAGCCTGGAGTCGACCTTGTGGGTAGACAAGTCGTCTGTTTCTAGCCACGAAGCTCATCAGGCCAGTGCTTGTCCCAGTCTCCGTGGTGTGAAGACTACCCTCCTGGACAGGACGACAGTCCATCAGAGGCTTAAACCCCCAGCTATTGCTGGTACTCATACTCAGTTGAGTATACTGGAGCAACATGAAATGAAATGTTTTGCTCAAGAACTCAACACGTCACCCAGTCTAACAGACATACCACTAGGCCACACACCGTAGTCGGGTGCACTATTGTAATTCAAAGATAGCCAACTTTCTCTCACACAGTATCACACTGAATCTTCTTGAAAATGACGCTAAGTTTACACGTGTCAGTGGAATACTCAGCCACTTGCACGTTAATCTCATGATCAGACTTTCTCTTAATCTCACGGATTAACATGTGTGTATACTCTGAGTAATGATGTACTCTAATACTATATTGGTAAGAAACTCTCAACAGAAAGTCTTCAGAGAACCCCTCTCAACTGAGTGTTTCGGGCCTTAACCCTTTACTTTACTCTCTCTATATATATATATACTATCGTATTTTCACGGTAAATACTTTATTTCATATAATTATCTCGCATAATATTGAATCTACAAGATTTTGATATTATTTGTTTTGAGAACAATGCCTTAACATAAGTATGAGCAGCCGGTTATCGCCGGTTTGAACAGAAAGAGGTGAGAGAATTCTGACCGGATACGGCGGGTTTAAATACTGTGTTAAATCATTGAGAGAGGAATCGACCGAGGCTGTGTCGGTTCTCTCCGACGGCACTTCCATATAACCACACTCTACCAGGTATTGAGTGCTCCGGTGAATAATGGTCTAACCAGTTTCTTACTGTATCCATCTTTATATATATATATATATATATATATATGAAAGACGTAAAATAAGAAAATTTAAAAAATTAAAAATCAACTTACTAAAATTTTCACTCCAACTAATTAGTTTCTGTAAGGGGATAAATATAGTTACATAATATAACCATAGAGAATTCCTTACGTCATCAGGGAGTCTATTCTCAGCTAAGTTCCCAGGCGATGCGCGGACACTAGGAACACATATAAAAATAATAATAATTCAGTGGATGGAATAAAGCTAGCGAGGACTAAATTCCGGAGCACTGAAAAAATTCGCTGCCTCTGGTCAGTGGCAGATTCTAGTAAGTAAGTTGATTTTAGTAAGTAAGTTGATTTTTAATTTTTTTAATTTTCTTATTTTACGTCTTTCATATAATTGTTCTGCATCCCCCTGCATAAAACCACAAAGGTACTAAGACATAACATATATATTTGCTAGCATAGGTGAACATCTGTACACATATGTTGGTAAATGTACTAATTCTCTCTATCTATATATATATATATATGAGTCCCGAGTTCAATCGGGGGTAACCACAGTAAGTAAGGTACTCAATACATAGTAGAGTATAAATATTTAATATGGAAATGGCTTCCACAGGACTAGAACTGTTTCATTTCCTGATGATGTCCTTCGAATGAAACAGTTCTCGTCCTGTAGAAGCCATTTCTCTCTCTCTCTCTCTCTCTTTCTCTCCCATATATATATATATATATATATATATATATATATATATATATATATATATATATATATATATATATATATATATATATATATAACAAAATATATAGGGATGGGCAAATGAAACCGTCTTTCTTGTTTATTATATGTATATATATATATATATGATGACTGCCCCCTCATTATTGAGTATGGCCATTGCACGATATACCATTATTAATAATTATTAATTAATTCTATCGTGCAATGCCTGAGCATGAAGATATTTTTTAAAGTGAGGAAAGACTGTGCACTGAGCCAATCCCACTCTTTGAGCGACAGTAGCTATAAACCTAAAAGAAGAAAAGATCAACATCATCGGTA
>OZ024761.1:6203895-6221395 GCA_964016885.1 Eledone cirrhosa | reverse complement strand
TATATATATATATATATAAAATACGTAGTTTAGAAAGCCACAACAATGCAGAGGGAAATCTCGAGGTAGGAAGTGAAAGATAGATAGGAAAAACAGGTGAAAGTGAAAATTGAGAGAGACAAAGATGAAAACAAAACAAAGGTAGAAGGGTTACCGTAGTGGAGATTTAATCCCAAGGATTAAATCTCCACTACGGTAACCCTTCTACCTTTGTTTTGTTTTCATCTTTGTCTCTCTCTATTTTCACTTTCTCCTATTTCTCTTATCTATCATTCACTTCCTACCTCGAGATTTCCCTCTGCATTGTTGTGGCTTTCTAAACTACGTATTTTACACATTTCACAATGCTTCAAGCAAACTTTAACACCCTCATATATATATATATATATATATATATATATATATATATATATATATATATATATATATATAACGAAGGGAATGTGGTAAGGAACCAGATGGACCATAACGCACCAAAGTACTCAATACTTAGGGTAGTAGAGTGGGTAATAGGAACGAGTAGGATCCAGACGGCTGAGCTCAAGCCGTTTCGACGGCTAATTCGGTCCGGAATTAGCCGTCGAAACGGCTTGAGCTCAGCCGTCGGGGTCCTACTCGTTCCTATATATATATATATATATATATATATATATATATATATATATATATATATATATATATATATATATTAGTTTTGCGAGGTGTTTGATATGAAATCGTGTGTCGAAACAAATATTGTATATGTGTGTGTATATGTGTCTCTGTGTATATATATGTGTATATATGCGTGTATATATGCATATATATATATGTATATATGTGAGTGTGTGTGCGTGTGTGCGTGTGTACGTGAGTGTTGTTGTATATTCTTATTTATTATTCCCCCCCCCCGTTTTTTTTCCTCCTCCAGCCTCACTTTCATATCTGTTATATTTTTGTTTTTCAAATCCACTGTCAATAAAGACACCAGGATTTTTTCATTCTGATGAATGAAAGCAATTTTGGTTGCTTTCAAGAAACCACTGGTAAATGAAATAATTATCTTATGTTGTTTATTACATAACTATATATATATATATATATATATATATATATAACTATATATATATATATATATATATCTCAAAAGCGTGAACCTAATAAACCTTTAATTGTCTACCTCTCTGTTTTGTTCCCGTCTAAATTTGCACTATATATATATATATATATATATATATATATATGGTCATGAATCTCGTTTAATGACTGAAAGAATACGATCGCGAACACAAGCGGCCGAAATGGGGTTCCTCCGAAGGGTCTTTGGAGTAACGTTACTCGATAAAGTGCGGAGATCGGCGAGTCACTCTAGGTAGAGCCGCTACTTCTCCGAATTGAAAGATCACAGCTCTGATACTATGGCCATATGGTTAGAATGTCTCAGGAAAGAATCGCTGGGCAGATTTGACGTGCAAAACCAACTGGAGACCCAGGGTTTGACCACATCCAGGTAGTTTGTCAACTACAAGTGAAGGCAAACTAATTCAACTTCGCCTTCGTCGACTATGGAAAGGTATTTGTCACCACCGAGTCTCCTCCACTTTTCACAGCACTGGAGAAGCAAGAAATCACCCCTGTTTACACGGCACTTCAACAATATAACAACTATTGATCCATACTATTTTTCAATATGTTTTAGTAAGAGTTACAAGTCGACATATTCCACGTTGAATGTTCAGTATGAAACTTTTCTCGGCTGTGCAAAGGGCACACGGTATGTTTACATGCTAAATCGGAGGTGTTAATGTCAATGAGTTGATCAATGGTGTGCAGGGTTTTCAGGGAGGGTTTGATGTTTTGCGGGGTGTGTAGTGTGAAAATATTGTGTTGGCTGTTGTTGGGATATGTCATATGGTAGTGTGGAGTTGTTGTGGGGACATGGTGGTGTGTAGTGGTGGGGACATGGTGGTGTGGAGTGGTGGGGACATGGTGGTGTGGAGTTGTTGTGGGGACATGGTGGTGTGTAGAGTGGTGGGGGACATGGTGGTGTGTAGAGCGGTGGGGACATGGTGGTGTGTAGAGTGGTGGGGGACATGGTGGTGTGTAGAGTGGTGGGGACATGGTGGTGTGTAGAGTGGTGGGGACATGGTGGTGTGTAGTGGTGGGGACATGGTGGTGTGTAGTGGTGGGGACATGGTGGTGTGTAGAGTGGTGGGGACATGGTGGTGTGTAGAGTGGTGGGGACATGGTGGTGTGTAGAGCGGTGGGGGACATGGTGGTGTGTAGAGTGGTGGGGACATGGTGGTGTGTAGAGCGGTGGGGACATGGTGGTGTGTAGAGCGGTGGGGACATGGTGGTGTGTAGAGCGGTGGGGGACATGGTGGTGTGTAGAGTGGTGGGGACATGGTGGTGTGTAGAGCGGTGGGGGACATGGTGGTGTGTAGAGTGGTGGGGACATGGTGGTGTGTAGAGCGGTGGGGGACATGGTGGTGTGTAGAGTGGTGGGGACATGGTGGTGTGTAGAGCGGTGGGGACATGGTGGTGTGTAGAGCGGTGGGGACATGGTGGTGTGTAGAGCGGTGGGGGACATGGTGGTGTGTAGAGTGGTGGGGGACATGGTGGTGTGTAGAGTGGTGGGGACAAGGTGGTGTGTAGAGCGGTGGGGGACATGGTGGTGTGTAGAGCGGTGGGGACATGGTGGTGTGTAGAGTGGTGGGGACAAGGTGGTGTGTAGAGCGGTGGGGGACATGGTGGTGTGTAGTGGTGGGGGACATGGTGGTGTGTAGAGTGGTGGGGACATGGTGGTGTGTAGAGCGGTGGGGGACATGGTGGTGTGTAGAGCGGTGGGGACATGGTGGTGTGTAGAGTGGTGGGGGACATGGTGGTGTGTAGAGCGGTGGGGGACATGGTGGTGTGTAGTGGTGGGGACATGGTGGTGTGTAGAGTGGTGGGGGACATGGTGGTGTGTAGAGCGGTGGGGGATATGGTGGTGTGTAGAGCGGTGGGGACATGGTGGTGTGTAGTGGTGGGGGATATGGTGGTGTGTAGAGCGGTGGGGACATGGTGGTGTGTAGAGTGGTGGGGACATGGTGGTGTGTAGAGTGGTGGGGACATGGTGGTGTGTAGAGCGGTGGGGGATATGGTGGTGTGTAGAGCGGTGGGGACATGGTGGTGTGTAGAGTGGTGGGGACATGATGGTGTGTAGAGTGGTGGGGACATGGTGGTGTGGAGTTGTTGTGGGGACATGATGGTGTGTAGAGTGGTGGGGACATGGTGGTGTGTAGAGCGGTGGGGACATGGTGGTGTGTAGAGTGGTGGGGGACATGGTGGTGTGTAGAGCGGTGGGGACATGATGGTGTGTAGAGCGGTGGGGGACATGGTGGTGTGTAGAGCGGTGGGGACATGGTGGTGTGTAGAGTGGTGGGGGACATGGTGGTGTGTAGAGTGGTGGGGGACATGGTGGTGTGTAGAGTGGTGGGGACATGGTGGTGTGTAGTGGTGGGGACATGGTGGTGTGTAGAGTGGTGGGGGACATGGTGGTGTGTAGAGCGGTGGGGACATGGTGGTGTGTAGAGTGGTGGGGGACATGGTGGTGTGTAGAGTGGTGGGGACATGGTGGTGTGTAGTGGTGGGGACATGGTGGTGTGTAGAGTGGTGGGGACATGGTGGTGTGTAGAGTGGTGGGGACATGGTGGTGTGTAGAGTGGTGGGGGACATGGTGGTGTGTAGAGTGGTGGGGGACATGGTGGTGTGTAGAGTGGTGGGGGACATGGTGGTGTGTAGAGTGGTGGGGACATGGTGGTGTGTAGAGTGGTGGGGACATGATGGTGTGTAGAGCGGTGGGGGACATGGTGGTGTGTAGAGTGGTGGGGACATGATGGTGTGTAGAGTGGTGGGGACATGATGGTGTGTAGAGCGGTGGGGGACATGGTGGTGTGTAGAGTGGTGGGGACATGGTGGTGTGTAGAGCGGTGGGGGACATGGTGGTGTGTAGAGTGGTGGGGACATGGTGGTGTGTAGAGCGGTGGGGACATGGTGGTGTGTAGAGTGGTGGGGGACATGGTGGTGTGTAGAGTGGTGGGGACATGGTGGTGTGTAGAGTGGTGGGGACATGGTGGTGTGGAGTTGTTGTGGGGACATGGTGGTGTGTAGAGTGGTGGGGACATGGTGGTGTGTAGAGTGGTGGGGACATGATGGTGTGTAGAGCGGTGGGGGACATGATGGTGTGTAGAGTGGTGGGGACATGGTGGTGTGGAGTTGTTGTGGGGACATGATGGTGTGTAGAGTGGTGGGGACATGGTGGTGTGTAGAGCGGTGGGGACATGGTGGTGTGTAGAGTGGTGGGGGACATGGTGGTGTGTAGAGTGGTGGGGGACATGATGGTGTGTAGAGTGGTGGGGACATGGTGGTGTGTAGAGCGGTGGGGACATGGTGGTGTGTAGAGTGGTGGGGGACATGGTGGTGTGTAGAGTGGTGGGGACATGGTGGTGTGTAGAGCGGTGGGGACATGGTGGTGTGTAGAGTGGTGGGGGACATGGTGGTGTGTAGAGTGGTGGGGACATGGTGGTGTGTAGAGTGGTGGGGACATGATGGTGTGTAGAGTGGTGGGGACATGGTGGTGTGGAGTTGTTGTGGGGACATGGTGGTGTGTAGAGTGGTGGGGACATGATGGTGTGTAGAGCGGTGGGGGACATGGTGGTGTGTAGAGTGGTGGGGACATGGTGGTGTGTAGAGCGGTGGGGGACATGGTGGTGTGTAGTGGTGGGGGATATGGTGGTGTGTAGAGTGGTGGGGACATGATGGTGTGTAGAGTGGTGGGGACATGGTGGTGTGGAGTTGTTGTGGGGACATGATGGTGTGTAGAGTGGTGGGGACATGGTGGTGTGTAGAGTGGTGGGGGACATGGTGGTGTGTAGAGCGGTGGGGGATATGGTGGTGTGTAGAGCGGTGGGGACATGGTGGTGTGTAGTGGTGGGGGATATGGTGGTGTGTAGAGCGGTGGGGACATGGTGGTGTGTAGAGTGGTGGGGACATGGTGGTGTGTAGAGTGGTGGGGACATGGTGGTGTGTAGAGCGGTGGGGGATATGGTGGTGTGTAGAGCGGTGGGGACATGGTGGTGTGTAGAGTGGTGGGGACATGATGGTGTGTAGAGTGGTGGGGACATGGTGGTGTGGAGTTGTTGTGGGGACATGATGGTGTGTAGAGTGGTGGGGACATGGTGGTGTGTAGAGCGGTGGGGACATGGTGGTGTGTAGAGTGGTGGGGGACATGGTGGTGTGTAGAGCGGTGGGGACATGATGGTGTGTAGAGTGGTGGGGACATGGTGGTGTGTAGAGCGGTGGGGGACATGGTGGTGTGTAGAGCGGTGGGGGACATGGTGGTGTGTAGAGCGGTGGGGGACATGGTGGTGTGTAGAGCGGTGGGGACATGGTGGTGTGTAGAGTGGTGGGGGACATGGTGGTGTGTAGAGTGGTGGGGGACATGGTGGTGTGTAGAGTGGTGGGGACATGGTGGTGTGTAGTGGTGGGGACATGGTGGTGTGTAGAGTGGTGGGGGACATGGTGGTGTGTAGAGCGGTGGGGACATGATGGTGTGTAGAGTGGTGGGGACATGGTGGTGTGTAGAGCGGTGGGGGACATGGTGGTGTGTAGAGCGGTGGGGGACATGGTGGTGTGTAGAGCGGTGGGGGACATGGTGGTGTGTAGAGCGGTGGGGACATGGTGGTGTGTAGAGTGGTGGGGGACATGGTGGTGTGTAGAGTGGTGGGGGACATGGTGGTGTGTAGAGTGGTGGGGACATGGTGGTGTGTAGTGGTGGGGACATGGTGGTGTGTAGAGTGGTGGGGGACATGGTGGTGTGTAGAGCGGTGGGGACATGGTGGTGTGTAGAGTGGTGGGGGACATGGTGGTGTGTAGAGTGGTGGGGACATGGTGGTGTGTAGTGGTGGGGACATGGTGGTGTGTAGAGTGGTGGGGACATGGTGGTGTGTAGAGCGGTGGGGACATGGTGGTGTGTAGAGTGGTGGGGGACATGGTGGTGTGTAGAGTGGTGGGGGACATGGTGGTGTGTAGAGTGGTGGGGGACATGGTGGTGTGTAGAGTGGTGGGGACATGGTGGTGTGTAGAGTGGTGGGGACATGATGGTGTGTAGAGCGGTGGGGGACATGGTGGTGTGTAGAGTGGTGGGGACATGATGGTGTGTAGAGTGGTGGGGACATGATGGTGTGTAGAGCGGTGGGGGACATGGTGGTGTGTAGAGTGGTGGGGACATGGTGGTGTGTAGAGCGGTGGGGGACATGGTGGTGTGTAGAGTGGTGGGGACATGGTGGTGTGTAGAGCGGTGGGGACATGGTGGTGTGTAGAGTGGTGGGGGACATGGTGGTGTGTAGAGTGGTGGGGACATGGTGGTGTGTAGAGTGGTGGGGACATGATGGTGTGTAGAGTGGTGGGGACATGGTGGTGTGGAGTTGTTGTGGGGACATGGTGGTGTGTAGAGTGGTGGGGACATGGTGGTGTGTAGAGTGGTGGGGACATGATGGTGTGTAGAGCGGTGGGGGACATGGTGGTGTGTAGAGTGGTGGGGACATGATGGTGTGTAGAGTGGTGGGGACATGGTGGTGTGGAGTTGTTGTGGGGACATGATGGTGTGTAGAGTGGTGGGGACATGGTGGTGTGTAGAGCGGTGGGGACATGGTGGTGTGTAGAGTGGTGGGGGACATGGTGGTGTGTAGAGTGGTGGGGGACATGATGGTGTGTAGAGTGGTGGGGACATGGTGGTGTGTAGAGCGGTGGGGACATGGTGGTGTGTAGAGTGGTGGGGGACATGGTGGTGTGTAGAGTGGTGGGGACATGGTGGTGTGTAGAGCGGTGGGGACATGGTGGTGTGTAGAGTGGTGGGGGACATGGTGGTGTGTAGAGTGGTGGGGGACATGGTGGTGTGTAGAGTGGTGGGGACATGGTGGTGTGTAGAGCGGTGGGGACATGGTGGTGTGTAGAGTGGTGGGGGACATGGTGGTGTGTAGAGCGGTGGGGGACATGGTGGTGTGTAGAGTGGTGGGGACATGATGGTGTGTAGAGTGGTGGGGACATGATGGTGTGTAGAGTGGTGGGGACATGGTGGTGTGGAGTTGTTGTGGGGACATGGTGGTGTGTAGAGTGGTGGGGACATGGTGGTGTGTAGAGTGGTGGGGACATGATGGTGTGTAGAGCGGTGGGGGACATGGTGGTGTGTAGAGTGGTGGGGACATGGTGGTGTGTAGAGCGGTGGGGGACATGGTGGTGTGTAGTGGTGGGGACATGGTGGTGTGTAGAGTGGTGGGGGACATGGTGGTGTGTAGTGGTGGGGACATGGTGGTGTGTAGAGTGGTGGGGGACATGGTGGTGTGTAGTGGTGGGGACATGGTGGTGTGTAGAGTGGTGGGGGACATGGTGGTGTGTAGAGTGGTGGGGGACATGGTAGTGTGTAGAGTGGTGGGGGACATGGTGGTGTGTAGAGCGGTGGGGGACATGGTGGTGTGTAGAGTGGTGGGGGACATGGTGGTGTGTAGTGGTGGGGACATGGTGGTGTGTAGAGTGGTGGGGGACATGGTGGTGTGTAGTGGTGGGGACATGGTGGTGTGTAGAGTGGTGGGGACATGGTGGTGTGTAGAGCGGTGGGGACATGGTGGTGTGTAGAGCGGTGGGGGACATGGTGGTGTGTAGAGTGGTGGGGACATGGTGGTGTGTAGAGTGGTGGGGACATGGTGGTGTGTAGAGCGGTGGGGACATGGTGGTGTGTAGAGTGGTGGGGACATGGTGGTGTGTAGAGCGGTGGGGACATGGTGGTGTGTAGAGTGGTGGGGGACATGGTGGTGTGTAGAGCGGTGGGGGACATGGTGGTGTGTAGAGTGGTGGGGACATGATGGTGTGTAGAGTGGTGGGGACATGGTGGTGTGGAGTTGTTGTGGGGACATGATGGTGTGTAGAGTGGTGGGGACATGGTGGTGTGTAGAGCGGTGGGGGACATGGTGGTGTGTAGTGGTGGGGACATGGTGGTGTGTAGAGTGGTGGGGGACATGGTGGTGTGTAGTGGTGGGGACATGGTGGTGTGTAGAGTGGTGGGGGACATGGTGGTGTGTAGAGTGGTGGGGGACATGGTAGTGTGTAGAGTGGTGGGGGACATGGTGGTGTGTAGAGCGGTGGGGGACATGGTGGTGTGTAGAGTGGTGGGGGACATGGTGGTGTGTAGTGGTGGGGACATGGTGGTGTGTAGAGTGGTGGGGGACATGGTGGTGTGTAGTGGTGGGGACATGGTGGTGTGTAGAGTGGTGGGGACATGGTGGTGTGTAGAGCGGTGGGGACATGGTGGTGTGTAGAGCGGTGGGGGACATGGTGGTGTGTAGAGTGGTGGGGACATGGTGGTGTGTAGAGTGGTGGGGACATGGTGGTGTGTAGAGCGGTGGGGACATGGTGGTGTGTAGAGTGGTGGGGACATGGTGGTGTGTAGAGCGGTGGGGACATGGTGGTGTGTAGAGTGGTGGGGGACATGGTGGTGTGTAGAGCGGTGGGGGACATGGTGGTGTGTAGAGTGGTGGGGACATGATGGTGTGTAGAGTGGTGGGGACATGGTGGTGTGGAGTTGTTGTGGGGACATGATGGTGTGTAGAGTGGTGGGGACATGGTGGTGTGTAGAGCGGTGGGGGACATGGTGGTGTGTAGTGGTGGGGACATGGTGGTGTGTAGAGTGGTGGGGGACATGGTGGTGTGTAGTGGTGGGGACATGGTGGTGTGTAGAGTGGTGGGGGACATGGTGGTGTGTAGAGTGGTGGGGGACATGGTAGTGTGTAGAGTGGTGGGGGACATGGTGGTGTGTAGAGCGGTGGGGGACATGGTGGTGTGTAGAGTGGTGGGGGACATGGTGGTGTGTAGTGGTGGGGACATGGTGGTGTGTAGAGTGGTGGGGGACATGGTGGTGTGTAGTGGTGGGGACATGGTGGTGTGTAGAGTGGTGGGGACATGGTGGTGTGTAGAGCGGTGGGGACATGGTGGTGTGTAGAGCGGTGGGGGACATGGTGGTGTGTAGTGGTGGGGGACATGGTGGTGTGTAGAGTGGTGGGGGACATGGTGGTGTGTAGAGCGGTGGGGGATATGGTGGTGTGTAGAGCGGTGGGGGACATGGTGGTGTGTAGTGGTGGGGACAAGGTGGTGTGGAGTTCTTGTGTGGTGTAGGTTGTGGTGGGTTTATGTGGGGTGGCAGTGTAGTATGTAGTGTGGTAGTGAGATGTGATGTTGAGTGGTGGTGATGTAGTGTAGTATATAGGTAGTGAGGGTGTGTATATATTATATAGAGTGGTGGTGGTCACATGTAGATATTGTGATGTGTGTAGATGTGAGGCTATGTAGATGTTGTGCTGTGTGTATATGTTGTGATGTGTATATATGTTGTGCTGTGTGTATATGTTGTGATGTGTGTATATGTTGTGCTGTGTGTATATGTTGTGCTGTGTGTATATGTTGTGCTGTGTGTAGATGTTGTGATGTGTGTAGATGTTGTGCTGTGTGTATATGTTGTGATGTGTGTATATGTTGTGCTGTGTGTATATGTTGTGCTGTGTGTATATGTTGTGCTGTGTGTAGATGTTGTGATGTGTGTAGATGTTGTGCTGTGTGTATATGTTGTGATGTGTGTATATGTTGTGTTGTGTGTATATGTTGTGCTGTGTGTAGATGTTGTGATGTGTGTAGATGTTGTGCTGTGTGTATATGTTGTGATGTGTGTATATGTTGTGCCGTGTGTATATGTTGTGATGTGTGTATATGTTGTGCTGTGTGTATATGTTGTGCTGTGTGTAGATGTTGTGATGTGTGTAGATGTTGTGCTGTGTGTATATGTTGTGATGTGTGTATATGTTGTGATGTGTGTATATGTTGTGCTGTGTGTAGATGTTGTGATGTGTGTAGATGTTGTGCTGTGTGTATATGTTGTGATGTGTGTATATGTTGTGCTGTATACATATATGTATGTACGTATACATACATACTTACATTTAAGTAAGTGCCATACTAAGAGTGAGAAATGAAATTTCGTTTTCATTTTTTTCAACTTATCGTTTTCGGTATGCCTGACCGATTTAACTCACTCAATATGCAAATTAGGCTGCTCAGCCGTTAATTTTCATAAGGAAAGTATATACTTTCGAACGTTCAACTATCTGGCAGATGGGTAAACGGTGCTGATGATAGCTAACAAGCTTGAAACTAGTACATCCTTCCTGTGTCAGTGTTGAACAAAAAGGTGACGTGGTTGCCTTAACACCGTATGGCATAAATTCAGGCTGTTCTGTTTGTTGACAAACAAACGAACAAAGCTGCGTTATAATAAACGTCGGCTAAACTGATGCGTGCATATATGTATGTGTACCTGTGTGCATATATGTATATATATATATATATATATATATATATATATATATATATATATATATATGCATGCTACTGTACGTCTGTATACATATATGTATGTACGTATACATACATACTTACATTTAAGTAAGTGCCATACTAAGAGTGAGAAATGAAATTTCGTTTTCATTTTTTTCAACTTATATATATATATATATATATATATATATATATATACACACACATGATTGTGGATATATACACTCCCCCCAAAAAAACTTCCCCGCCTCTCAACACTGACTCTGAAATCGCGGAGTGCTCGGATACATCTCGATTCTACGAAGCAGATTTTCCTATTGGGGCATCGAGTGCTCGTACAGCCTGCCGCATACGGACGCTTTAAGCATCCAACACCAATTATATATATATATATATATATATATATATATATATATATATATATATATATATATAACAAAGGAATTGTGGTAAGGAACCAGATGGACCATAACGCACCAGAGTACTCAATACTTAGGGTAGTAGAGTGGGAAATAGGAAAAAGTAAGACCCCGACGACAGAGCTCAAGCCGTTTCGACGTAAGTTATATATATGGAAAAAATGAAATTTCATTTCTCACTCTTAGTGCGGCTGATACTTAAATATAAGTATGTATACGTACATACATACTTATATTTAAGTATCAGTCGTACTAAGAGTGAGAAATGAAATTTCGTTTTTTCCATTTATCGTTTACGGTATGCCCGGCCGACTAACTCACTCGATATGCAAAGTAGGCTTCTCAGACGTTAATATTCATAAGGAAAGTATATACTTTCAAACGTTCAATCGATTGACAGGATGTTATACGGTGCTGATGACAGCTAATAAGCTAGAAACTAGTTCATAGTTCCTTTGTCAGTGTTGAAAAAAAGGGCAACGGTGGTTGCCGAACACTGTACGGCTTAATTCGGGCTGTTTGTTTTCAAACAAACCGAACATTATAATAAATGTTCGGTAAACCCATACGTACATATATATATATATTTGTGCATGTATGTATGTATATATATACATACTACTGTACGTCTGTATACATAGATGCATGTATGTATACATATTTATATTTATATATACAGATAATTGTGGAGATGTATATATATATATATATACACAAACATAATTGTGGAGATGTATGTATATATATATATATATACAACCTGTCTCATGGTCGGGTCGTTGGCGACTAAACTGGCAACCCCACCAAGGTTTCTTGGTGAGGAGGGTGACTTTGGACATCCTGCACGACTAAAAACAAAACCTGTCAAAAAGGGCAAGGGAGCTCTTAAGACTCAATAGCCATCCAAAATCACCGGGAGAGATGACCCCTTAGCCTTTGTCAAGGCAGAATTCTAGGAGAAGGAAAACTCTGATATAACACCTGCAACCCTGATGGTATCCAATGATGTTGACTTGTTCTTCTTTTTGGTAAATATCATCTTGGTTAAGAGAGTGGGACTGGCTTTGTGCAGTGCCTTTGCTCACTATAAAAGCTTCACAGCACAGGCATTGCTTTATATTTGGAGATCTCTCTGCACTTGTCGTCACATGGTACCATGGGCCCTGCACTATGTGTCAATAACTGTCACAAGTGTAGTCTTTGTACCAGAGTTTTCAAGTCGCTGGCTGGACTAAAAAGTCACATTCGTTCAGCGCATCAGTAGGGGTTCTCCTACATGGATATAAAGTAGTGGCCGTACTCGAAAACGAGTTGGCAGCCACCATATATACACTACTCCAGCGAGATAGACAGAAGAGTGGATGTGATTGTGCATTGATGGACGTAAAAGTAAAAAATGTGAAGCGAATGTTGATGGGTGGGGAAGTTTTTTTTTGGGGGGGTTAGTGACTATAGAATTGGGGGGGGAGGTACATAGTGATATAACGGGGGGGATATGTCGGGGACTGAGGCGGTGGGGGAGTTTCGAGGAGGGGGGGTGCCTATAGAATTGTAGGGGGAGGTACATAGTGATATAACGGGAGGGGGATATGTCGGGGACTGAGGCGGTGGGGAGGACGGGGTGGTGGTGGTGTCCATAGAATTGTAGGGGGGAGGTACATGGTGATATAACGGGGGGGGGGTATGTCGGGGAGTGAGGCGGTGGGGGAGTATTCAATTTAGTGAGAGGTCTGATAGGTGGCGCTGTTGTCGATGTCTTTAATTAAAGGCTATTCACTGCGTTCAGCCACCGTGAGGATTCACTGAACAGTCTGTTATGGTTGAGGTTGTAGTGGTGGTGGTGGTAGTGGCATAGTGGTGGTGGTGGTGAGGGTATGATGGTGGGGGTGTATGTCGTGATTGCCGGGACATGATGGTAGTGCTGGTGCTGGTAGTGGTAGTGGTGGTGGTGATAGTAGTGATGGTAGTGTTGGTGGTAGTGGTGGTGGTATTGTGGTGGTAGTGGTGGTGGTATTGTGGTGGTAGTGGTGGTGGTATTGTGGTGGCAGTGGTGGTGGTAGTGGTGGTGGTATTGTGGTGGTAGTAGTGGTGGTATTGTGGTGGTGGTGGTGGTAGTGGTGGTATTGTGGTGGTAGTGTGGTGGTGGTGGTAGTGGTGGTGGTGGTGGTTTTGTGGTGGTAGTAGTGGTGGTATTGTGGTGGTGGTATTATGGTAGTGGTGGCAGTGGTGGTGGTATTGTGGTGGTGGTGGTGGTGGTGGTGGTATTGTGGTGATGGTATTGTGGTGGTTGTGGTGCTGGTATTGTGGTGGTAGTGGTGGTGGTATTGTGGTGGTAGTGGTGGTGGTATTGTGGTGGTAGTGGTGGTGGTATTGTGGTGGTAATAGTGGTGTTGGTGTAGCGGTGGCAGTGTTGGTAGTAGTGGTAGTGGTGGGGGTAATATTAATAGTAGAGCTAGTGGTAGTGATGGTGGAGAGTGGTGGTGGTATGTTATGCCTGAGAGGCAGGGGATGAAATTAGAGGAAGGAAGTGGGGTAAGGGGTGGTGTAGGGGTGGTTGGGGCAATAATTGTTTATCTCAGTAACAGCCCCCCCCCCCCCCCTCTCCTACCATGGGGCCCCCTACAATCAGTGATCACCGTTTATAGCCGAACCCAGATGCTGGACGCTGTACTGACCTCCAGAGGTCAGTACCAACAGACCCTCTACCACCCCCAACCTTCCACCACTCCAACCCTCCCCCCGTCTGACCCACTTCCTCCATCGTCTCACCCCCCCCCCCCCACTATCACACCCAACAACAACAATACTACCACTATCATCAGTCCCTCCACCACCACTAAACAATACCACCACCATCACCACCACCACCACCACCACCACCACCATCACCACCACCACCACCCTTTCACTCCCAATCTCACCAATTTCAACAGAATAAAAATCTGCAAGTGTGTGTGGTGTGTGTATATATATATATATACACATCACATTATATACATATATATATATGAATCTGTGGCGTGTATATAGATATATATATACACAAACATCACATTATATATACATATATATATGAATGTGTGGTGTGTATGTATATATATATATATACACAAACATCACGTTATATATACATATATATATATGAATGTGTGCGGTGTAATAAAAATATAGATATATATACACCCAAAACACAATAGACACACTACACTACACCACACTACACTACACGCTACCATACTACACCACACTACACTACACCACACTACACTACACCACACTACACTACACTACACCACACTACACTACACCACACTACACTAGACCACACTACACTACACTACACGCTACCATACTACACCACACTACACCACACTACACGCTACCATACTACACCACACTACACCACACTACACTACACTACACTACACCACACTACACTACACTACACCACACTATACTACACCACACTACACTACACTACACTACACCACACTACACAACACTACATCACACTACACTACACTACACCACACTACACTACACCACACCACACTACACTACACTACACCACACTACACTACACAACACTACACTACACCACACTACACCACACTACATCACACTACACTACACCACATTACACCACACTACACTACACCACACTACACTACACTACACTACACTATACTACACCACACTACACTACACTACACCACACTACACTACACCACACTACACTACACTACACCACGCTACACTACACTACACTACACCACACTACACTACACCACACTACACTACACGCTACCATACTACACCACACTACACTACACTACACTACACCACACTACACTACACTACACCACACTACACTACACCACACTACACTACACTACACTACATCACACTACACTACACTACACCACACCACACTACACTACACTACACCACACTACACTACACAACACTACACTACACCACACTACACTACACTACACCACACTACACTACACTACATCACACTACACTACACCACACTACACTACACCACACCACACTACACTACACTATACTACACCACACTACACTACACTACACCACACTACACTACACTACACAGTACTACACTACACCACACTACACTACACTACACTACACTACACTACACTACACTACACCACGCTACACTACACTACACTACACCAGACTACACCAGACCACACTACACTACACCACACTACACCACACTACACTACACTACACTACACTACACTACACCACACCACACCTCACGACACTACAATACACCAAACTAAACTACACCACTCTACACTACACCACACCACACTACACCACACTACAATACACCACACTACACTACACCACACTATACTACACCACATTACACCACATTACACTACACTACACCACACTACACCACACTGAACTACACCACACTACACCCCCACTACACTACACTACACTACACCACACCACACTACACCACACTACACCACACCACACTTCACCACACCACACTATACTACTCCACACTACACTACACCACACCACACTACACTACACCACACTACACTACACCACACTACACCACACTACACCACACCACATTACACCACACTATACTACACACTACTCACCACACTACACACCACACTATACACTACACACTACACTACACACCACACTACACACTGCACACCATACTACACCACACTACACCACACTACATCAAACTACACCACACTACTCACCACACTACACTACACACCACACTACACTACACATCACACTACACAACACACCACACTACACACCACTACACTACACACTATAATCACACCACACACTGCACTACACTACTCACCACACTACACTACACTACACACACATCACACTACACACTAGATTACACACCGGTCGTATGATTTGACCAACACCAAACTTCAGCACTGAGCATATCAAAGAATCCAAGTAAGCTTTATTCCATCAATATGCATTTTACTTTTTTCTGTTCATGTTCTAGCTGTCTGATGAGGTCATAGCGGTTGTATAATGGTTATCACCGAAATATATATAACAGCAAATATGTATAAATGAGATTAATTTTAACTTGTTGACTTACACTTCTCGGAAGTAAACAGACCAACCTGCGCACTTCGTTGAGTGCTTTAGCTGGCATACTGATTAACCAACAAATATGCGAATATGTATATATATATATATATATATATATATATATATATATATATATGTATGTATGTATGTATGCGTCTGTGTGTGTGTGTGTGTGTGTGTGTGTGTGTGTGTGTGTGTGTGTGTGTGTGTGTGTGTGTGTGTGTGTGTGTGTGTGTGTGTGTGTGTGTGTGTGTGTGTGTGTGTGTGTGTGTGTGTGTGTGTGTGTGTGTGTGTGTGTGTGCGTGTGTGTGTCTGTGTGTATGTATGTATATGTTGGTTTGGTGGGTCATGCTTTCAATAAAAAGACGCACTTTGTTTTCACGTCAATTTATGACAGATTTCCGGTTGGTTGGTTGTTTATTTGTTGTCAAAGGTCTGTCGTCGCACAAAAAGACAGAACTAAGGAGAGACACAAAATAACAAATCAGTCACTGAGGAGGTCACAGAACCAAGTAACCGGAAATTTGTAATAAATTGAAATAAAAACCAACAGGTGCGTGTGTTTCTATTGGCAGCATGACCCTCCCCAAAAATAACAATATCAACAAACCTTGCAAAACAAATTTAAGCACAGACACACACACATATGTATGTATGTATGTATGTATGTATGTATGTATGTATGTATGTATGTATGTATGTATGTATGTATGTACTTACGTATGTATGTATGTAGGTATATATCTATATATGTGCATATGTATGTGCATATGTATGGACAGGAAATACCTGGGTTGGTGTCCAGGTGCGCAGATAGCCAGCTGGGAGTGAGATGCCCCCTTAGCTGTTGTCACAACACTTCTCTAGGAGAGGGAAACTTTGAATAAACACCTGCGGTGTTGAGGGCACCTGAGGGTGTTGACCAGTTCTTCTTTTCGGTACATGCTCTCCATGCTCAGAGAGTGGGATTGGTTCTGTGCAAGGCTTTTCTTCACTTAAAGAAATTTCCAGCTCAGGCATCGCCTGATCGATTTGAACAAATTATTTGTTGCATTGTGGCTGGTCGAAGCCAAAAGAGGCATCAATATTCAATGATGAACCATGATGATGTACAAGTTAATGGTAATGGGGGCTCTGGAACTGATGGTGAAAGGGTCTGGCCCGGCGCAGCATGGGCCCGGTCGTCATCCTGCCACTGAGAAGAAGAAGAAGAAGAAGAAGAAGAAGAAGAAGAAGAAGAAGAAGAAGAAGAAGAAGAAGCCTATGAATATTGGTTGCTGGAACATCCGGACTTTATTATATTTGGTGCCTTCAGAATCACGACCAGAAAGAAGATCAGTTTTTGTTGTCAAGGAGCTGGGACGATACAATATGGATATTGTTGCTTTATCTGAAACATGGATACTCGAAGAAGGTCATATCACTGAGATGTCCAGCGGCTACACGTTTTACTGGAATAGCAGAGCAGCAGGATGATGTGGGGGGGGGGGGGGGCTTTTGCAGTGAAAACGTCTTTGGTGTCGACACTTGACCAGTTTCCAAGTGGC
>OZ024761.1:6186395-6191395 GCA_964016885.1 Eledone cirrhosa | reverse complement strand
ACCCACCTTGTGGATTGTCTCTCTGTTGACCACTGGTCACTGGTCTCTGTCCTCTGAGGTATTATATATCATCTGCCTGTCACCCACCTTGTGGATTGTCTCTCTGTGTTGACCACTGACCACAGGTCTCTGTCCTCTGAGGTACTTTTGCCCATCGCTGTCTTTGACAGCATTTGGCTGTGCTAACATCTGTTCTAGCGATGAGTTTTCTTATTTTATATCTACCATATATATATATATATACCAGCACAATAACAACAAACACATATAAACACACACTAGTAAAGATAGAATACATTAACCAATACACAGTCACCCAATCACGAACACACATCAAACAAACCACTATACACACACGCAAACGCATGCGCAAAGAAGACAAAATAAAATAAACAAATAAATAAATATATAAACAGACTAAATAAAGATGGCGTAGAAAATGCAATGCAACGGGAGGAAATAAAGATGGCGTAGAAAATGCAATGCAACGGGAGGAAACAATAGCACCACTGACGATGTTGCAGATGTGCAACGAAAGAACTTTGATAAACTATATATATGTGTTTGTGTTTATATTGTATCTGTATTATTTTTGACCGTCGGTCAGTCAATGGCAACATTGAGGACCGAATAAATTAGATTAACCGATATAAAAGACACAGAAGCGAAAAACGAAAACCAACCAAACAGTGAGTGTGTTCTGTTATTAATTCTGGCAATATTACACAAATATGACCCTCCCCAAGTATAACAATATATATATATATATATATATATATATATATATATATATATATATATATATATATATATATATATGTATAAAAAACAATACAATATAATTACCTCATTACCAGAGGTTTCCCGAATAAGGCGAATACGAAAGAAACGTCTTCATTCGTTCGTCGGACGAGGCAATACGAACGAAAGAAGACGTTTCTTTCGTATTCGCCTTATTCGTGAAACCTCTGGTAATGAGGTAATTATATTGTATTGTTTATTATACATAAAATTTTGCTCTGGTACTTACATAGAGCACTCTTCACTCCTATGACTTTTTCTGTTTTAAACGGAAACTTCAATACCTATATATATATATGCATAAACAAAGGGAGACATGGAGAGGGAGGGTGAAATAAAGAGAGAGTGTCCCTTTACCAAATTTCACTCACGAAGCATATTCTCTCAGAGAATGCTGATAAGCTAGGAAGGAAATTTGAGATTTTAATGGAATTTGCAGTGTTACTATGAAAACTGTAATATTAACCCCACCCCTCTCTCTCTCTCTCTCTCTCTCTCTCTCTCTGCTTCTCTGGAAGAATGGGGCTGTCCAGACCTAGAGAGGGGCCGTCCAGACCTAAGGAGGAGCTGTCCAGACTTGGAGAGGGGCTAGTCTTGGCCTGGAGAGGGGCTACCCCAGGTTAAAATACTGAGTTTCCAAGGAAGAGAAATGTTACCATCTTTTCATTACATATCTTCTTATATAAACATCAAACTAAAGGATGTGTGTGTGTGTGTGTGTGTGTGTGTGTGTGTGTGTGTGTGTGTGTGTGTGTGTGAGTATGTGTGTGTGTATGTGTGTGTGTGTGTGTGTGCGCGTGCGCGTGCGTGCGTGCGTGTGTGCGTGTGCGTGCGGGTGTGTGCGTGTGGTATGTGTGTGCGTGTGTGTGTGCGTGTGTGTGTGCGTGTGTGTGTGCGTGTGCGCATATATAGTTAATCCACTTTGGAAAAGAGGATGCCCTGAAACTCTCATACTCGCTTCATTCAGGTGAAACTCTCGTGGCATCCAACAACATCTGAGACTTGGGAGTAATTGTTGACAACAACATAAGCTGGGCCACTCATATAAACAGCAAAGTTGACATGGCCCACAAAATGTGTTCCTGGATTATCAGAATCTTCCAGTCGAGAGATATACACACTGTTATCCTTCTCTTCTGCCTGACCCCACTTTGAATACTGTTGTCCACTGTGCTCTCCCCACACGAAACAAAATATCATGAAAGTTGAAGCACCTCAAAGGTCAATTGCAAGGCCTTGACTATTGGGGTCAACTAGAAAAGCTAAACCTTTATTCTCTCCATCGTCGCCGTGAGCGCTACATTATCTGCATTATGTGGAAAATATTCTATCAGCATTGCCCAAATGATGTCGGCATCACCTTTAAGGTACACCTAAGGCTTGGGGCCCGTGCTATCCGCCCACGACAAAAATCCCATTCGCATCTCATAACAACAATACGACACAATTATTTCACCTGAATTGGCCTAGCTCTCTTTAACATTACACCAAAACACATTAAAACAGAAACAGACCCCATCAAGTTCAAGAAGTCTTTGGACAAATTCCTTCAAGAAATTCCGGATATATCTCCGTAAACAATAACTAACTACTAGAGTGGGCCATGGTGTCCAAATCCTGATTTGAAAAACTTCGCCAGGTTGTGCTATTAAGTTAGACATGGCCTGGGCCAATACTGGCCGAAACCTATCAAAGTTATCAACGTTATATATATATTGTTATACTTGGGGAGGGGCATATTGTAATAATATTGCCAGAAATAATAACAGAACACACTCACTGTTTGGCTGGTTTTCGCTTCTGTACCTTTTATATCTCCATAGTTAATTTATTTGGCAACCAATGTTTATCATTGATTGACCAACGGTTAAAAATACAGATATAAATAAATATAGTCTTTCAAAGTTCTTTCATCACACACCTGTGGCATCAAGAGTGGTACTAATATTTTTCCTCCCGTTGTATTGTAATGTCTACGCCATTTTGAAAAATATACTTTGATGTCTATCTTATTTCTTCACCAAAGAAATTTTAAGTAGTAAATCTGACCATCACATATGTCCCCGCACCCCTCATCCTCCTCATCACTCACCCCCTCACCCCACCCCCCACGGCCTCACCCCACCCCTCATCCCTCTCGTCCCCTCACCTCCATCAATCAATCATCTTGATTTTGCTTTTTCCTTTTCTTTTCAATTTTTTTAATTACTTTACTTTTATTTTCATCAACCCTACGTTATTATTATTACCACTTCCCCAGACACACGCACACCCCTTATATGGACAGCAACACATTGAAACTTTCGGGCAGTTTGACAATCGCCACCGACCAATGCTGGAAAGTTAACCAAGATTATTAAGAAAAACTTTCCACTGAAGTTAACAAAGTACTTATTAGATCTACATTACAAAATAATAAAGTTAAATTGTTATAGAATATTAACTACAGGTGAAGTTATTCTTTTCCTTTTTCATATATATATATATATATATATATATATATATATATATATATATTAGGATTGGTGCTCTGAAATAGCGATGTATACATGAATGTATGTATAGTATATATAGTATATATGGTCTTCAAATTGTTTTTTATTAAACATACGGTATATTGCCAAATATACTATACATACATTCATATATATATATATATATCATCATCATCATCATTAGGTCGAGCTTGCTCGGCTTTCTACGACACGTTTCCTCCATCCATCTCTGTCGCTCATATCGTTTGCTAGTTCTTCCACAGTGCATCCAGTATCGTCCTCAAGTTGCTTGACGTATGTCTTCTTGGGACGGCCAGCGTTTCTTGCTCCATGAAAGCTAAATATATATATATATATATATATTTAGCTTTCATGGAGCAAGAAACGCTGGTTTGATGGTCTTTTGTCTCTTGTTCACGATTTCACCGAGTTTATATTCATAGAGATCTGGGACTTGTCTATTTCTTCTCACTTTCCGTTGCTTAAACCTTTTTGTTTGTTACCCTGGCGTCCCCTTTGTTTACGTGTCCCAACGACTTTTTTTAGCCGTTGTTCGCACCAACCTGAGGCATATGGCCCTTAAAGCGATGAAATGCCTGGGACGGTTGGAGGGTCACTGATGAAGGACTTACTTTTTCATATGCACCACCATTTGCAACAAGCAGCCATCATTATTATCATATATATATATATATATATATATATATATATATATATATATATATATATATATATATATATATATATATATAAAATAATTAAGTCAAATATGTAAAATTTGGCTTCGTTTATTATAAATTATAGATATACTGCTATATATATTTCGGTGACAGCCATCATTGGCTGTGACCTCTTCAGTCAGTCCGAATTGGTGTGGGAAAGACAGGTACACATGTTGTTGAAGTGTGTTTTACTCCGTCAATACTCCGATATGTCCAGCTCCAGGTTGTGTTGTTATTTCTCTGAGGAACTGGAATCATATCTTATTATTTTACATTACTCGGTGGATTGGCAGTATCGGTAGAGGGTCGGACGCCATGCTTTCCAGCATAGTTACATCCCTTTACGATCTGAGTTCAAATCCCGTCGAGGTTGACTTTGCCTTTCATCCTTACGGGGTCGATAAAATAAAGTACCAGTAATGCACTGGGAAATTGCTGGCCTTGTGCCAAAAGTAGAAACAATTATTTTACATTACTGCGGAGTAAACAAACCAACCTGCGTACTTCGTCGAGTGCTCCAATCGGCATACTGAGGTGTCGGTAAATAACCAGCATATACTCAATATATATATATATATATATATATATATAT
The DNA here is from genome assembly GCA_964016885.1 of Eledone cirrhosa. NCBI lineage: Eukaryota > Metazoa > Mollusca > Cephalopoda > Octopoda > Eledonidae > Eledone > Eledone cirrhosa. The sequence goes on along the minus strand of OZ024761.1, from coordinate 6,186,785 downwards.
ATAGGAACAAGTAAGACCCCGACGGCTGAGTTCAAGCCGTTTCGACGGCTAATTCAGTTCAGAATTAGCCGTCGAAACGGCTTGAACTCAGCCGTCGGGGTCTTACTTGTTCCTATTACCCACTCTACTACCCTAAGTATTGAGTACTTTGGTGCGTTATGGTCCACCTGGTTCCTTACCACATTTCCTTCGTTATATATATATATATATATGGTTGCATGAAAAACGCGTCCGTAGGTGGTATGCCAGTTGAGGACTCGATGCTGGCTTAGAGCAGAGTATAATACTATAAGAATAATGAACAAGGAATCAGTGTTGCATCATAACATATGTAATAACATATTACATAAGTTTCACTATCGATCAGCTCGAGGCAAGACCTATTATAGA
>OZ024761.1:6173895-6178895 GCA_964016885.1 Eledone cirrhosa | reverse complement strand
TAAATATGAAGACTAAAATCCAAAGAGGGCTCGATAAGGATAAATATACATCAAATATATAAGAACGCTAGAGCAAATATTTATTAAAATAACACATTAAAGTTTAAGCAAAGAATCGCCGCTTTCACCCTTAACGGGATCTTCTTAAACTAACAAAATCAATCTGTGAACGCAGAAGTAAATATTTCGATAAACGTTGCAACCGAAAGAAAACAGGAAGATGATACTTTGGTTCGTGAAGACGTCTCCTTCTGCGTTCACAGATTGATTTTTTTTAGTTTCAGAATACCCCGTTAAGAGTGAAAGCGGCGATTCTTTGCTTAAACTTTAATCTGTTATTTTAATATATATATATATATATATATATATATATATATATATATATATATATATATATATATATATATATATATATATATATATATATATATATATATATATATGTAGATAAATCTGAAGACAGCATATATATGTGTAGGTATGTATATTCCCTCTGATATTTTGTAAAATTTTTAGATAGATCTATATGATATACATACCAACACACATATATATATCCTAGAAACGATCGTAAAATGATGAATTTTTTAATATAAGGAACTCTTTCTTTGTTTTTATTCATTATTTTTATTAATTTATATATATATATATATATATATATATATATATATATATATAACAAGATGCTGTAGGATAGAACGAAGGAGAGACACAAAATAAGAAATCAGTCACTGAGGATGTCACAGAATATGTGACGAAAGAGCTTTGATGATATATAAACAACCATCAGATTATTGAACCAACCAACCGGAAATGTATAATAAATTGAAGTGAAATCCAACAGGTGCGTGTGTTTTTATTGGCAGCATGACCCTACCAAAGTATAACAATATAAGACCACGCTAATACAGGCCCTGGTACCATAAAGACCTGACATACAGGGACCACGTCACCCTAACACCATTAGAACCCTTATAAGTAGGTGCATCTCTCAACCGTGTCTATCCGTCTGGTTCTGTTCTCTTTTATTTATCTAGATATAAATTTCTGCGATTCTGTCACAACATGTAAAGAGAGAGGAGTAGTTTGACTACCTCATACTACTCCCCTCTCTTTACCTCTGCTGCCTGTGTACAACATGTAAAGAGAGAGGAGTAGTTTGACTACCTCATACTACTCCTCTCTCTTTACCTCTGCTGCCTGTGTACAACATGTAAAGAGAGAGGAGTAGTTTGACTACCTCATACTACTCCTCTCTCTTTACCTCTGCTGCCTGTGTACAACATATAAAGAGAGAGGTGTAGTTTGACTACCTCATACTACTCCTCTCTCTTTACTTCTGCTGCCTGTGTACAACATGTAAAGAGAGAGGAGTAGTTTGACTACCTCATACTACTCCTCTCTCTTTACTTCTGCTGCCTGTGTACAACATGTAAAGAGAGAGGAGTAGTTTGACTACCTCATACTACTCCTCTCTCTTTACCTCTGCTGCCTGTGTACAACATGTAAAGAGAGAGGAGTAGTTTGACTACCTAATACTACTCCTCTTTCTCTCTTTACCTCTGCTGCCTGTGTACAACATGTAAAGAGAAAGGAGTAGTTTGACTACCTCATACTACTCCTCTCTCTTTACCTCTGCTGCCTGTGTACAACATGCAAAGAGAGAGGAGTAGTTTGACTACCTCATACTACTCCTCTCTCTTTACGTCTGTTGTCTGCGTGAATGTATGGGTGTGTAAATGTATTTGCGTGTGTGTGTGTGTGTGTGTGTTAGTGTGAATGTATGTGTGTTTGTGTGAATGTATTTGTGTGTGTGTGTTTGTGTAAATGTATGTGTGAATGTAAGTGTGTGTTTGTGGGAATGTTTATCTGTAAGTGTCTGTGTTTGCACGTTTATATCTATATACTCATACATATAAAGGTATACATATACACACTACACAATCACACAGAATCACACAGAATCACACAGAATCACACACACACACACACACACACACACACACACACACACACACACACACACACACACACACACACACACACACATACAGGTCAGTGTATGGTAACAATTCTAGTCTTTAGAATATTTTGTGTGGGTCAAATAACATAAATTTATTGAATTCTGTTCTTGTCTTTCTTTCCTCCCTTCTTTCTTACCACATAGACTCGATTATATCCACATCTACTATTACCACCACTACCACCACTACCACTACAACCTCTACTACAACTACTACCACTACTACTAGTATTATCACTACCACTACTACAACTGCCACCACTACCACCACTACTACAATTACTACCACCACTACTACTACTACCACTACTACTACTACCACCACTATCACTAACACTACAACTAACTATCACTACCTCTAGTAACACTACCATCACCACAACCACCACCCTCACTGTCACTACAACCACCCCTTGCCATAAAACGTGCACGAACTTCAGAACTATCTGCATATCACCACCACCTCTGTCTACCATACACTGACACACTACCACCACTGCCTCTGTCTACCATACACTGACACACTACCACCACTGCCTATGTCTACCATACACTGACACACTACCACCACTACCTATGTCTACCAGACACTGACACACTACCACCACTGCCTCTGTCTACCATACACTGACACACTACCACCACTACCTATGTCTACCATACACTGACACACTACCACCACTGCCTCTGTCTACCAGACACTGACACACTACCACCACCACCTATGTCTACCAGACACTGACACACTACAACCACCACCTATGTCTACCAGACACTGACACACTACCACCACTACCTATGTCTACCAGACACTGACACACTACCACCACTGCCTATGTCTACCAGACACTGACACACTACCACCACTACCTATGTCTACCAGACACTGACACACTACCACCACTACCTATGTCTACCAGACACTGACACACTACCACCACTACCCATGTCTACCAGACACTGACACACTACCACCACTACCTCTGTCTACCAGACACTGACACACTATCACCACTACCTATGTCTACCAGACACTGACACACTACCACCACTACCTATGTCTACCAGACACTGACACACTATCACCACTACCTATGTCTACCAGACACTGACACACTACCACCACTACCTATGTCTACCAGACACTGACACACTATCACCACTACCTATGTCTACCAGACACTGACACACTACCACCACTGCCTATGTCTACCAGACACTGACACACTACCACCACTACCTATGTCTACCAGACACTGACACACTACCACCACAGCCTATGTCTACCAGACACTGACACACTACCACCACTACCTCTGTCTACCAGACACTGACACACTACCACCACTACCTATGTCTACCAGACACTGACACACTACCACCACTACCTCTGTCTACCATACACTGACACACTACCACCACTGCCTATGTCTACCAGACACTGACACACTACCACCACTACCTCTGTCTACCAGACACTGACACACTACCACCACTACCTATGTCTACCAGACACTGACACACTACCACCACTACCTCTGTCTACCAGACACTGACACACTACCACCACTACCTATGTCTACCAGACACTGACACACTACCACCACTACCTCTGTCTACCAGACACTGACACACTACCACCACTACCTATGTCTACCAGACACTGACACACTACCACCACTGCCTATGTCTACCAGACACTGACACACTACCACCACTACCTATGTCTACCAGACACTGACACACTACCACCACTACCTATGTCTACCAGACACTGACACACTACCACCACTACCTATGTCTACCAGACACTGACACACTACCACCACCACCTATGTCTACCAGACACTGACACACTATCACCACTACCTATGTCTACCAGACACTGACACACTACCACCACTACCTATGTCTACCAGACACTGACACACTACCACCACCACCTATGTCTACCAGACACTGACACACTACCACCACTACCTATGTCTACCAGACACTGACACACTACCACCACTACCTATGTCTACCAGACACTGACACACTATCACCACTACCTATGTCTACTAGACACTGACACACTACCACCACCACCTATGTCTACCAGACACTGACACACTACCACCACTACCTATGTCTACCAGACACTGACACACTACCACCACCACCTATGTCTACCAGACACTGACACACTACCACCACTACCTATGTCTACCAGACACTGACACACTACCACCACTACCTATATCTACCAGACACTGACACACTACCACCACTACCTATATCTACCAGACACTGACACACTATCACCACTGCCTATGTCTACCAGACACTGACACACTACCACCACTACCTATATCTACCAGACACTGACACACTACCACCACTACCTATGTCTACCAGACACTGACACACTACCACCACTACCTATGTCTACCAGACACTGACACACTATCACCACTACCTATGTCTACCAGACACTGACACACTACCACCACTACCTATATCTACCAGACACTGACACACTATCACCACTGCCTATGTCTACCAGACACTGACACACTACCACCACTACCTATATCTACCAGACACTGACACACTACCACCACTACCTATGTCTACCAGACACTGACACACTACCACCACTACCTATGTCTACCAGACACTGACACACTACCACCACTACCTATGTCTACCAGACACTGACACACTACCACCACTACCTATGTCTACCAGACACTGACACACTACCACCACTACCTATGTCTACCAGACACTGACACACTACCACCACTACCTATGTCTACCAGACACTGACACACTACCACCACTACCTATGTCTACCAGACACTGACACACTATCACCACTGCCTATGTCTACCAGATACTGACACACTATCACCACAGCCTATGTCTACCAGACACTGACACACTATCACCACTGCCTATGTCTACCAGACACTGACACACTACCACCACT
>OZ024761.1:6163895-6166395 GCA_964016885.1 Eledone cirrhosa | reverse complement strand
TGGTGAGTGTATATATGTGGTGAGGGTATATATGTGGTGAGTGTATATATGTGGTGAGGGTATATATGTGGTGAGTGTATATATGTGGTGAGTGTATATATGTGGTGAGGGTATATATGTGGTGAGGGTATATATGTGGTGAGTGTATATATGTGGTGAGTGTATATATGTGGTGAGTGTATATATGTGGTGAGTGTATATATGTGGTGAGGGTATATATGTGGTGAGGGTATATATGTGGTGAGTGTATATATATATATATATATATAGATGGGCATTAGTGTCCAGGGTGGTGGAGCTTATGTGAAACTGAGGCACCACACACAGCCACGCACAGTCATACATACATACAAGCACACACTCGCACACACACACACAAATACATACGCGCACACACATACATAGACGCATACACACACATACATATACGTATATATATATATAATATATATTTAAAATGTGGGCAATACTAAATATTATCCACTTACAAGTATGAGAATAGCTTAATGTAAAATAACAATCAAAGAGTGTTTAGACCATTTAGTGTCTTACGATCGTTTCATCCTAGCACAAGGCCGGATTCATCGGATTATAAATAAAGGTTGAAACACAAATATAATATCAGAAGTTTGTCATAAGAACATTAGGAGGATACATAATATGGGAGGCAAGCATAAGTATCAACATTTATATAAGGAAAGATAGCAAAGGTGGAAGAAACCTATAAAAATATGAGCATATAAATGCAATAAAATAAAATTAGCAGCAGCTGAAAGCATTAAATATTTATAAATTAAAAATAATACATGCTGCTATAGAAATGTTAAGTATGGTGCAAGACACATATCATAATTAGTAAATAAACATATATCATATGCATTACAAAAGTTTATAAAGTTAATAAGAGCAGTTCACATATAAATATAAAATAATAAAATAAATGTGCAGTTCAAATATAAATATAAAATATAAAAATAAATGTGCAGTTCAAATATAAATATAAAATATAAAAATAAATGTGCAGTTCAAATATAAATATAAAATATAAAAATAAATGTGCAGTTCAAATATAAATATAAAATATAAAAATAAATGTGCAGTTCAAATATAAATATAAAATATAAAAATAAATGTGCAGTTCAAATATAAATATAAATATAAAAATAAATGTGCAGTTCGAATATAAATATAAATATAAAAATAAATGTGCAGTTCAAATATAAATATAAAATATAAAAATAAATGTGCAGTTCAAATATAAATATAAAATATAAAAATAAATGTGCAGTTCAAATATAAATATAAAATATAAAAATAAATGTGCAGTTCAAATATAAAAATAAAATATAAAAATAAATCTCCAAAAGATATTTTTTAATATTGGATTTAAAAAGTTCGACTGCGTTATTCAGTCATAAAGATAGACTATTATTAAGCCAGAATCCCGTATGAGCAAGACAAGGTCAGCCGACCGGACACTGCCCACAACAGGACAACCCATCTAACCCATGCTAGCGTGGAAGAATGGACGTAAAACGGTGATGATGATACTATGTGTGTATGTGTATGTATATATATGTATATGTATGTATATATAAATACACTGTGTGTGTGTGTGTATGTATATATATATGTATCATCATCATCTAACATCCATCTTCCACTCTAGCATGGGTTAGATGAGTTTGGCCGACTCAAGGCAAGCTAGGTCACTGGGTAATTGCTGGCCTTGTGCCTAAAGTAGAAACAATTATTTTCCAAACCATTCAAAGAAAATAATTGTTTCTACTTTTTAGCACAAGGCCAGCAATTATCGTAGTGCATTACTGGTACTTTGTTCTATCGACCCCGAAAGGATGAAAGGCAAAATTAACCTCGGCGAGATTTGAACTCAGGCCGTAAAGGGACGTAACTCTATGCTGCAAAAAAATGGCGTCCGACCCTCTACCGATACTGCCAATCCACCGCCCTTTTTCAAATAATAATTGTTTCTACTTTAGGCACAAGGCCAGCAAATTACCCAGTACATTACTGGTACTTTATTCTATCGACCCCGTAAGGATGAAAGGCAAAATTAACCTCGGCGAGATTTGAACTCAGGCCGTAATGGGACGTAACTCTATGCTGGAAAGCATGGCGTCTGACCCTTTACCGATACTGAATGTTGAATAAGTACACTCAGCAAAATAAAGATCAAATATAGGTTGAAGTGCCATTATTAATAATCAATGGTGGATTGGCAGTATCGGCAGAGGGTCTGACGCCATGCTTTCCAGCATAGAGTTATGGCCCTTTATGGTCTGAGTTCAAATCCCGCCGAGGTCAACTTTGCCTTTCACCCTTACGGGGTCGATAAAATAAAGTACCAGTAATGCACTGGGTATTTGCTGGCCTTGTGCCAAAAGTAGAAACAATTATTAATCAATGGTGGATTGGCAGTATCGGCAGAGGGTCAGACGCCATGCTTTCCAGCATAGAGTTACGGCCCTTTATGATCTGA
>OZ024761.1:6156395-6158895 GCA_964016885.1 Eledone cirrhosa | reverse complement strand
TACACTACAACCCACAGTATAACAGTGTATGTGTGACCTAGATATCAACAAACAACATGACCTAGAAATGGTTGTCAACACTTGACAGTGTAGCGACGACAATTTCCCCTCCGTCCACGGATATGTTTCCCTTATGTAACGAAACCTCACTGTGGGTACGGCGGCAGGGGAGAGGGGTACATGTACTTTACAGTCACAAGGGTCTGCAATTTGGACCGAACGATTGGTAAACCTTCATTAGCAGAATTCCCTCCCCCCCCCCCCCCTCTCTCTCTCTCTCTCTATATATATATATATATATATATATTTTTTTTTTTTAGGAACGATCGACTTTCGTCAAATCGGACCGAGGAAACAATGTTTCCGTTGATCTTTCCAATTGCTAATACTATCTATCGGTCGCAACTCCAGGTAGAAGGAGCAACGTGAATTAAAGTGTCTTGCTCAAGGACATAATGCATCGCCTGGTCCAGGAATCGAGCTCACAACCTCACGATTGCGAATCCAATTCTCTTACCACTCAGCCACACGCCTTCACACACACACACACACACACACACACACACACACACATATATATATATATATATATATATATATATATATATATATATATATATATATATATATATATATATATATATATATATATATATATATAAACAATGGAAACTGTATTTATAAAACCATATTTATTTCATTATACATATTTCAAGGGCCACCAAAGCAAACTATGGTGCGCTTTCATCAGATAAAATATAATATAGGTTAGTTTTATAAATAAATATTGACATAGCCTTAAAAAATGCAACCATTCTGGTTGGAATCTCGTGGATAATGGAGTTATTATTATTTATTGTTGGTTTATTATGCAAATTAGTGTTGGAGAGGTTTAAAACTATATTTAAATTAAGCCGTTGGAATAGGGGAAAAAAGAAAAGATATATATATGCAGAGGTTATATTTAATTTTTTTTTTTTATATATATATAAGCAAAGAGATATTTATTTGCTGGTAATTCAACAAATCTATTTATAACAGATTCGAAGCACTCTACTAATTTCCTGGAGTATAATACCAATGATATTAATAAATGGAAACTATATTTTTAAAACCATATTTATTTTATTATATATATTTTATAGGTTAGATCGGGGCGGTGGATTGGCAGTATCGGTAGAGGGTCAGACGCCATGCTTTGCAGCAAAGAGTTACGGCCCTTTATGGTCAGAGTTCAAATCGCGCCGAGGTTGACTTTGACTTTCATCCTTACGGGGTCGATAAAATAAAGTACCAGTAATACACTGGGATAATTGTTGGCCTTGTGCCAAAAGTAGAAACAATTATATATATATTATAGTTTAGATTTCAGGGGTACCAAAAAACTTTGGTACGCACTCATCAGATAAAATAGAAAGTTTGTTTTATAAATAGTGACATACCCCAGCCCCAGAAAGCAGACCTTATCGGTTCAGGTTCCGTTTGGATAGTGAAAGAAAAAGAGAAACATTTCAAACCTTTAGGATGGATATGTAAATGAAGTATAAGCGTAGACTGAAAAAAATCGTTATATTTAGACGCTAAGTAAATTAAAATAATTATTAGGATAATATATAAAAGAAGGAAGAAGAAAGAGAGGGTAATATTATTAGGGTGCCAGGGATACGCCATGGCCAACCCTCAATAATTATATATTTCTGCCTAAACTACCAAAACACATCTATATGTACTACAATTTATCTACATGTTATGTTTAACACATATGGAAGGGCTTTATATGTTGGTTGATATTTGATAATCACAGCTAAACTAAACACTAAAACTAAATTGACCAGATTTGCCCCACTCCCCGAATTAAGAAATGCTTCCACCGTCCCTGATATATATATATATATATATATATATATATATATATAATTGTTTCTACTTTTGGCACAAGGCCAGCAATTACCCAGTGCATTACTGGTACTTTATTCTATCGACCCCGGAAGGATGAAAGGCAAAGTTAACCTCGGCGGGATTTGAACTCAGATCATACAGGGATGCTTCAAAGCATGGCATCCGACCCTCTACCGAAACTGCCAATCCACTATATATATAATTGTTTCTACTTTAGGCACAAGGCCAGCAATTACCCAGTGCATTACTGGTACTTTATTTTATCGACCCCGTAAGGATGAAAGGCAAAGTCAACCTCGGCGGGATTTGAACTCAGATCGTAAAGGGACGTAACTATGCTGGAAAGCATGGCGTCCGACCCTCTACCGACACTGCCAATCCACCACCCTTATATATATATAATAAATGGAAACTATCTTTATAAAAACATATTTATTTTAATACATATATTTCAAGGGTTCCAACATTTTTGGTACGCTCAAATCAGATAAAATATAAAAGTTGTTTTAAAGCTAGTGACATATTCAAAACAAGAACTTATCGTTTTGAGTTATGTTTGAATATATATATATATATATATATATATATATATATATATATA
>OZ024761.1:6146395-6151395 GCA_964016885.1 Eledone cirrhosa | reverse complement strand
CGGTGGTGGGTTGGCTGTTAGAGTGCCGGACAACATGGTGGTGGGTTGGCTGTTAGAGTGCCGGACAACATGGTGGTGGATTGGCTGTTAGAGTGCCGGACTACATGGTGGTTGATTGGCTGTTAGAGTGCCGGACAACATGGTGGTGGATAGGCTGTTAGAGTGCCGAACAACATGGTAGTGGATAGGCTGTTAGAGTGCCGGACAACATGGTGGTAGATTGCCAGTAATCGGTAGAGCACCGGACAACATGGTGGTGGTTTGCCAGTAATCGGAAGAGTGTCAGACACCCTGCTTCGTGGCATAAGTTACGTCTCTTTACGTTTTGATTTCAAATCCCATGAAGGTTAACCTTGCCTTTCATCCTTATGGGGTCGATAAAATAAATGACCAGTAATACACTGGGGTCAATTTAATCAACTATTTCCAACGCCACAACATCCTCGACCTCGTGTTGTGCCTAAAACAGAAATCATTATTATAACTAATTGAAGTCATAAAGCATTTGACGGGAAAGACAACAATATGGCCGCCATTAGAGTGTAATGGCGGCCATATTGGATTAGACTGAGTGTTCTGGGAGGAAGGAGAGATAAAGTGGAGCCCGTTGGGATTTGAAAGCAGAATGACATGTGACTAAATTCAATAATGTAAGACAATTAGGGAGCATGCTTTACACACCACCACTACACACCACCACTACACACCACTACACACCACCACCACTACACCACCACCACTACACACCACCACTACACACCACTACACACCACCACCACTACACACCACCACCACTACACACCACCACCACTACACACCACCACCACTACACCACCACCACTACACACCACACACTACCACCACTATACACCACCACGACTACACACCACCACCACTACACACCACCACCACTACACACCACACACCACCACCACTATACACCACCACCACTATACACCACCACTACACACCACCACCACTACACCACCACCACTACACACCACACACCACCACCACTATACACCACCACTACACACCACCACCCACCACCACCACTACACACCACTACACACCACCACCACTACACACCACCATTACACAACACCACAACACCAACACTACACCCCCCCACCACTACACCCCACACCCCCACCACTACACCCCCCACACACCACTACACACACCACCACACTACACACCACCACTACACCAACACTACACACCACCCCCACCACTACACACCACCACCACTACGTACCACCACTACACACCCTCACACACCACTACACACACCACCACACACCACCACCACTACACACCACCATTACACACCACCACACCACCACCACTACACCCCCACCACCACACACCACCACTACTACACACCACTACACACTACCACTACACACCACCACCACTACAGACACTACACACCACCACAACTACACACCACCACACACCACCACTACACACCACCAACACTACACACCACCACCACCTCTACACACCACCACCACTATACACCATCACTACACACCACACACCACCACACACCACCACTACACACTATCACTACTACACACCACCACCACTACACACCACCACTACACACACTACACACCACCACAACTACACACCACCACCACCACTACCACTATACACCATCACTACACACCACCACTACACACCACCTCTACACACCACCACTACACACCACCACTACACACTACAACTACACACTACCACTACACACCACCACTACACACCACCACACACACCACCACCACTACATCACCACCACCACTACACACCACCACCACTACACACCACCACACACACCATTCTTGTCATACTTTTCAATATTCATATAGTATAAACAAACACTCGTTTATCTAATCCAATATGAACAGGAGCACTCATATGTATGCATGCATTATATATGCATGCATACATATAAGCCATATATATATATATATATATATATATATATATATATATATATATATATATATATATATATATATATATATATACTGACACTAGTGTTCGCAAGATAGAGCAGTTACCATCGAAATACGTATAACAGCGACTGTGTAGTTAATAATTAACGTAAACTCTAACCTACTAACTTCTATTTCATTGATAAATATGCTGGGTCCGTCAATTCCTTAGGGTCGGAGGCCATGCTTTGACGCATAGAGTTACGGCCCTTGACATTTTGAGTTCAAATCCCGCCGAGGTTAACTTTCCCTTACGGGGTCGATAAAATGTAGTACCAGTAATGCACTGGATAATTGCTGGCCTTGTGCCAAAAAGTAGAAACAATTATATATATAATTATTTGTGACTAATCCCGGTTTTTTTTTTTAAACCGCGATAATATTGCTTTATGCTGAACTCCATAATTTTTGTTGAGTTTTTTTCGGAATGTTTTGACTGCTGTTTCTTGTAAACAGTCATTCGTCGCATTCTAACGTCACTAGCCCTGTTCTCCATGTGTGTTTATTATCTTAATTCCACACGAGGTGTAACTAGCCTGCTTTTAAAATCCCTTTTAGCATATTTTAGCTGTGGGGTTTAGTTATCGTGTTGAGCTCTACTGATGAACGACTCCAACCGTGACTAACCCCACTGAAAAGTTTCGTGAAATAGTCTTTTTAAGACTATATAGACCATTTGTAGATTTTTCCAAATTGAAGGATAAGTATTTACCATTAATTTTATTCTGAGTTAAGACTCTATTGGTTTTTTCCCTGGATTACACAAAATCTGTGGATAAAATTTCTGTCTTGACTTATTTTGAATTGGGATTGAATTACTTTCCCATATCTTACGTTAAATATTTTCCATCCTGACGTAATAGTCACTTATATGTATGAATTACTGTTGGCTTCTTGCTCACATTAATTTCTCTAGTTTCATTTATATATATATATATATATATATATATATATATATGCATATATATACTAGCAGCCCACGGCCTTCGCCCTAGTCTGTGCTGAAATCTATTCATAAGACACCCACTGCCATCTGTCGTAGTCTCCACTTTCATTAAAATATATTAAAAGGTATTTAAATATGGCATAACAAATTAAAAAAATATATTTATATCTAAATACAGAAAGTAATAAAGAAAAGTAGAGAAAAATGTATTCTATGGAAATTATAAAACATTTACAGAACTTCAGTATATAAAATGTTGGTAACTTTTTTCTTTGGAGCATATATGAAGAGTTTGTTGGGCTTTCCTAGTCTGGAATAACTTACATACAATGGACTATGTAAGAAACATCTCTCTTCTAGATGGAGACTGACAACCTGCAGGGTTTGATCTTGGAACTTGTTAATGGACATTATGTAACTGACTCTCACTGGGAATGGCATCATTTGAAATGGAAGGGGACATCTGTTGGTATTATCGGTATTTTAGGACATCTGTTGGTATTATAGGTACTCAAGGACATCTGTTGGTATTATCGGTACTCTAGGACATCTGTTGGTATTATGGGTATTCTAGGACATCTGTTGGTATTATCGGTATTCTAGGACATCTGTTGGTATTATCGGTACTCTAGGACATCTGTTGGTATTATCGGTATTCTAGGACATCTGTTGGTATTATCGGTATTCTAGGACATCTGTTGGTATTATAGGTACTCTAGTTTTTGACTGCTTTCAAATTCCCTCACCAGCTTTATCTGCCATTGAAAGTCCCCAATAGCTGCCTCCCTTTCAGCCTCAGAGTTAATGTTGAAATCATGTTCAACAGAAAGAATGTATCTACTGGCTGTAACTGGTGATGCATTTAAGAGGTGTAAAATGTATTCCATTTGCAACTCTTGGCTTTTCTCCCAGCCAACATGGCTAGACCGAGAGGACAGCAACAGACCGGACGGCATCACGATCTTCCCGTTCCGCGGGGGTAGACCACTCATCTGGTATGCCACATGCTGTGACACCTACGTAAGTGGGAACCTGGTGCATATAGCTACCAGCCGAGGCTCTGCTGCCCACCAAGCCGAAGAGGGCAAGCCGTCTAAGTATCGGCCGCTCTCAGATAGGTTTATGGTAGAGACTGTAGCTGTGGAGACTCCGGAGTTCTTGGTCCCTGACCAAGGTGGAGTGGTTGTTCCAGCGCGTTTCCCTCGCCGTCCTCCGCGGCAATGTATTCTCCACCCTGTCGTCCGGGCCCAGAGGTGGAGGGTAAGTAGGGGATACTTGTCCGAACGTCACTTTCTCTCTATTCCTAAGTCTTCCTAACATTGTCTGCCATTGAATCGTCATTTCTATACAGTATCATGCTACATAAGTGTTGTTAATTAAATCTGTCAAGTCCGCAATATATACAGTGTACCCCCTGGAATTAGTGCTCCCGGTTATTCGCGAAATTTTCCTTAGAACCTAACTAATGATTGTTGGTGGAAACCACCGCATATTCGCAGAATCGTAAATAACTTCCGCGATTTTTTAATGGCTTTTTTCGTGGCAATATATATAGTTTTCATGCTAAATTATTGATAACAATATATCGTATTTGCCGGCCTATTGGACGCCCCTTCGCATAAGGCGTTCCCTCTCTTTTTTTTTATTATATTTTACGTTGTATTTTGAAATTTATAGGCATTTTTATGGACCACGCCGAATTATCGCGGTTTTTCACTCTTCGCGTAATCCCCGTGAATACCGAGGGACATTTCTGTATATAATTATAGATAAGGTAAGTTCTATATGTTAATAACACAACCGTAAGGCATTCAGATATTTAATATCTAGATTAGCGAAAGTTATATTAAAATAATTTATTTTAATAACCAAGAATTTTTTCAAACACGCTGACGTGTATGTGTGTGTGTGTGTGTGTGTGTGTGTGTGTGTGTGTGTGTGTGTGTGTGTGTTTTGTTATAGTTTTTTCACCACCACCTCGCTACCATTTACACACGCATACACAGGCAGCAGAGGTAAAGAGAGAGGAGTAGTATGAGGTAGACAAACCACTC
>OZ024761.1:6126395-6131395 GCA_964016885.1 Eledone cirrhosa | reverse complement strand
TTATCAACTCCGTAAGGATGAAAGGCAAAGAACCAGTAATGCACTGGGATAATTGCTGGCTTTGTGCCTTCCCTCCTTAAACACCATGTACTCCTCCTCGGAGTTCCTGTTCTCCACCTATCCGAACTTTCCTGATGAAAGACTTCTCTCCGAAACATTGAAACCTCCACCTCCAATTCCACCAAGCGTGACCCTAATATAACTGGGTACAATTGCCTCCTGTGTTTTGTTCGTTCATTTTCAACTATCACACGGCACTAGACAAAATTATTTCTTTCATCATTCATTCTCATCTGGGAATAGTTTTGTATGGCGTCAGTTTGTGATTTAAACTCGGGAATTTTATATTCTCCGAGCGAGAAGAACCTTCTGAAGAGAGTTCCCTTCTCAATGGAGATCCGCTTGGATTATCCGTTTATTTTGGAACTTGAAACCGCGGTAAAGGCACATATACAGCGAGTTTTTTTTTATTTATTTTAAAACTTTTTCTCTATTTGCTAGACCTGGATTATATATATATATATATATATATATATATATATATATATACATATATATATATATATATATATATATATATAATATATATAAATATATATATGCAAGATATGTCAACATGAATGGACCTGTTATTTTTATCTAAAGACATTTTTTTCCAGTCCCACCCTGCCTGTCCCCTCAATCTATCTTATTTCTCATTCTTTCTTCTGATGAAGGACTACCATCCGAAACGTTAAGGCCCTCTTCCTGCTATAACAAGCGTTAGCCTAATATATCCCTTCCATATACTGTACCGATTGTGTTGTTATTTCTGTTTACCTTTTTACATACATTCATACATATATATATATATATATACAAATGTGTGTGTGTGTGTGTGTGTGTGTGTGTGTGTGTGTGTGTGTGTGTGTGTGTGTGTGTGTGTGTGTGTGTGTGTGCGTGTGTGTGTGTGTGTGTGTGTGTGTGGTATATATGAGGTATAAATATATAACTAGGCTTCAGTAATATTTTAGCAATATAGATCATCATCATCAGCAATATTATTGTTGAAGAGATAGTTTTCGTCCGCCATATTTCAGGGGTGTTGTTTCCAGTTTAAGAAGACAGTCAGAGATTCTTATCAACATTTTTATTGAGATTACTGTTGTTGTTGGTGGTGGTGGTAGTGATGTTGTTGTTGGTAGTGGTGGTGGTGGAGTGCAATCGGATCTGTTGGTGGGTTGTTACCATGGCAACAGTCTTATTAATCTGTACAACATTGTTCAGCTGATATCAGCGGAATCAACGAAGCAACGGCAGTTATATGGAATGATAAGTTATATATATATATATAATATAATATGTATGTATGTATGTATGTATGTATGTATGTATGTATGTATGTATCCCAGTACAACCTGTCCCATGGTCGGGTCGTTGGCGACTAAACTGGCAACCCCACCAAGGTTTCTTGGTGAGGAGGGTGACTTTGGACATCCTGTAGGACTAAAAACAAAACCTGTCAAAGGGCAAAGGAGCTCTTAAGAGTCAATGGCCATCCAAAATCACCGGGAGAGATGACCCCTTAGCCTTTGTCAAGGCAGAATTCTAGGAGAAGGAAAACTCTGATATAGCACCTGCAACCCTGATGGTATCCAATGATGTTGACTTGTTCTTCTTTTTGGTAAATATCATCTTGGTTAAGAGAGTGGGACTGGCTTTGTGCAGTGCCTTTGCTCACTATAAAAGCTTCACGGCACAGGCATTGCTTTATATCTGGAGATCTCTCTGCACTTGTCGTCACGTGGTACCATGGGCCCAGCACTATGTGTCAGTAATTGTCACAAGTGTAGTGTTTGTACCAGAGTTTTCAAGTCGCTGGCTGGACTAAAAAGTCACACTCGTTCAGAGCATCGGTAGGGGTTCTCCTACATGGATATAAAGTAGTGGCCGTACTCGAAAACGAGTTGGCAGCCACCATGTATGTATATATATATATATATATGTGATGGTTGCAAACTCTGCCAAGAGCATTGCAATCGCTTGTCAGATTCAGAAGTGTGACGCTCAGATTTGGCTTTTCAAGCCCGCTAGAGACTTGCACTCCTTCACACACTGACGACAACTATGGATCTCCCTGGTTTGAGGTCCTGCATCATGTTGCCCATGAACCCTCACAGTTCACTGGTTCTCTTTGAACATGGCTGCGACTGTGGCTCCTGAGACCAGATTTGCTCAAGCAAATCTGGTTTCAGGAGCCACTCACTTCTCTCAAGGACCTCAACATCACTCACATGCATCTGCCACTTGATACCGAGCATCTTTCTGAGACACTGCTGGTGAAACCGTTCCAGTCTGTGGATATGCCGTTTGTAGGCAACCCATGTCTCACATGCATACAGCAAAGCTGACAGTACACATGCATACAGCTAAGCTGACAGTACACATGCAGCATACACTCTCACCTTGGTCCTCATTGTGATTCCTCACCTGCACCAAAGACGGTCGTTGAGCCTTACTAACACGTAGACCAACATCTGCTTCCAGAGAGCAGGCCACACTCAGACTACTCCCGAAATACACAAATAGGTCAGCAGCCTTCAGCTTTTGACCGGATACGTATATGGAGGGTTCATTGAAAACTTTATCCGGAGAGAAAAATGCGAAGTTGAAGATGTTAGTGCCCTTTATTAATTGATAAAGGACCCTAACATAACATCTTCAACTTCGCATTTTCGTCTTTACAAATATAATTTCAGCGAGATCGAATTTCGGCCGTGGTCAAAAACAAAGCGAAACGCAATTTTCGAGATATGCGGCAAACGCTCAATGGACTAAAAGAAGACCAGAGCAATACACATAGGTTATAGAGGCCAAACAAACTGAGAATGGTGGTCAAGAAGCCATCAGCCACCTAAGCCAAAAAAAAAAAACGAAGCAGGTCAAACTATCAACATTTTTTCCTGAGTTCAGTTTTTTTCGTTGCAATGGCAATGCGGCCAGACTGTCGGTCGCTATATTTGATTTGTTATAACAATACGTCTAAACGTATTGTTATAACTCTGGGGTAATATTCTCCATCGAGTGCTAAGCTGCATTCCGAATCTGCATTCGTTAGCTTGGCCGCCGCCAAAAGCTTCGTTGATGCTGTACTAAAATTTGTATATATATATATATATATATATATATATATATATATATATAGGAAAAGAGTCAGGACCACGACGGCTGAGCTTCGGCCGTTTCGACAGCTAGATCCTATTACCCACTCTACTACTACCGCAAGTATTGAGTACTCTGGTGCGTTATGGTCCACCTGGTATCTTACCAGACCCTTTTTGTTACTAAGAGTAAGGTGGTCGTGCTAGCCGAGAAAAATAAGAAGCAAAAGAACGCCATTACAACCAAGATAATTATTTCTACTATAGGCACAAGCTGAGCAAGTTGAAAGGAAGGGGGGGGGAGTCGATTAAATTCACCCCAGTGTGTTACTGGTATTTTATTTTATTGCCCTTGTAAGGGTAAAAGGCAAAGTTAACCTTGGCAGGATGCCCGAAACGTCACCCCCCCCCCTCACTCTCAAGCGTGAACCTAATACCTAACGCCTTTCGTAACTGTACTCCTCGTTGTTGTTATTTATTATTTTTTTTTTTGTTTTGTGGGGCGGCGGATTGGCAGAATCGGTAGAGCGTCGGACATCATGCTTTGCAGCATAGAGTTATGGCCCTTTATGATCTGAGTTCAAATCTCGCCGAGGTAAACTTTGCCTTTCATCCTTACGGGGTCGATAAAATAAAGTGCCAGTAATACACTGGGGTTCATTTAATCGACTTTCCCCTCTCCCCAAATTGCTGGCCTTGTGCCTATATATGAAACCGTTATTTACTTTATATATATATATATATATATATATATATATATAGAGAGAGAGAGAGAGAGAGAGAGAGAGAGATTTCTTTATTTGTCACTATATGTATATGTATATGTATATATATATATATATATGCGAGTGTGTGTACGTGTGTGATATATATACACACACACATATATATATATATACATATATATCTTAAAGTGTCTGGAACCGACGGCTGAGCTCTTCTTGTCGTTTCAACAGCCAGCCATACTCTACTACCCCAAGTATTGAGTACTCTGGTGAATAATGGTCTAACCAGTTTCAAACTGAATCCATCCTGATATACATACATACATACATATACATATACATATATATATTTGAATAAAGTTAGTCCTTCATCAGTGATCTTCCAACCATCATTGGTATTTCATCGCTTTAAAGACCATATACCTCCGGTTGGTGCGAGCAACGGCTAAAGAAAGTCGTTGGGACACGTAAATAAGGGGAACGAGCGAGAGTGTAAACAAACAAAGATGGTAATGCAACGAAAAGTGAGGAAGAAGGAGTCAAGTCCCAGATTTCCATGAATATAAGTTCGGTGAAATCGTGAACGAGAGAGAAAAAAGGAACAACCAGCCTGGTCAAGCGTGCGCGAGAAAAGAATTACGCACAGGTCAAACGGGAGGAAGTAGGAGAGGTAGTAGCAGGGAGTGAGTGAGTGAAGGGTGAGGAAGAGGCTAACAGAGAGAGAGTGACTGTTAGAGAGGGTAAAGATACAGAGAAAGAGGAAGCAGTAAGAACGAAATAGACGGGTCACAGAGGGGGAAAATATATGTGTGAATATGAGAACAAACGTGCTGCGTGGTTGCAAATGGGTTACATATGAATAAAGTTAGTCCTTCATCAGTGATCTTCCATCCATCATTGGTATTTCATCGCTTTAAATACCATATACCTCCGGTTGGTGCGAGCAACGGCTAAAGAAAGTCGTTGGGACACCTATATATATATATATATATATATATATATATATATAACGAAGGAAATGTGGTAAGGAACCAGGTGGACCATAACGCACCAAAGTACTCAATACTTGAGGTAGTAGAGTGGGTAATAGGAACCAGTAAGACCCCGACAGCTGAGCTCAAGCCGTTTCGACGGC
>OZ024761.1:6116395-6118895 GCA_964016885.1 Eledone cirrhosa | reverse complement strand
TATACTCCAGTCCTACAATCTGTAGAGTGCTTCTTATCCGATATCTGCATTGCTTTATTGTACTACAATAAAACTCACCTCCTACATATATATATATATATATATATATATATATATATATAAGCAAAGGGATATCCAGGTGAAACTTGAACCGTTAAGGTCTCATTCATGGATATGTCAATACTTATAAAACAAACTTTGTATTTTATCTGATGAGCGCGTACCAAAGTTTTGGTACCCTTGAAATATATAAAATAGAATAAATATGGTTTTATAAATATAGTTTCCATTTATTAATATCATTGATATATATATATATATATATATATATATATATATATATATATACGGCATTCCTGTCTTAACGACATCACAACTTTCTCCGCTTGGCCTGTTCCCCCCCTTTTGGAACTTTCCCCCGTTGATGGGCGTGAGCCCGAAATATTGCGATTAAATCTCCACTACGGTAACCCTTCTACCTTTGTTTTGTTTTCATCTTTGTCTCTCTCAATTTTCACTTTCACCTGTTTTTCCTATCTATCTTTCACTTCCTACCTCGAGATTTCCCTCTGCATTGTTGTGGCTTTCTTAACTACGTATTTTATATATATATATATATATATATATATATATATATATATATATACAAATAAAATTATCGAGAATAGGAACTTCGGCCAACGAAATAACGAAAAACAATCTTCGAAATGTGTGCGGCAAAGTGCTCAATGGTTCGGTTGAACCAGAGCTATAACTAACGTTTAATACCAAACACACTGAGACGATGCTTAAACAATCATTCGCACAGCCAAAAAATACGATCAAGTAATTCGGGTCAAACAAATAAAAATATACATATATATATACATATATATATATATATGGACGACGTGTCAAATTTTCATTACATTCATTGAGGTATGACGAAGTTTGAAGTTTACTACCCGTATTTTGACTAAAGAAATTAGCCTGATAGTGGGGTTTAAAACCCTCGAAAAATGGAAAACGATGAGTATTGAAGTACATGGGAGTCGAACCCACATCTTCAGATAACCAAAGATGTGGGTTAGACCCCCATGTACCTCAATACTCATCCTTTTCCATTTTTAGAGGGTTTTAAACCCCACTATCAGGCTAATTTCTTTAGTCAAAATACGGCGAAAGCTTCTGTTTCTAGTAAATAACAATTTATATATATATATATATATATATATATATATATATATATATATATATATATATATATATATATATATATATATATATATATAAATAAAATAAATGGAAACTATATTTATAAAACCATATTTATTCTATTATATATATTTCAAGGGTACCAAAACTTTGGTACGCGCTCATCAGATAAAATACAAAGTTTGTTTTATAAATATTGACATAACCAATATATATATATATATATATATAAAGATCTGTAACAGATCGTGCGTCGAGCCGATCGACGGAGACACATATGTAATATGTTAATAAATGTGAGATGATGCGACACTGAATATATATAAATGGTAATTAAGACGGGATTAAATCACGATAATTGTTTATTGGATCGCTAAGACCTGCTTTTCCTCAGAAGGTATATATATATATATATATATATATATATATATATATATATATATATCTGTTGCTTCACCATTTTGTCTGTTTACCCTCGCGTCCCCTTTATTTACGTGTCCCAACGACTTTTTTTAGCCGTTGCTCGCACCAACCGGAGGTATATGGTCTTTAAAGCGATGAAATGCTTATGATAGTTGGAAGATCACTGATGAAGGAC
This sequence comes from Eledone cirrhosa, assembly GCA_964016885.1. Classification (NCBI taxonomy): domain Eukaryota; kingdom Metazoa; phylum Mollusca; class Cephalopoda; order Octopoda; family Eledonidae; genus Eledone; species Eledone cirrhosa. The sequence goes on along the minus strand of OZ024761.1, from coordinate 6,117,103 downwards.
AAACTTTTTTCATATGTAACCCATTTGCAACTCCGCAGCGCCCTTATTATCATATATATATATATATATATATATATATATGAATTAAGTTAATATGTCCAAGGATACTAGGTACCCCTAGAAATACATAGGTTGTCTATGATTCAAGGTTGTTCAATGGTATTAATTTGATACACCAGAACTTTAATATTAAGATAAGCAGAACAAGTAAAATTCAATCAATTCTTTAAAATACATAAAAAAATATAATATAAATATTTACCTCTCCTAGTGGCCCTTACTGATCAGTTTCGCTTTGTAAAACCTCATAAATCCGATGGATTTCTGATGGAAAACAAAAGCTCATCAGAGAAGCATTTTCTTTTCCTAGGGCTAAACGTCCCAGGAACGACAAATGCTTCTCTGATGAGCTTTGGTTTTCCATCAGAAATCCATCGGATTTATGAGGTTTTACAAAGCGAAACTGATCAGTAAGGGCCACTAGGAGAGGTAAATATTTATATTATATTTTTTTATGTATTTTAAAGAATTGATTGAATTTTACTTGTTCTGCTTATCTTAATATATATATATATATATATATATATATATATATGTATATATATATAGGCATCGGCCCTATTTTTTATGTGTGGGCGTAGGTGTATATTTGGTGTAATTGGTGGGGCGGCAATGCGGGAGTGTATTCTCTGACATTCATGTGTGTGT
>OZ024761.1:6096395-6098895 GCA_964016885.1 Eledone cirrhosa | reverse complement strand
CACACCGCACATACACACACACCACACCACATACACCACACCACACCACACACATACACACACCACACATACACACACCACACCACACATATACACACACACACCACACCTACACACATACAACAGACCACACACACCACACACACACACACGCCACACACACACCACACACACACATATACACACACACCACAGACCATACACACACCATACACACACCCCACACAACACCACACACCATACACACACACCACACACATATACACACACACCAAAACCACACACCATACACACACACCCCACCACACACACATATACATGCCAATACATGAATTTTCGCAACTACTGACAAATTGTATAATAACTACGTGGGACTGGCTATAGAACAAATATGTGTACATGTGTGTATGTATGTGTGTATGTATGTATGTGTATGTGTGTGTGTATCTGTGTGTATATGTGTGTGTATATATGTGTGTGTATATATGTGTGTATGTATGTGTATGTGTGTATGTATGTGTATGTATGTGTGTGTATATGTGTGTGTGTGCATGTGTGTGTATATGTGTGTGTGTGTATGTATGTGTGTATATGTATGTGTATATATGTGTGTGTATGTATGTGGGTGTGTGTGTATGTGTGTATGTATGCGTGTGTATATGTGTGTGTGTGTATATATGTGTGTGTATATATGTGTGTATGTGGGTGTGTGTATGTGGGTGGGTGTGAATGTGTGTATAAATATGTGTGTGTGTATATATGTGTGTGTGTATGTATGAGTGTGCATGTATGTGTGTGTAAATGTGTGTGTGTACATATGTATGTGTGTTTACATATGTGTGAATGTGTACACATAGGTGTGTGAATGTGTACATATAGGTGTGTGTGTGTACATATAGGTGTGTGTGTGTATATATAGGTGTGTGTGTGTACATATAGGTGTGTGTGTGTACATATAGGTGTGTGTGTGTACATATGTGTGTACGTGTACATATAAACATTGTCAATATCCCACTAGAACTAAATGCGCTATATTTTGAGAGTCAATGTATGTATGTATACATTCGCACACACATCTGTATATGTACGTGTATATATATATATATATATATATATATATATATATATATGTATATATATATATATATATATATATATGTATATAGGAACAAGTAAGACCCCGACGGCTGAGCTCAAGCCGTTTCGACGGCTAATTCTGGAATTAGCCGTCGAAACGCCTTGAGCTCAGCCGTCGGGGTCTTACTTGTTCCTATTACCCACTCTATTACCCTAAGTATTGAGTACTTTGGTGCGTTATGGTCCACCTGGTTCCTTACCACATTTCCTTCGTTATATATATATATATATATATATATATATATATATATATATATATATATATATATATATATATATATATATACAAAAGATGGTTAAACGAGTTCAAGTTTTTTATTATGCGCATTTCAAAAACAAATATCATCATGGGATGATATTTGCGTTCTCATCAGATAAAATAGGGAGACATGATATGAAGCTTAAAAAACACTTCCGAGCAGTGAAGTGTTACATCAACATATGAAAAATAAAATAAGATGGATATATGAGATTGGGAAAAAAAGGAAAGGAAGGGGGGAAGGAAAAGGTAAGGAAGAGGAAGAAAGAATATAGATAGAAGAAAAAAATATAATAATAAGGAAAGTATGACGGAGGATGAGTATAAGAAGGAAGGATGAGAGAGGAGGAGAAAATGAGTGAGAGAGAGAGATAACTTTTAACACTGAGAAACACTGTCACACAGAGAAAAATAAATAAAAACCGTTGTAAGATAATACATAATTTAAAAAATTAAGAAATTAAAAGTTAATGAGGTTTATCAATGGTGATGCTTATGATTAAAGAAAAGTAATTAAGAATACTATTTATTTAAGGTTTATATATTGAAGGGTTTAATAAGATGCGCGAAAAGGAATTTATTAAAATGTATTATTAAAATTGTTTCTACTTTAGGCCCAAGGCCAGCAATTACCCAGTGCATTACTGGTACTTTATTTTATCGACCCCGTAAGGATGAAGGGCAAAGTCAACCTCGCGGGATTTGTACTCAGATCGTAAAGAGATGTAACTCTGCTGGAAAGCATGGCGTCCAACCCTCTACCGATACTGCCAATTCACCGCCCTTAAAATAAAATATATTAAGAAGATAAGGTGAATGAAGATAAGGTTAAATGAATTATGAACTTATAGGAATTAATTAGGGTCCAAGATTGTTTCAATATATTGTAATAGGAAAAAGTAAATAATAGATTTAATTGTTTCTACGTTAGGCACAAGGCCAGCAATAACCCAGTACATTACTGGTACTTTATTTTATCGACCCCGTAAGGATGAAAGGCAAAGTTAACCTAATAGATTTAATACGAGCAAGGAAGGAGAGAAGAAAGAAAAAATTCAAGGAAGAAAAAAAAATGTTTACAAAATTTCTCTAATGGTAATATTA
>OZ024761.1:6083895-6088895 GCA_964016885.1 Eledone cirrhosa | reverse complement strand
AGGGTCATACAAGACAGTGTGGTTGATACCACCTTAGATGGCTCACTCTACGAGGCAGGGTCATACAAGACAGTGTGCCTGATACCACCTTAGATGTCTCACTATACCAGGTAGGGTCATACAAGACAGTGTGGTTGATACCACCTTAGATGTCTCACTATACCAGGCAGGGTCACACAAGACATACCAAACAGTGTGGTTGATACTACCTTAGATGTCTTACTATACCAGGCAGGGTCACACAAGACATACAACACAGTGTGGTTGATATCGTTTTTACCCCCTTAGATGTCTCACTATACCAGGCAGGGTCACACAAGACATACAACACAGTGTGGTTGATATCGTTGATACTACCTTAGATGTCTCACTATACCAGGCAGGGTCACACAAGACATACAACACAGTGTGGTTGATATCGTTGATACCACCTTAGATGTCTCACTATACCAGGCAGGGTCACACAAGACATACAACGCAGTGTGGTTGATATCGTTGATACCACCTTAGATGTCTCACTATACCAGCCAGGGTCACACAAGACATACAACACAGTGTGGTTGATATCGTTGATACCACCTTAGATGTCTCACTATACCAGGCAGGGTCACACAAGACATACAACACAGTGTGGTTGATATCGTTGATACCACCTTAGATGTCTCACTATACCAGGCACGGTCACACAAGACATACAACACAGTGTGCAAGTAACTTTCCCGCCTGTTTCAGTTTGATTGACGTGGCATGCATTGCGGTGCCGTGTTAACCCACTGCCGAGTGAGTTGATCACCGATTACATATATGTATTGGTAAGTGAATAGCATGTTATTATAATAATATCACATTATTAATATTTGGCTTGTTTGTAAGCGAACAGCCTCATACACACTACGTGGTAGATTACGTCATCACTTTGTTCCAGCGGTAGCTGAGAGAAAACAATCGACAATTGTTTCGGAGTTTTTGTTGCTTATCTGACTGTGTATTCTCGTCACTGCCACCCGCTGGAACTACTGAGAATACATAGTATTATCAAATGTATAGGGCGGTGGATTGGCAGTATCGGTAGAGGGTCGGACGCCATGCTTTCCAGCATAGTTACGTCACTTTACGATCTGAGTTCAAATCCCGCCGAGGTTGACTTTGCCTTTCATCCTTACGGGGTCGCTAAAATAAAGTGCCAGTAATGCACTCTGGGTAATTGCTGGCCTTGTGCCTAAACTAGAAACAATTATTAAATGTATACATCGGCTGATTAGCCTAATTTGAATACCGAGCGATAATTGGTGGATTGGCAGTATCGGTAGAGGCTCTGACGCCATGCTTTGCAGCAAAAGAGTTACGGCCCTTTGTGCTCTGAGTTCAAATCCCGCCGAGGTTAACTTTGCCTTTCATCCTTACGGGGTCGATAAAATAAAGTTCCAGTAATACACTGCGATAATTGCTGGCCTTGTGCCAAAAGTAGAAACAATTATTTTATTATTACTCACACACAAATACGTTAAGAGTGAAAACAAATTTTGTTGATTACATATTTAATGGAAATGAAACATTCCCCAGTAAAAACAATAACTCTACTGTCAGTTACTGAAAGAAACCAGTAAATTTAGTGTTGTAATACAAGAACTCCTAAATTATGATGTAAAAACATCAACATTTCTTCAATTCTCAAAGCATGACCTGACCGACTTATATTAAGACACGTGATACAAAATGCCTAAATTTAGTAACGTGTGCTCTCAAATAGTACTTGTCATTTATCATATATATATATATATATATATTTAAATAATTATGAAAACCACACTAGAACATTAAATTGCCAAGATAACAACAGAATCTTACCTTAGCAAATTTAATAATCCCGAATATTTTCGGGTTTAAAACCCATTGTCAAGGAAGTATCCGTATGGGAGACTTAAAGGATTGATCAGAGGTGATTTGTTAGGAAAGAAGATTTAACTTAAATGAAATGAAAAGACGTTAAAATACCGAGCGTGCGCGTTATGAAATGTCTGATATATGTATGTGTGTATGTGTATGTAAGTGTGCTTAGTGGGCTGTGTGTATGTGTGTGTGTGAATGTAAGTGTGCTTAGTGGGATGTATGTATGTATGTGTGTGTGTGAGTCTAAGTGTGTATGATTAGTGAGGACATAGATTTAATTTGAAAGAATGAAAATGGGCCGCCGGGATGTTGGAATACAGGTTTTTAAATTAACCATTCTGGTGCACATCTTTCCATTCGATTATTGATCCTAGGTTTTACTTGCCTGATCAAGAGGGCTTCCTTAATTCTCAGCGTCCCTATAGTGCATTCGGTAGCTAAGATTGTGGTGGTAAGGTTGTCCTGGTTTCCACATTTGATGATGTGTTTACGGAAGGAAGAGGAATTGGTGTTCACATGCCCTTTAATACGGAGATGTAACGGTCGAATAAAGGTGCCTAAGTAAATTGCACTTGTTACATTTTAGCCTATATACTACGTAGGTAGTATATATATATATATATTTGCAAACAAACAGCTTCATAAATACAACGTGTTTATGTTTATATATATCTAGAGAGAGAGAGAGAGAGAAAGAAAGAGAGAGAGATTATTTAAAAGTAATTAAAATATGGGATACATTATCGATAATCGGTGGTCAAATAATCGGTATCGGCCAGAAAGCAACACCGGGGCTATAGCCCTGGTGTTTTGCATGGCGACGGCTTTCTAAATGTTTATCCATAAACATACCGTATTTCTTTAGAAATGCGAAATTTCAATAAACACACACATGTATCAGAATGGATGCAGTAAAAACGAGATAGACCATTATTCATCAGAGTACTCAATACTTGGGGCTGTAAAGTGGATAATATGAAAAATTCGGGACTCCGACGGCTGAGCTTCTGCCGTTTCAACAGCTGGTTCGGATCTAACAATTGAAACGGCAGGAGCTCAGCCATTGGGGTCCCGAATATATATATATATATATATATATATATATATATATATATATATATATATATATATATATATATATATGTGAAGTAATTCCGTCGGAAAGGTCCAGGAAAAAAGAGTGCTCTATGTAGGTTACAAAGCTTAATATTTATGTAATAAACAACAAAATCCACTGTCAATAAATACACCAGGATTTTTTCATTCTGATGACTGAAAGCAAATTTCGTTTGCTTTCAAGAAACCACTGGTAAATGAAATAATTATCTTATGTTGTTTATTACATAACTATATATATATATATATATATATATATATATATATATATATATATATATATATCAGGCGTTTTGCCCAATATAGGTCTGTTATTTTTCTTTATTTTTCTTAATTTAATATTTAAGGTTAAGTATAACAAAACATATTGCTGTAGTTAGTATTTTTTCACCCTAGAAAATTTGATTCCTACGATTCGAACACATGTATGTTTATATTAGTGTTCATCTCTCTTGTTTATTCAATTATATTATGAGTTTCAGAAGATCCCGTTAAGGGTGAAAGCAGCGATTCTTTGCTTAAACTTTAATCTGTTATTTTAATATATATATATGAAAATTGCAAACTTGACTGTCACCACATATTATGAACCTGAAGATTGCGAAAGCATGAAAGTACTTGTTCAATTAACACTTAGAATTTAATATTCTATCATACTATTTCATTATAATACCATTATAAATTTTAAAGGATTGTAAATAAAACGAGTAAATCAGACAAAGTTGGAATTCCTCTTATTAATATATATATATACGGGAGAGAGGGTGGGCGATATATATATATATATATTTTATAGAAGGAGCTTCTACAGGACTAGTACTGTTTCATTCAGATGAAATCTTCAGAGCTTCCTGAAGATTTCATCTGAATGAAACAGTACTAGTCCTGTAGAAGCTCCTTCTATAAAATAAAAAAAATTTACTCTGCCATGTATTGAGTACCTTACTTACTGTGGTTATCCCCGACTCAACCCGGGACCTACGTATATATATATATATATATATACATACACTCGTGATGAATATGTGTGTAAGATTCGTATTACCATCCCGTGATATATTTTTGCGTATCATTATGCACTGGGTAATTGCTGGCCTTGTGCCTTAAGTAGAAACAATTATTTTTGTTTACAACTTGAGATGAAATAACAAACAAGAAGGAAAGACAAACGTATATTTGAGAGAGACGTAAAATGGCGCCTGCTGAGGAAGTAAATAGTAATATAATATAGTATTATTATATTTGAAGCAATCACTATTTACAGCCAAACAAGAGATTGATGACCATTGCGATTGTCAATGCTGATAATATTGTATATAATTCTATACCTCTGGTGCTTCGTCTTCTCTACAATTATTTTACTATGTTCGGGCAGTCCATTGGCAGTAATCGGTAGAGCGTCGCACACCATGTTTTGCAGCATAGAGTTATGGCCCTTTACCTTCTGAGTTCAAGTCTCGCCGAGTTCAACTTTGCCTTTCATCCTTGCGGGGGTCGATAAAATAAAGTACCAGTAATAAACTGGGGTAATTGCTGTCCTTGTGCCAAAAGTAGAAACAATTATTATTATCATCATTTGGATTGGCAGAATCGGTAGAGCGCAGCACACCATGTTTTGCAGCATAGAGTTATGGCCTTTTACGTAAGGACGGTGAATTGGCAGTATCGAAAGAGGATCGGACGCTATGCTTTGCAACAAAGAGTTCCGGCCCTTTATGGTCTGAGTTCAAATCCCGCCGAGGTTAACTTTGCCTTTCATCCTTACGGGGTCGATAAAATAAAGTACCAGTCATGCACTGATTTCGATTTAATCAACTCCCCCCCCCCCAAAAAAAAAATTGCTGGCCTTGTGCTGAAAGTACAAACAATTATGTTCCTGGTTTCAGTCATTAAATTACGCCCATGCTGGGGCACCACGTTGAAAAAGGGATATAGTATGTCATATCGACCTCCCAGTATTTCCGTTTTTAGATGTTAAGTATGAGATATAATTA
>OZ024761.1:6068895-6073895 GCA_964016885.1 Eledone cirrhosa | reverse complement strand
TGTGTTAAATTTTGCCGACCACAATGTTCAATTTGTCAAGCTATTTAAACGTATGTTATTACTCTGAGGACCTACCTTGTCGAGTGCTTGGTTAACTCATTCATATCGTAGGTCGAATTTGCTTGCACCCCGCCAAAGATTCGATTTTACTAAGCCTCCAATTAATTATATATATATATATATATATATATATATATATATATATATATATATATATATATGTTTTTTCGCTGTTTTGGTATTGTATAGTTGGGTTTTGCCTGCCGCAATTTTCAATTTGTCAAGCTATCTAAAGGTAATGTTATTACTCTAACCACGTTATTGAGTGCTTTGCTACTCATTCCTAATTGTAGGTCAACTTTGCTTGGCCGTAGTCAAAGCTTCCACTTTAGTAAGCTTCCACTTATATATATATATATATATATATATATATATATTTTAAAAAATAGAGGTGTGACACTCGAGTTGTGATATATTAGTAAAAAGGAAAAGAAAATGCTGACAGATTTTTCCCAGTGAAAAATAGTTTAATTAGGAATAAGTATAAATTAGTAATAAGTATTGGTTAGTATTCAGTTTTAGTTTTAAGTTTTTACCGGTTGCGCATTTCTAATGCTTTTCAAAAATAATTTTGAGATAGAGCGTTCGTGATTTTTGCTCTAGTCTGATCAGTTTTGGAAATTCTTCCTCTTTTATGTGCACACACAACCCCCTCAACAATGAGGCATTTGACACCATCCTCCAGAACATCCATGTGTTAAAAAAGGACCATAGAATGAACCAAATTCTTCGAACACACGATATCATAAAGAGCAAAAGACAATCTAAGTCAATGAAAAATATCCTAACACATGCCAACGACAACAACGAAACCCACAGTAAAAAAAATGCGATAGACCCAACTGTGGCATATGCATCAACCTAATAAAGGGTTCGGAATTCTATTTCAAACAAGGACAACGTTTTATAGTAAAACACAATTTCACATGCGCATCAGAAAATCTAATATATGTATTAACTTGTTCAGGTTGTCGAGAACAATACATAGGCCAGACTAAGACAGCCTCCGCCAACGCATGACTGTCCATAGATCCCAAATCAAAATACTGGAATACAGAAAAATACCACTGAGTGAACACATTGATACCTGTGCCGCCCCAAATCATCCCAACTTTAGAATCTTTCCCCTCTACAAATTTAAAGATAATGCCACCCACACCCAGCGCATCAGCAAGGAATCTCACTTTATTAACAAATACGGACCCCGTCTAAACACTTCTACCTAAGACGAACCCACAACATACATACGTCCACATACATACCTACATCAGCATACATCCTACTTACATTTCTATCCACATATAAACACAATGACATACGTAAACACACATGTTCTATGGTGCAACACAAATATACACAAATTTGCATACCTTTTGATGTTTATAGATATACACGTGCCGACACACACACATATACGCACACATGTATTGCACATTGATGGGCACATACATATTTATACACAAGTATCCCATACGGCAGGGCCTAATGAATTCCCCTTGCAGTACGTACAATCTGGACTCACACACACACCTTGTTGTTATGACAATACTATACATCATTTCACCTCTTTTATTATTGATGTTCTTTTGAGAGAATCGTTTTTGCAAATGACTGAAAATATCGAATAATGTACACCATTTTTACCAGTATCACAAAATTACTGACCCATCCACACACACACACACTTCTCCGTAAAAGACAAGAGCTGAAAAATGTTTCAACATGTTAACACCCCCCCCCCCCACACACACACACACGTACACACACATTCCAGCTGACCGGTTCAGTTCCATTACCACGAACGACTCTGCTACCCCCCCCCACATATTTGTCTTAATAGACACCTGAACTGTTGACCCTTCAACATGACTGCAACTCACACACACACACATCCCCACTGACCACTATCACGACAATGACCCACTTTTCTACACACACACACACACGTATGTTTGCAACACGCATTGGCGCGAAATCTATAGTGTTTATTCACGTGACATTCAACAACCAACCAAATCTTAATACCTCTGGAGCCACTTTTTTCACATAAAACAGAAATATTTTCCAAAACTGATCAGACAAGAGCAAAAATCACGAACGCTCTATCTCAAAATTTGTTTGTAAACCATTAGAAATGCGCAACCGGTAAAAACTTGAAACTAAAACTGAATACTAACCAATATTTATTACTAATTTATACTTATTCCTAATTAAACTATTTTTCACTGTCAGCATTTTCTTTTCCTTTTTACTAATATCTCTCTCTCTCTCTCTCTCTCTCTCTCTCTCTCTATATATATATATATATATATATATATAAGAAAAATGGAGTGCTGCGTGGTTGCACATGGGTTACATATGAATAAAATTAGTCCTTCATCAGTGATCTTCCAACCTTCATTGGTATTTCATCGCTTTAAAGCGATGAAATACCAATGAAGGTTGGAAGATCACTGATGAAGGACTAATTTTATATATATATATATATATATATTTATTTATTATTAGTACAATTAAAGTACGATTAAAGTTTAAACAAATATTGTTTCTTCTTTCGGCACAAGGCCAGTAATTACCCAGTGCATTACTGGTACTTTATTTTATCGACCCCGTAAGGACGAAAGGCAAAGTTAACCTCGGCGGGATTTGAGCTCAGAATGGCAAGGGCCATAACTCTATGCGTCAAAGCATGGCGTCCGACCCTATACCGATACTGCCAAAAACAAATAATATCTGCTTTCACCCTATTGCGAGATCCTCTGAAACTTTCGAGCCGTCTTCGGATTTTGGTCTTTGAATTCTTCTTACTATATATATATATATATATATATATATATATATATATATATATATATATATATATATATATATATAAGCAAAGAGGTATTTAATTTATTTGTTGGTTATTCAACAAATTTATTTATAACAGATTCAAAGCACTCTACAGATTTTCTGGAGTATAAAATCAATGATATTAATAAATGGAAACTATATTTATAAAACCATATTTATTTTATTATATATATTTCAAGGGTACCAAACCTTTGGTATTTGGTACACTCTCATCAGATAAAATACAAAATTTGTTTTATAAATATTGACATACCCGATAAACCAGACCTTATCGGTTCAGGTACAGTTTGGATACTATCCAAACTGAACCTGAACCGATAAGGTCTGGTTTCTTGGGTATGTCACTATTTATCTTACCAGTTAAAACCGCCCCAAAAAAGCAGAAATATCAAATCAAACAATCCTAAAAATTTGTTGTTTTTCTTGTCTGTCACGGGGAGTGGTCAATGATGTGGGGATTGCTTCGTTTGATATTTCTGTTTTGACTGCATGCCCATATATGGACTGTACCCCTTGATAAGTTTAGCTAGGTTTCTGCCGTCATAATACTGCTGGCTTACTCTGAATCTAGCTGTTGAAACGGCCGGAGATCAGCGGTCGGGGTCCTCACTCTTTTCCTATTACCCACTTTACTACCCCCTAAGTATCGAGTACTCTGGTGCGTTATGGTCCACCTGGTATCTTACCACACTTTCTTTGTTTTATATATATATATATATATAAAGAAAAAGGGATGAAATCGAAAATGCAACTGAAGTCTTATTTTTTTAAAAATATATATATTTATTTGGTTCCTTTACCGGTTTCGCAGTTCTTCTGCTTTTCAAAAGGTGAGTTGAGATGGAGGGTCTGTGGTTTTTCTCAGATGTGAGAAAAACCACAGACCCTCCATCTCAACTCACCTTTTGAAAAGCAGAAGAACTGCGAAACCGGTAAAGAAACCAAATAAATATATATATTTTTAAAAAAATAAGACTTCAGTTGCATTTTCGATTTCATCCCTTTTTCTTTATACTTCCACTCGTGTAGGACACCTCGGTTATTTTTCATTTTGTAAAAAAAACCTCACTTTCTAATATATATATATATATATATATATATTTATTAAAATAACAGATTAAAGTTTAAGCAAAGAATCGCTGCTTTCACCCTTAACGGGATCTTCTGGGTGAAAGCAGCGATTCTTTGCTTAAACTTTAATCTGTTATTTTAATAAATATTTGCTCTACGGTTCTTATATATTTGATATATATTTATCCTTATCGAGCCCTCTTTGGATTTTAGTCTTCAATTTTATTATTATTACTATATATATATATATATATATATATATATACACACAAACATATTAGAATTGGTGCTCTGAAATAGCGATATATATATATGAATGTATATATAGTGTATTTTGCAATACACTGTATGCTTAATTAAAAGCATTTCGAAGACCTTACGCTATTGTTTTAGAGTAGTGACGGTCTCACTTACTTTAATTTTCAGCAAACAGGGGAGATAAAGCTGACAGAGCTCTGTTTCGCACTTTTTGGTGCTTATCAAAGCTAACTACTCCTCCTGTTTGCTGAAAATCATGAAAGTTTGATTCGTATAGAATTCTAGTAATAATTGTTTCTACTATTGGCACAAGGCCAGCAATTACCCAGTACATTACTGGTACTTTATTTTATCGACCCGGTAAGGATGAAAGGCAAAGTTAACCTCGGCGAGATTTGAACACAGATTGGCAAGGGCCGTAACTCTATGCGTCAAAGCATGGTATCCGACCCTCTACCGATACTGCCAATCCAATAATCAGTGCGAAACAGAGCTCTGTCAGCTTTATCTCCCCTGTTTGCTGAAAATTAAAGTAAGTGAGACTGTCACTACTCTAAAACAATAGCGTAAGGTCTTCGAAATGCTTTTAATTAAGCGTACAGTGTATTGCAAAATACACTATATATACATTCATACAAACATATGTATATATACAGTATATATATATATATATATATATATATATATATATATATCACAGAAAAAATGAGAATCAGTGTTGTGACGAATGGAATTTATTGGACATATTACAATCATTT
>OZ024761.1:6041395-6053895 GCA_964016885.1 Eledone cirrhosa | reverse complement strand
GCATGGGCGTGCATCTGTGCGCTTATGTTAGTTGATATATTAAATTATCTATATTTATCTCCAAATCACTGATTTGTCGAGCAAACTTGTCAAAACCACTTCTAAAAAAATTTTTTTTGGGGTGTTAGTAGGCGTCAGTCATCTTACCATCCCATTCCTTCTAACTAGCCTCTGTGTCACGTGATTGATTCTTTAGAATCGGCCATTTGACTTGAAGCAGTGAGAATTTCGGTACATAGAATCCAGTCCTCGCAAGCTGTTCGATCTACCGAATTATTATTATTTTTATATGAGCCGCCAGTGTCCGCGCATTGCCTGGAGACTTAACTGAGAATAGACTTCCTGATGACGCAATGAATTCTCGACAGTTGGATTACATAACTGTCTTTATCCCATTGCAGAAACTAATTAGTTGGAGTGAAAATTTAAGTAAGAAAAAAATTTTTTTTAAATTTTTTTAAAAAAATATTTTCTTATTTTACGTCCTTTATATATATATATATATATATATATTATAAAGGAAACGAAAAATCAGTGATGCATCTGGACTTAGTTTATTTCGCATCACTGATTTTTCGTTTCCTTTATAATATCTACACTCTACTCTGATGAATATCGAGTGCTAATTTTGGCATACCGCCTAAGGAAGCACCATAACTACCCCTATACACAAATATATATATATATATATATATATATATATATATATATATATACTCACACTTCAAAAGTATTCTAATCAAAGTATATAAAATTCTTGGGACACCCTGTATGTGTATATATATATATATATATATATATATATATATATATATATATATATACATGTGTGTGTGTGTGTGTGCGGGTGTGTATGTGTGTGTATGTGTGTGCGGGTGTGTATGTGTGTGTGTGTGTGTGTGCGGGTGTGTATGTGTGTGTATTTCTGTGTGTGCGTGTGTGTGTGCGTACGTGTATGTGTGTGTACATATAACCTGTTCAGCAATCCTCTGGATCTATGGTGGACAGGTGAGCCTTTACGTGGTCATTCCAGTTGCTAGAAGTACCAAAGAAACTTAGCGTTTAAAAAATGAGGGTACAAAAGGATACATTTGAACATGTAGTCCTATATACAAAAGAAGGTACATTTGAACATGTAGTCCTATATACAAAAGAAGGTACATTTGATCATGTAGTTCTCTATACAAAAGAAGGTACATTTGATCATGTAGTCCTATATACAAAAGAAGGTACATTTGATCATGTAGTCCTATATACAAAAGAAGGTACATTTGATCATGTAGTCCATATATACAAAAGAAGATACATTTGAACATGTAGTTCTATATACAAAAGAAGGTACATTGGATCATGTAGTCCTATGTACAAATAAAGCATACATTTGAACATGTAGTCCTATATACAAGAGAAGGTAGATTTTATAATGTAGTCCTATATACGAGTGAAGGTACATTTGAACATGTAGTCCTATATACAAAAGAGGGGTACATTTGATCCTGTAGTCCTATATACAAGAGAAGGTACATTTTAACACGTAGTCCTATATACAAGAGAAGGTTCGTTTGAACATGCAGTCCATATATACAAAAAAGGGTACATTTAATCATGTAGTCCCATATACAAGAGAATGTACATTTTAACATGTAGTCCATATATACAAAAAAGGGTAGATTTGATCATGTAGTCCCATATACAAGAGAATGTAGATTTGATCATGTAGTCCTATGTACAAAAGAAGGTACATTTAATCATGTATTCTTATATACAGTAGAAGGGTACAATTGATCATGTAGCCCTATATACAAGTGGAGGGTACATTTGAACATGTAGTCTTATATTTGATCCTGTAGTCCTATATACAAGAGAAGGTTCATTTGAACATGCAGTCCATATATACAAAAAAGGGTACATTTGATCATGTAGACTCATATACAAGAGAATGTACATTTGAACAAGTGGTTCATATATACAAAAAAGGGTAGATTTGATCATGTAGTCCCATATACAAGAGAATGTAGATTTGATCATGTAGTCCTATGTACAAAAGAAGGTACATTTAATCATGTATTCTTATATACAGTAGAAGGGTACAATTGATCATGTAGCCCTATATACAAGTGGAGGGTACATTTGAACATGTAGTCTTATATTTGATCCTGTAGTCCTATATACAAGAGAATGTTCATTTGAACATGCAGTCCATATATACAAAAAAGGGTACATTTGATCATGTAGACTCATATACAAGAGAATGTACATTTGAACAAGTGGTTCATATATACAAAAAAGGGTAGATTTGATCATGTAGTCCCATATACAAGAGAATGTAGATTTGATCATGTAGTCCTATGTACAAAAGAAGGTACATTTAATCATGTATTCTTATATACAGTAGAAGGGTACAATTGATCATGTAGCCCGATATACAAGTGGAGGGTACATTTGAACATGTAGTCTTATATACAAGAGAAGGTTCATTTAATCATGTAGTGCCATACACAAGAGATGTATTCTTATATACAAGAGAAGGAGCGTCGGTTAATGCTTGTTGCGGTACCCAATAAACGAAAATGTTATTTGGGTGGTGGAGAAACATGACAATATTTCGATATGCCTCTCTGCATTCTGATTTCAATCCTGCAAAGGGTATCTAACTTTGTCTTTTATATCCATATATCAATATGAAAAATTAAAGTACCAGTCAAGTACTGGGATTAATTTATTCAACTCGACCCATCCACCACACTTTGCTGGCCTTCATTTAAATTTCACGTGTTAAAAACTCCGAAGAAATCCTGGCAACATCCCAGCTGCCTTAAGGTAGCTGGAATGTTGCCAAACATTGCTGTATAGCAACTGGATTATGTTATGTTCGAAAATGGAAGTCACCTCTGACATTCTTTAGGGAGTTATTGGAGGATTTTGAGCAACGATGGCTCATGAGTGATTTGGGTATCGATAATGACAATCTCCGCAGTCTTTACTTGAGGTCGCTACTGTATGTTGTTATCCTATATATTCTACCTTTGTACTCTCCCCACGTACTCTATTTCTATTGGCCATTATAGCCCCCCCCCCACACACACACGTACTCTATTTCTATTGGTCCTTCCAGCCAACCTTCCCACGTACTCTATTTTATTGGCCCTTATACCCTCCCCCACGTACTCTATTTCTATTGGCCCTTATACCCCCCCCCACGTACTCTATTTCTATTGGCCCTTATACCCTCCCCCACGTACTCTATTTCTATTGGCCCTTATACCCTCCCCCCACGTACTCTATTTCTATTGGCCCTTATACCCTCCCCCCACGTACTCTATTTCTATTGGCCCTTATACCCTCCCCCCACGTACTCTATTTCTATTGGCCCTTATACCCTCCCCCCACGTACTCTATTTCTATTGGCCCTTATACCCTCCCCCCACGTACTCTATTTCTATTGGCCCTTATACCCTCCCCCCACGTACTCTATTTCTATTGGCCCTTATACCCTCCCCCCACGTACTCTATTTCTATTGGCCATTATAGCCCCCCCCCCCCCACACGTACTCTATTTCTATTGGTCCTTCCAGCCAACCTTCCCACGTACTCTATTTTATTGGTCTTTGAAGTCAACTTCCCCACCGAACTCTATTTCTATTAGTCCCTTGTTTTCAATAAAAATAAAGGCTGCTGATTGGTTGAATCGTTGGACAAACTGATTTGAAATTGTTTTTGTCGCTCTTTAGATTCTGTGTTCAAATCAGGCTGCGGTCTTTGTGTACGTATGTGTATGTGTGTATTGTATGTGTATGTGTGTATATATGTGTGTATATGCCTGTGTGTGTATATGTAGGTGTGTGTATGCGTGTGTACATGTATATGCGTGTATGTATGTGTGTGTATACGGATGTGTGTATAAGTGTGTATGAATGTCTGTATGTATGTGTGTGTGTATGTATGTATGTGTGTATGTGTGAATGTCTATGTATGTGTGTGTATGTGTGTGTGTATGTGCGTATGTATGTATGTATGTGTGTGTGAATATTGTGTGTATGTGTGTATGTGTGTATGTGTGTGTGAATGACTGTATGTATGTGTGTGTATGTATGTGTGTGTGAATGTCTGTATGTATGTGCGTGTATGTATGTATGTATGTGTGTGTATATTGTGTGTATGTGTGTATGTATGTGTGTATATGTGTGTATGTATGTATGTGTGTGTGAATGTCTGTATGTGTGTGTGTGTATGTATGTATGTGTGTGTATGTGTGTATGTATGTATGTGTGTGTATATTGTGTGTATGTGTGTATGTATGTATGTGTGTGTGAATGTCTGTATGTATGTGTGTATATTGTGTGTATGTATGTATGTGTGCGTGAATGTCTGTATGTATGTGTATGTGTGTATGTGTGAATGTTTGTATGTATGTGTGTATGTGTGTATGTATGTATGTGTGTGTATGTGTGTATGTATGTGTGTATATTGTGTGTATGTATGTGTGTATGTGTGTATGTATGTATGTGTGTGTGAATGTGTGTGTATGTATGTATGTGTGTGTGTATGTATGTATGTATGTGTGTGTGTATATTGTGTGTATGTGTATGTATGTATGTGTGTGTGAATGTCTATGTATGTGTGTGTATGTGTGTATGTATGTGTGTGTGTGTGAATGTCTGTATGTATGTGTATGTGTGTGTATGTGGGTCTATGTATGTATGAATGTCTGTATGTATGTGTGTCTATGTGTGTGCATGTGTGTGTACGTATGTATGTATGTATGTATGTATGTGTGTGTATGTGTGTGTATGTGTGTGTATGTATGTATGTGTGTGAATGTATGTATGTATGTGTGTGTATGTGTGTGTATGTGTGTACATATGTATGTATGTGTGTGTGTGTATGTATATACGTGCATTACCAGATTCCTAATGTAGCCATGTCTTGAGAAAGTCCGTCCCCCAGTGCTGTCGTGTCATCACAGTGCTCCAACGCCGCCATCTCTAATTCCACACTTTTCTCCAACATTCCAATGTTTCCAGGAATTATTGAAATGGTGAGGTTGGGAAGGGGGAGGGGGCTGGGGGTGGGGGTGAGGAAATAAACTACGTTTTAACTAAAACATGGCACCCACTCTCAACACAGAAACTTCTTATTTATTGCTTTGTCTCCATTACCGCCCCCCCCTCTCTATCTCTCTCTCTCTCTCTCTCTATATATATATATATATATATTCTTCTACTATTTTACTCTTTCACTTGTTGCAGCCTTCCGACTGAGGCCGTGCTGGGGCACAGCTATTGGTGTATGTTTATATATATAAGTTTATCCCGGGTTCAATCGGAGGTAACCACAGTAAGGTACTCAATACAAAGCAGAGTATAAATATTTAATATAGAAATGGCTTCTACAGGACTAGAACTGTTTCATTCAGGAGAAATATCATCAGTGCTTCCTGGTGATTTCTCCCGAATGAAACAGTTCTAGTCGACACCCAGAGCCTCTCCGAGTGCGACGTCGCACTTGCACACCACTAATCCTCTATAGGACTCGGGAGTGGAGTTCCACTGACCGCATTTTCCGCCTGGTAGAGGGCAGTGGGTTCCTGGCAACATTCCAGATGCCAGTCACCCAGTCTCGGTCTCTTCTTGACCCAGGACTGCAGCTCAGTCAAAGAGACGAACTGCGGAAAGGCCCGTCTGACAAACGGCGACCACAGCTGTTCATCGTTTAGGCAGAATATCTGGAGATGCCGCAGCCTCAGTGCATGTCTGCGCACTATTAGCCACGGCATGCCCAGCCCTCCACATAGAGGGTGTTGGCAGCAGATGGACCGCCTCACCAACGGAACCTGTCCCCGCCACAAGAATTTTAAGAGGAGCCGTTCCAAGTTGGCGAGGCGCGAACGGGGGCAAGGGACGATGGTCAGGCGGTAGTAGATGACGGACGCGATGTACGCGTTCACCACCTCCTCCGCCCGACCTTTCAGTGATAGCTTCCTCGCAGCCCATTTCTGGCTGAGACTGGCTACCCTGCCCGTCACCTCGTCCCAGTTCTTATCCAGCTGGAGGTCAGGCCTGAACCAAACCCCGAGCAACTTTACCGAGCCGTCCGTCCAGCGCCCAACGATGCTGTTGGACGGCATGGACTTGCCTCTCCAGGTGCCGAGTTGCAAGCCGACCGACTTGTTCGGGTTAAGTTTTGCTCCCGTCAACCTTTCATATTCCTCCAATAAGTTGCCGACCACCTCGATTTCCGAGGTGTCCGACACCATCACGGTCATATCGTCCGAATAAGCCGACACAGCTTTCCGCGTCCTGGCTCGAGCGGGATGCTCTGCAACAGCTCCAGCTTCCGCAGTAAAGGCTCAAGAGTCAATACGTACAGAAGGGAGGAGAGAGGGCTCCATTGACGGATCTATCGGGAGATCTGAAACGGTTCCGATAGGTGGCCATTAACTTTGACCACCGAGCAGATGCCGCTGTGTATTGCAGCGATCCAGCTTCTGAAGACGGGGCCGAAGCCAGCTGCCTTGAGGACAGCCTCCAGGTACCGATGGTCGACCCTATCGAATGCTTTTGATTGATCTAAATTGATCAGAGCCCCACTGAAGCCACGTTTACACCCTACCCTCTCTATTTTGTATCACATGAGGTGGAGGTTGTCGTGTATGGACCTGGTTGGGATTGCGCAAGTTTGCGCCTCCCCAACCGAATCCTCGACAAGCGCCAACCACTTGGCTAACACCTTATCAGCGTCACCACGCCCTGGCTCACAGAACTGGGAATACTCTCGTTCTGCTGCCAGTTGCAGTAGAGCGCTTCGAGGACATCGGAGAACAAGTCTGGCGTATTTACGTAAAGCTCGTAGGGCAGACCATCCAAACCGGGTGATTTGCGCCTCATGCAGCCGACAAGGGCATCCTGAATCTCGGCTGAAGTAATCGGGCTTTCGCAACGCTCAGCGTCGGCCGTCGAGAGTTGCGACAAGGCATCGAGGTAGGGACTGAAGTCCGCCACCGCCTCTGAGTCGCCACTTCCCCCGAACAACCGAGCAAAATGTTGGCGAAAGGCCTCACACATCCACTCGGAATCGTTCAGCTCGTGTCCATCTCGGTCCGTCAAAGCCCGAATTGTCGTTTTACTACCACGCTGCGCCTCTGCCACGCGGGCCCATCGAACAGCTTTGATTCCCCCGTTTCTCAGAACACGCGCCTTAGCTCTGACAATGCAAACCTTCATGTTTCGCATTGAAGAAATGATCTAATGCCATTCTCGCCGCTAGCACGTCAGATGCAATGCCACTACAAACAGCATCGTCTAACTTATCTACCAACTCTCCCTCCTTTCTATTTTTCTCTAACATTACTTCTTTGCTAAACCCTATCGACATTACTCTAATCTCTCTTTTGAGAGCCCCCCCCCCACACACACACACACCATCAGTTGCTGACGACTTCCCCTGTCAGCTTTTTCTTAACTAAATTGTTGACCTGGTCCCCGTAAGCCTTACGTGCCGGAAATGACATGTTTAGCTTCCAGTAACCAGGTCCTATCCTACTCGTCTTATCTTGGTCGACCATACAGATCACGAACTTGTGATCTGAATAGGCGACCGTTTTAAAACGTGAACAGCTTACATTATTTCTGTCTATTGTCCTAATGAATATCCTGTCTATGTACGATCTAGATGACCCTATGTGGTTGGTCCAGGTCCACACTGGCGTATTAGGGAAATCTTGTCGGTACCTGTCAGGCAGTTGGAACTGGCTGATCAGGTCCTTGAGGCTTTTGCACCCCCCGCTAACAGTAAAGGGCGAGACGTGCCCAGAAAGGCTTCCAGGCGTCCAAGGAAGTCCTGCCTCCTGCCCCAGTAGGGGCGTAGACGACCACCTTCGCTATCGTTCACGTCCAGAACCACCAACTTACCGTCCGGGTCCCGGAAGATCGACCTTACCTCGAGATCCAGGCCTTTCCTAAACAGCACTGCCACCTCACCTCACATTCCCGGCCGACTAACAGATGCGAAGATCTGGTAGTCGTCGGAAATGGGGGCTAGTGCGCGTGTGTCAGAAATCCTGGTCTAGCTGACGGCAATTACATTCATTTCTAGAGACCTGAGGTCGTTGAGCAGGTGACTCTGCTTCCAGGACGATCCCAGGCCCCAAACATTTAAACTTCCTACTCTTAATACAGCCATGTTGGCAGGCTAAAAGAGAGAGGAAAGGTTTACTTACCTTCCGGGTTCTTGTGAAGGTCGGGTGGTTCGGCCTCCATAGTTGGTGGGGTTTCTTTTGGGAACCCCTTTAAAAGTCTTGAAGTGGTTTTCGGTTGGGGGTCCCCACGTCCCGAGGAAAGATGTCTAGTATCTCTTTGTGTAAATCGAGCGACATTCGCACCAGAAACAAATCTTCCGGTACGCGAAATGTGCTTTCCCCCTCTTTTTGTATTTCTTTACTTCGTGCTACGAGGGCCATCAGTTCCCTTTTGGCCCTTCTGACGAGCACGAAGTTTAGTATATTTTGTTATCGTGATTTTATTTGTTTGCGTGACTGTGGTGGTGATGGCTGTGATGGTGTTGTTTCGGTTGTGTCTGTGTTTGCTGTGAGTCCGGTGTCTGTGGTTTCAGATGTTTGTGTGTGTATTTGTTCTTGCGTCTGTTTAGGTTGTTTGCGTTTGGGGGATTCTGGTGATGGTGATGGTGGTGTTGATGTTGGTGTTATTGGAGAGATGTTTGCGTGGGTGGTGTCTGCATTTTTTATTGTGGGTGATTTTGTGCTTTGTTGAGTTTTTTTTCCTTTTTTTGTATTTTGAGGGATTTTGGTATCCCCTCATCTTTACTACTGGTAGATGAGGGGTCTGTGTCTGTAAGTGTGTCTGTGTGTGTGTTTATGTTTTTATTGATGTGTGTATTTGGGGGAGGGGGGATTTGACAACTTTCCTCGTTTCCTCTCTGGGTGGTCAATGTTGGTGGTGATCTTTCTATTGGTGTTGTTGTTGGTGGTTTTGCCGTCGCTGGTGTTGGTTGTGGTCCTCGCCCCGGCGTCGACAACAATGGAGCCCTTCGACCCCTTGCATCTTTCAGCAGTTGAGAGCAGAAGGCTCGCTAATGGGTTTTTTCCCCCACAAATGAAACAATGCGGCCTTTTACCGTCAGTAATAATGTGAATTACCCTCCCGTTCTGAAGACGGATGTGGTCCGGGATTGGTTTGACATTCTCAAGCCTGATCTGGAGAAGTATCTCCAGGTCACACCCTGACCAGTCCTCTCTGGCAGTTCTTGTTACTTCTATCGGGACGGTATCCGTCCCCTCCACAATCACACATCCCAGAAACCACCACATGTCAAGTCCTGGTGGGATTCTGCGAATTCGGGGACGGGCTGTTCTTTTTCCCATGTGGGACGGGTACATTATGACCTTGCTGGTTTTGCAAGGTGTCAAAGCAGGTTTCATAGCGAGGGCTTCTGACTTAAACAGCACCGAAATGGTGCCATATTTTCTGCCCCTCGCTATGTATTCGGTGTAAACCCTGATGCACCTCAGCGCGACTTCGACATCTGCTTGTGCAATTAAAGCTGCCCTCTTGGTTTCTACTGAGATGCATCTGTAATGCACCGTTCTGCGCTCCACTGCTTCAATAGCTTCTACCGGGACAGTTAAATTTGCCCAGGTTTGCTCTTGCTTGATGAGCTTCCAGGCCTGGACCAACTTTTCATCTCTGTTCGAGAGGTCCATGCTGAAGCATGGTCTCTTTTTTGGCTGCTGCCGCAGCGAAAGTGTTCTTCTTGTTGTCGTTGGTGGTGTTGTTGTTGTGTTGTTGGTGGTGTTGTTGCTGTTATCACTGTCTATTGCAGTTGGTTATATCTTTGGTGCCGCCGTTGTTGTTGTTCTTGGTGCAGTTGGTATTGTTGCTGTTGGTATTGTTGCTGTTGGTATTGTTGCTGTTGCTGTTTCGCCATTTGTTTTAATGTTAGTGGTGTTAATATTGTTGTTGCATTTGTTGTTATTTTTCTGTTGTCTGTATTTTGGTTGTCGCTGTGGTCATTTCTTTCAAAATTAGTGTTCTCAGTGTTGTTTGTGGTGATGTTTGTTGTATCAATTTCTGTGTTCGCCGTAACCCACCTCTCAACTTTTACGCCGTTGTCACACGACAGCAGACATATCGCTGGGGGGCGTGGCTCAGCCATTTTTTTTTTTTTTTTTTTTTTTTATAATCTATTAAAATATAAAAAGTTCAAATATTTGGGCTAAAAGGCCCAAACATTATAGTTTCCCCTTCACAGTGCAAATATCCCTTACACAACAACACAAATTTACAATAAATGATTTATGACAGGTAAATAAAGAGACTTACGGGAGAGAAAAAAAAAAGACGTCCGATCACACCAATAATCTAAACTATAATAAAGAAAGGAGTGCGGGTCTGCGTCCAGAATACATTTTTTTTATCCCGTTTGTAAAATAAGTTCGATTACTTTGAATAAATAATGAATGAATATTATATAATTTATCTACTAAATTTCGTAGCTGTTGATTAAACATAAATATTCTTATATATAAAATATTGCTTATTTTAAGATTCACTTCTTTTAAAATTTTCAAATGTCTACACTTCCGGTTAGCGTTCGTTATATCATAACACTTATTACGTCGCTTATATAAACATTCATATATTTGCATCGTTATATAAGGTTTCATTACATTTCACCATAATGCAGTTTATATCGTCCTTTTTAAATATATCATGGATTACTTTACTTACAGAAGAGAGTGTAACACAGTCTCTCTTCAATGTCTGTGTATATTGTCAATTACGATTATATTTGACATATCATATCTACATGCATGTATATTTGCATATAATATAAATATACACACGACACATACTAGCAGAAAACCACCCGAAGGGTTGTTTTCCTTCTAGTAATAATAATAAAAAGGACGATTTGTTATGTATTCATTACGTTTATTGAGCAATGACGTGCGTTTCGGTTTTGATCAGCTCAAGGTTCGATCTGTATCGATTTTGCCCGACTCTGGAATAAAAAGCTCGTCAAAATGTATGTTATGGTAATGGTCAGTAAACGTAATGAAGACCTAACAAATCGTTATTTTATTATTAGTATATATATATATATATGTGTGTGTGTGTGTGTGTGTGTGAAAGTAATAACAAAAATATCAAAGGAAACGGCATAGTACATGGAGGAAATATATTAGTGTAACGCTTGAAATAGCAGGAAAAGAGTCTTAACGTTTAAGTTATATATATATATATATATATATATATATAAAAGAAGATGGTGTAGGGCAGAACAAAAGAGAGACAAAATTCAGTCACTGAGGAGGTCACAGAATGTGTGACGAAAAAGCTTTGACAATCTATAAACAACCATCTGGTTATTGAAACGACCAGCCGGAAATTTATAATAAATTGAAGTGAAAACCGACAGTGCGTGTGTTTTTATTGGCAGCATGACCCTCCCAATACAATAATATAATATAATTGTTTCTACATTTGGCACAAGGCCGGTAAATACCCAGTGCATTACTGGTACTTTATTTTATCGACCCCGTAAGGATGAAAGGCAAAGTTACCATAATATAATATAATATAATTGTTTCTATTTTAGGCACAAGGCCAGCAATAACCCAGTATATTACTGGTACTTTATTTTATCGACCCCGTAAGGATGAAAGGCAAAGTTAACCTCGGCGGAACTTGAACTCAGATCATAAAGGGACGTAACTCTATGCTTCAAGGCATGGTGTCCGACTCTCTACCGATACTGCCAATCATAATATAATATAATTGTTTCTATTTTAGGCACAAGGCCAGCAATAACCCAGTGCATTACTGGTACTTTATTTTATCGACCCCGTAAGGATGAAAGGCAAAGTCAACCTCGGCGGGATTTTAACTCAGATCGTAAAGGGGCGTAACTATCCTGGAAATCATGGCGTCCGACTCTCTACTGATACTGTCAATCCACATAATGTAACACAATATAGTACGGTGTGGTAAATTGTACTTAGTATGATACAGCGTACGATACGCCTTAAAATACTTTCAAGTACGTCTCTGTATAAATAATCAAACTCAGATAAATACATGTTGACAGTCAAAACGCATAAATTCCATAGATCACAAAGTGCATATACCCACATTATAGATAGAGGTATAGTTATATTGATACTCAATTAAAAATATACATACGCATACATAGATGCAAACATATACATACATCTACACATGTGCACACAATCATATACACATATATTTATATATATATAAATATATATATATTTACATATACACATCTATACACACACACATATATATATATATATATGTATGTATGTACACACATACATGTACACACACACTTTTTTATTTCATTGTTTTAACTTATATATATATATATATGTGTGTGTGTGTGTGTGTGTGTGTGTGTGTGTGTGTGTGTGTGTGTGTGTGTGTGTGTGTGTGTGTGTGTGTGATTGATTCCGTCGGAAA
>OZ024761.1:6023895-6033895 GCA_964016885.1 Eledone cirrhosa | reverse complement strand
GTAGTGGTGGTGGTGGTAGTAGTGGTGGTGGTAGTGGTGGTGTTGAGTGGTGGTGGTGTTGGTGGTAGTGGTGGTGTTGGTGGTAGTGGTGGTGGTGGTGGTGTTGGTGGTGGTGGTGGTGGTAGTGTTGAGTGGTGGTGTTGGTGGTAGTGGTGGTGGTGGTAGTAGTGGTGGTGGTAGCGGTAGTGGTGGTGGTGGTGTTGGTGGTGGTAGTGGTGGTGGTAGTGGTGGTGTGGTGGTGGTGGTAGTAGTGGTGGTGGTAGTGGTGGTGTTGAGTGGTGGTGGTGTTGGTGGTAGTGGTGGTGTTGGTGGTAGTGGTGGTCTTGGTGGTGGTAGTGGTGGTGGTGGTAGTAGTAGTGGTGGTGGTAGTAGTGGTGGTGTTGGTGGTACTGGTGGTGGTAGTGGTGGTGGTGGTGGTAGTAGTGGTGGTGGTGGTAGTTGTGGTGGTGGTGGTAGTGGTGGTGGTAGTGGTGGTGGTAGTGGTGGTGGTAGTAGTAGTGGTGGTGGTGGTAGTAGTGGTTGTGGTAGCAGTAGTGGTGGTGGTGGTAAATCAAAAGATAATGTCCAAGATGCTGGTCAAGTATTTACGAAGAAGGAAACTGGACCATTGACCAATTAACACCAGCTTTGTGGCCGGAGGTGGTGGGTGGAGGGTGGCCGGAGGTGGTGGGTGGAGGGTGGGTGGATAGTGGAGGGAGGGGTGGGGGTCAGTGGAGGGTAGATAGGGGGGGGAGGTCAGTGGAGGGTAGATAGTGGAGGGTGGAGGCTCAAAATTGGAAATATGACAAACTTTGATTAGTAATATTTAAGTTGGAAGTAATCGAGAACCTGTTAGCTATAACAATAACTACTACCACCACCACCACCACCACTACCATCCCCAACACCACCATCACTATCATCACCACCACCACCACCACAACTACCACCACCACCAACACTACCACCACCACCACCACTACTACAACCATTACTACTTCGACCACCAATGCTACCATTAACACCACTTTTACTACTACAACCACTACCACCACCACCACCACCACTACCACCACCACCACTACTACTACAACCATTACTACTTCGACCACCAATGCTACCATTAACACCACCTCTACTACTACTACCACCACTTCTACTACTACAACCACTACCACCACTACCATTATTATCGTCCCCCACGACTACGACAGCGACCACCACCTCCACCACCACCTCCACCACCATTATCATCATCATCACCAACACTAAAATCAACACCATCATCACAGTCATCAACATTGTCGTTGTGATGGTGGTTGAGGTGGTGGTTGCGGTGGAAGTGGTGGTGGTGGTGGTGGTGGTGGTGGTAGTAGTAGTGATGGTGGTGGTGGTGTAAGTGGTGGTGGAAGTGGTGGTGGTGGTGGTGGTGGTGGTGGTGGTAGTAGTGATGGTGGTGGAAGTGGTGGTGGTGGTAGTGGTGATGGTGGTGGTGGTGTTGGTGGAAGTGGTGGTGGACGTGGTGGTGGTGGTGGTAGTGGTGATGGTGGTGGTGGTGGTGGCGGTAGTGGTGGAAGTGGCAGTGGTGGTAGTGATGGTGGTGTTAGTGATGGTGGTGGAAGTGGCGGTGGTGGTAGTGATACTGGTGGTGGTGGTGGTGGAAGTGGCGGTGGTAGTAGTGGTGATGATAGTGGTGGTGGTAGTGGTGGTGGTGGTAGTGATGGTGGTGGTGGTGGAAATGGTGGTAGTGGCGGTGGTAGTGGTGGCGGTGGCGGTGGTGGTGGTGATTGTGGTGGTAGTGGTGGTGGTAGTGATGGTGGTGGTGGTGGTTTTGGTGGAGGTGTCGTTGTCGCCGTAGCTGAAGTAATTCACAAATCCCTCTGATCCACGTGATCCAACAGTAATATTATAGCAAACAGCGACCTCTGGTGTACAATACAGTTCAACACTTCCGGATCAGCGTTTCAACATCCAGATATTTCTTACGCGGCCATCTTGGTTATAGAAGTTGGATCCTCTTTATTGAATGTGTCTCCCTCTAGCGGGAACCACGTGGAGGTAAGAATGTTATTGTTATTGTTGTTGTTGGTGTTGTTGTTGGTGTTGTTGTTGTTGGTGTTGTTGGTGTTGTTGGTGTTGTTGTTGGTGTTGTTGTTGGTGTTGTTGTTGTTGGTGTTGTTGTTGGTGTTGTTGGTGGTGTTGTTGTTGTTGGTGGTGTTGGTGATGGTGTTGTTGTTGGTGTTGGTGATGGTGTTGTTGGTGTTGTTGTTGGTGTTGTTGGTGGTGTTGTAGGTGTTTTTGGTGTTGTTGTTGGTGGTGGTGGTGTTGTTATTGGTGTTGTTGTTGTTAGGGTTGTTGTTGTTGGTTGTGGTGTTGTTGTTGTTGTTGGTGGTGTTGTTGGTGTTGTTGTTGGTGGTGGTGTTGTTATTGGTGGTGTTGGTGATGGTGTTGGTGGTGGTGTTGTTGTTGGTGGTGTAGGGGTTGGTTTGGTGGTGTTTTTGGTGTTGTTGTTGGTGTTGGTAGTGTTGTTGGTGTTGGTGGTGGTGTTGGTGGTGGTGGGGTTGTCACTGTTGTTGTTGTTAGGGTTGTTGTTGTTGGTTGTGGTGTTGTTGTTGTTGGTGGTGGTGTTGTTGGTGTTGTTATTGGTGTTGTTGTTGGTGGTGTTGTTGTTGTTATTGGTGTTGTTGGTGTTGGTGTTGTTGTTGGTGTTGTTGTTGGTTTTATTGGTGTTGTTGGTGTTGTTGTTGGTGGTGTTGGTGTTGTTGTTGGTGGTGTTGTTGGTGGTGTTGTTGGTGGTGTTGTTGGTGGTGTTGGTGTTGTTGGTGGTGTTGGTGTTGTTGGTGTTGTTGGTGTTGGTGTTGGTGGTGGTGTTGTTATTGGTGTTGTTGTTGGTGTTGGTGGTGGTGTTGTTGGTGGTGTTGGTGTTGGTGTTGTTGGTGGTGTTGGTAGTGTTGTTGGTGTTGGTAGTGTTGTTGGTGTTGGTGGTGGTGTTGGTGTTGGTGGTGTTGTTGTTGTTGGTGTTGGTGTTGTTGGTGTTGGTGTTGTTGGTGTTGCTGATGTTGTTGGTGTTGTTGGTGTTGTTGGTGTTGTTGGTGTTGGTGTTGTTGGTGTTGTTGGTGTTGGTGTTGTTGGTGTTGGTGTTGTTGGTGTTGGTGTTGTTGGTGTTGGTGTTGTTGGTGCTGTTGGTAGTGTTGTTGGTGTTGTTGGTGGTGTTGGTGGTGTCGTTGGTGTTGGTGTTGTTGGTGTTGGTGTTGGTGGTGGTGGTGTTGGTGTTGTTGGTGGTGTTGTTGGTGGGGTTGGTGTTGTTGGTGGTGTTGTTGGTGTTGTTGGTGGTGTTTATGGTGTTGTTGGTGGTGGTGGCGGTGGTGTTGTTGGTGTTGTTGGTGGTGTTGTTGGTGTTGTTGGTGGTGGTGTTGTTGGTGGTGTTTATGGTGTTGTTGGTGTTGGTGGTGGTGGTGGTGGTGTTGTTGGTGGTGGTGTTGTTTGTGTTGTTGATGGTGTTGTTGGTGGTGGTGGTGGGGGGTGTTGTTGTTAGTGTTGTTGGTTTTGGTGTTGGTGGTGGAGTTGTTGTTGCTGTTGGTAGTGTTGTTGTTGGTGGTGGTGTTGTTGGTGGTGTTGTTGTTGTTGGTAGTGGTGTTGGTGGTGGTGGTGGTGTTGGTGGTGGTAGTGATGTTGTTGTTGTTGGTGGTGTTGTTGTTATTCTTATGTTGATAATACTGTTGTTATATTAATAACACTGTTATTGTTGTTATGTTCATAACAATGTTGTTGCTGTTATGTTGATACTGTTGTTGTTATGTTGGTAACACTGTTGTTATGTTGATAACACTGTTGTTGTTATGTTGATAACACTGTTGTTGTTATGTTGGTAACACTGGTGTTATGTTGGTAACACTGGTGTTATGTTGATAACACTGTTGTTGTTGTTATGTTGATAACACTGTTGCTGTTATGTTGGTAACACTGTTGTTATGTTGATAACACTGTTGTTGTTATGTTGATAACACTGTTGTTGTTATGTTGATAACAGTGTTGTTGTTATGTTGGTAACACTGTTGTTATGTTGATAACACTGTTGTTATGTTGATAACACTGTTGTTGTTATGTTGATAACACTGTTGTCGTTGTTGTTGTTATGTTGATAACACTGTTGTTGTTATGTTGATAACACTGTTGTTATGTTGATAGCACTGTTATTGTTGTTATATTGATAACACTGTTGTTGTTATGTTGATAACACTGTTGTTGTTGATTCTGTTGCTTTTTTGTTGTTGTTGTTGCAGTGATAGTTTTCAATAAAATATACAAGGCGTTGTGTTTCTCTGGACACACACACAAACACATTACCACATACACACACACACCAACACATTACCACACACACACACCAACATATTACCACACACACACCAACACATTACCACACATACACCAACACATTACTACACACACACACCAACATATTACCACACACACAACAACACATTACCACACACACACCAACACATTACCACACACACACCAAAACATTACCACACACACACCAACATATTACTACAGACACCAACACATTACCACACACACACACATTACCACACACACACCAACACATTACCACACACACCAATACATTACCACACACACCAACACATTACCACACACACACACACCAACACATTACCACACACACACACACCAACACATTACCACACACACAAATTACCACACACACACCAACACATTACCACACACACACACAACTTACCACACACACCAACACATTACCACACACACAACAACACATTACCACACACACACCAACACATTACCACACACACCAACACATTACAACACACACCAATGCATTACCACACACACACACACTACCTACCACACATACACACACAGATTACCACACACACACCAACACATTACCACATACACCAACACATTACCACACACACACACACACATTTCCACACACACCAACACATTACCACACACATCAACACATTACCACACACATACACACACTAACACATTACAACGCACACACACACCAACACAATACAACACACACACACACACACACACCGACACATAACACACACACCAACACATTACCACACACACACACATTACCACACACACCAACACATTACAACACACCAACACATTACCACACACACACACACAAACACATTACCACACACACACACACACACAAACACATTACCACACACACACACACCAACACATTACAACACACACCAACACATTACCACACACACACACACCAACACATTACCACACACACACACACAAACACATTACCACACACACACACAAACATTACCACACACACACACACACACACAAACACATTACCACACACACACACACACACAAACACATTACCACACACACACACACACACAAACACATTACCACACGTTATTTATAACCATAACTCCGTCCCGCCTTTATATTTCCTTCTCTCTCTTCCCCTCTCTCTCCCACTCTCTCTCTCTCTTCCCCTCTCTATCTTTCCTAATATACTGTTTCTCTCTCTCTCTTCCTTTTCTCCACTATTATTCTCAACATTATCTTTCACACCTCACCCCATCCCACGTCATTACACCTCCCTTGCCCATACATACCCCTCCCCATCTCTGCCCTCCAACAGCTCCTCCCTCTCACCTCCACCAGTCACCTCCACCTTACCTGTATTTCCTCATTATCTCACTAACTCACACCTACCCCCGTTACTCCTCCTACTTTATCCATACCTTGCCTCTATCTGTGAGTGTGAGTATATATATTTATATATATGTGTGTATATATGTATTTATGTGTGTGTGTGTGTGTGTGTGTGTATATGTATATATATATGTGTGTGTATATGTGTGTATATATGTATTTATGTGTGTGTGTGTATATGCGTATATAAATATACATACTATACATACATATATATATATATATATACATATATATATACATATATATATGTGTGTGTGTGTGTATATATGTATTTATGTGTGTGTGTGTGTGTGTGTGTATGCGTATATAAATATACATATATATATATATATATATATATATATATATATATGTATATATGTAGGAGGTGAGTTTTATTGTAGCACAATAAAGCAATGCAAATATCGGATAAGTAGCACTCAACAGTTTGTAGGACTGGAGTATAAATAATATAAGATCAAAAGATGGTTAAAAGAGTTCCATGTATTTTATTATGCGCGTTCTCATCAGCCTCTCTCATCCTTTCTTCTTATACTCCTCCTCCGACATCCTTTCCTTATTATTATATTTTTTTTTTCTTATTATTTTCTTTCTTCCTCTTCCTTACTTTTTCCCCCCACCCCGCCCTTCTTTTTTTTTTCCCAATCTCATATATCCATCTTATTTTATTTTTCATATGTTGATTTAACACTTAACTGCTCGCAAGTGTTTTTTAAGCTTCATATCATGTCTCCCTATTTTATCTGATGAGAACGCAAATATCATCCCATGATGATATTTGTTTTTGAAATGCGCATAATAAAATACATGGAACTCTTTTAACCATCTTTTGATCTTATATTATATTATATATATATATATATATATATATATATATATATATATATATATATATATATATATATATATATATATGTATATATATATATATATTTATTTATTTATTTTGTGCTTTTGCTTACCACGTGTGGTTGTTTATTTATTTTTATTTGTGTTTTTTTCCTCTTTCGTATCACTGTGAACTTGCTATTTTTTTATTTTTCTTTATTTCTTTTATTTTTTTTATTTTTTAAATTTGACTTTTATTTATTGATTTCTTGTATATGTATTTTGTCTCTGTATGGTGATGTTACTGCACATGGTCGTTTATTTATTTTTATATATTTATATAATTTATATATATATATATACATATATATATATATTTATTTATACGTATATATATATTTAATTTATATATATATATTTATTTATACGTATGTATATCTATATATATATATATATACATATATTTATTTATACGTATGTATATCTATATATATATATATATATACATATATATATATATTTGTTTATACGTATATATATCTATATATATATATATATATACATATATATATATATTTGTTTATACGTATATATATCTATATATATATATATATACATATATATATATATATATATATATATATATATATATATATATATATATATATACATATATATATATATATGTATATATATATATTTATATGTATATATATATATTTATATGTATATACGTATATATGTATATACGTATATATATATATATACGTATATATAAGCATATACGTATATATATATATATATACGTATATATAAGCATATACGTATATATAAGCATATACGTATATATAAGCATATATATATATATATATACGTATATATAAGCATATACGTATATATATATATATACGTATATATATATATATATATACATATATATATATATATATATATACGTATATATATGTATATACGTATATATATATATATATATATACATATATGTGTGTATATATATATATATATATATATATATAGGACGAAAAAACGGGTCAATACTATACGAACATGCTAGACAACAACATGACGGTAACATAGACAACATAGAAATTAGAATAATATCTAAACATAGGAATGACCCAGCAGATAGGCAAATCAGAGAGGCCAGTGAAATAGAAATTAGAAGACCAAAGCTAAACAGAAAGAATGAGTGGAACAACAACAACACCCAAACAAACAACACTGACCTAAGAGAAGTATAAATAAGTAAATAAAATTAAATAAAATAAGATAAATAAATACATACACAAGCACAATAACAACAAGCACATAAACACACACTAGTCACCCAGCAGACACAACACTATACACACATCACACATAACACTATACACACACGCAAACGCATGCGCAAAGAAGACAAAATAAAATAAGATAAACAAACAAGCAAATAAATAAATAAATATATAGACAGACTGAATAAAAAATGGCGTAGACATACAACACAACAGGAGGAACAATGAATATAACACCACTGACGATGTTGCAGATGTGCAACGAAAGATTTATGTAAACTATATATATATATATATGTTTGTGTCTATATTGTATCTGTATTATTTTTGACCGCCGGTCAGTCAATGGCAATATTGAGGACCGAGTAAGTTAGATCGCAGATATAAAAGACAGCGAGAAGCGAAAACCAACCAAACAGTGAGTGTGTTCTGTTATTAATTTTGGCAATATTACGCAAATATGACCCTCCCCAAGTATAACAATATCTGTTTCGACACACGATTTCATATAAAAAACCTCGCAAAACTAATTCATCGCCGCTATATATATATATATATATATATATATATATATATATATATATATATATATATATATATATATATATAAACGGAAAAAATGAAACGAAATTTCATTTCCCACTCTTAGTACGGCTGTTACTTATATATATGTACACGTACATACATACATGTATACAGACGTACAGTAGTATGTATATATATATACATACTACTGTACGTCTGTATACATATATGTATGTACGTGTACGTACTTATATATATATATATATATTTATATGTATATACGTATATGATATATATATATATATATATATATATATGTATATACGTATATGATATATATATATATATATATGTATATACGTATATGATATATATATATATATATATATATATATATATATATATATATATATGTATATGATATATATATATATATATATATATATATATATATATATATATATATATGTATATATATATAGAAAAAGAGATGAAATCGAAAATGCAACTGAAGTCTTATTTTTTAAAAAAATATATATATTTATTTGGTTCCTTTACCGGTTTCGCAGTTCTTCTGCTTTTCAAAAGGTGAGTTGAGATGGAGGGTCTGTGGTTTTTCTCACATCTGGTTGGTCTCTGAATGTTACTTGTTTTATATGGAAAAAGTGGCTCGAAATTCCAGGTTTTTCGAGAAGTAATTTGATTGGTTTGTCAATAATTATAATAAATTTCGCGCCAGTTCGCGTTACAATAGTTCTTCAAATAAGAGAGGGGTGGTTGTCACAGGTTGTTTTTTCATATATGAGTGTTTGAATTTCTTTTTACTTGAAAAAAGGAGGCTCACGAAGGCTTTTTTCTGGTTGGTTATAAATGAAATTTGGCTGTCACGTGAACAAGTTTTTATTACATTTTTGCACCCTTATTTGGAAAACTATTCTGTAGTCTTTATAGTGAATGTTATGACAATGGAGAGATAGTGGTCAAGAGAAAAGGGATTGGGAGAAATGTTCTGGTTCAGTGAATATGGCCAGCTCGCCGGGGTGTCAGAGTTCAGATTTTCTATTGAGACTGAAGATATGTATGTTTATTTGTGTGCTTGTGTGTGTGTGTGTGTGTGTGTGTGTGTGTGTGTGTGTGTGTGTATGTGTGTATTGGAAGATGATTCTATTAGTAGAGATTGGGGAGGGAGTTGTGTGTGTGTGTATATGGGTGTTATGTGTGTGTGTGCGAGTATGTTAAGATGGAGAGAATATATATTTTGTGTGTGTGTATATATATATGTGTGTAGGAAAGTGGTTCTATTAGTAGAAATGGGGAGGGAGTTGTAGGTGTGGGGGTTGTTATGTGTGTGTATGGGTGTTATGTGTGTGGGAGTATGGTTAGCATGTTAAGATGAAGAGAATATATATATATATATATATATTGTGTGTGTGTGTATGTGTGTGTGTAGGAAAGTGATTCCTTTAGTAGGAATATTTTTGAATGAACATATTTTCATTACTTTTTCGTGTTTGCTGTTGTATTGCCAGTGCAAACGTATGTTAAGGTTTATTTAGTTCGGGTTTTTATTTTCTAAAGTAGAAGGTGTTATGTGTGTGTGTGTGTGTATG
>OZ024761.1:6013895-6018895 GCA_964016885.1 Eledone cirrhosa | reverse complement strand
ATTAAATCGACCCCCCCCCCCCAAAAAAAAAAAAAATTGCTGGCCTTGTGCCTATAATAGAAATCATTATATATATATATATATATATATATATATATATACATATATATATATATATATATATATATTCATAAAAATAATTAGAAAACTCAACGCAAGAATAGCTGTTAAAACAGCTAAATGCCGTCAATGAAGGCATACACGTCGGGTGAGAATAACGCAATGGAAATAAATCAGTGGCCAGTGGTCGGTAAAAAGAAAAGCAAAGCTTTGACGTGGACGTAGGAGTGATAGGAAGTGTGTAGGGAGATATAAGTGCTAGGATGAAAGAACGATACAAATTTACATACACATCTGCCTCATCAGCTCACACACACCCAAGTGGTTTCGCCCGGTTTTATTGAGAAGACCACATAATTTTACAGCCTGAGCAACAGAAAATATATATTTCTGGTAGTATGGTGAGTGCAGGATAAGACTAACAGAAGAGACAGACAAAGAGAATAATATAGCACGCCATCTCAGCATTAAACCACCAACACACTTCCTATGACTATTGGTCAAACCGAGGCTATAGTAGAGCCACGTGGTCAGATGGTAACCGGAACCAAGGCGAACTTCTTGACCATACAGCCATGCCTGTTTTGGCATGTGCGTGTATATATATATATATATATAGATAGATAAATGTAATCTGCGTTTTTCGAATACTAGTAATAAAATTCGATTCGTTTGCAATTATGCAAACAAGCCTCAATTTTAAAGCCATGTCAGTAGAATGAACCCCTCATTCTTGCTCTTGTGTTGGCATGTGAACAGAACTGCAGACACTAATGTTTCTGGGTATCACCCTTCATCAGTACAGCTCACTGTTCACCTGCCAAACTGCTAGAGCTAGTGAAAATATATGCTATTTTCAAAAACACACAGTCACTGATCGGCCTGATTTGCATATTAGCAGACTGGCTGATTATTCTACTGACATGGCTATAAAATTGAGGCTTGTTTGCATAATTGCAAACAAATCGAATGTTATTATAATATTCGAAAAACTCAGATTACATTTATTGTATTCAGCAATGTAGAGCAAAATTTTCTTTTATATATATATATAAATATATCAATGATATTAATAAATGGAATCTATATTTATAAAACCATATTTATTCTATCATATATATTTCAAGGGTTCCAAAACTTTGGTACGCCCTCATCAGATAAAATACAAAGTTTGTTTTATAAATAATGACATACCCAGGAATCAGACCTTAACGATTCAAGTTCCGTTTGCTTATATATATATAATGAAGTTTTAAATCAACATATATGTTGATTTAAAACTTCACTATTCACAAGTGTTTTTAAGCTTCATATCATGTCTCCCTATTTTATCTGATGAGAACGCAGATATCATCCTATGATGATATTTGTTTTTGAAATGCGCATAATAAAATACTTGGAACTCTTTTAACCATCTTTTGATACTCCAGTCCTACAAACTGTAGAGTGCTACTTATCCGATATTTGCATCGCTTTATTGTGCTACAATAAAACTCACCTCCTACATATATATATATATATATATATAACTAAGGAAATGTGGTAAGGAACCAGGTGGACCATAACGCACCAAAGTACTCAATACTTAGGGTAGTAGAGTGGGTAATAGGAACGAGTAGGACCCCGACGGCTGAGCTCAAGCCTATATATATATATATATGTGTGTGTGTGTGTGTGTGTGTGTGTGTGTGTGTGTGTATTTAGATACATAGATATAGATTAAACTGAAGGACATACACACAGAAAGGCAAAACACATATATAAACCCAGAGAGAGAGAGAGAGAGAGAGATGAGAGAGAGAGAGACGAGAGAGAGAGACGAGAGAGAGAGAGAGAGAGAGAGAGAGACGAGAGAGAGACGAGAGATGAGAGAGATGATAGATGAGAGAGGAGATGATAGATGAGATGGGAGAGAGGAGATGGGAGGAGATGGGAGGAGAGAGAGAGAGAGAGAGAGAGAGAGAGAGAGAGAGAGAGAGAGAGAGAGAGAGAAAGGAGAGAGAGAGAGAGAAAGGAGAGAGAGAGAGAGAGAGAGAGAGAGAGAGAGAGAGAGAGAGGAGATAGGAGAAAGAGAGAGAGAAAGAGAGAAAGAGAGAGAGGAGATAAGAGAGAGAGAGAGAGATGGGAGAGAGATGAGAGAGAGAGAGATGGGAGAGAGATGGGAGAGAGATGAGAGAGAGAGAGAGAGAGAACAGAGAGAGAGCTGGGAGAGAGAGAGATGGGAGAGAGAGAGAGGGGAGAGAGAGAGGAGAGAGAGAGATGGGAGAGAGAGATGGGAGAGAGAGAGATGGGAGAGAGAGAGGAGAGAGAAAGAGAGATTAAAGATATGTGAACTGAAATAAAACATTTAAATATTTGCTACGATGTCTTTCTGTGTCAGACATTTTAGTCTTATATTCCCTCTCACTCCCTTATTGACCTACTGTGTGTGTAGGTGTGTGAGTGTGTATGTGTGGCTGTGTGTTTGTTTGTGTGTGTCTGTGTGTGTCTAAGTGAGTGTGTGTGTGCTCCATTGTCTTACTCTGTCAGACAATATTGTCTTACATCTTACTGACCAACTGTGTGTCTGTCTGTGTCTGTATGTGTGTGTATGTGAGTGTATGTGTGTGTATGTGTGTGTGTATGTGTGTGTATGTGTGTGTATGTGAGTGTATGTGCGTGTGTATGTGAGTGTATGTGTGTGTATGTGAGTGTATGTGAGTGTGTGTGTGTGTGTGTGTATGTGTGTGTATGTGTGTGTATGTGAGTTTGTGTGTATGTGAGGGTATGTGTGTAGTGAGGGTATGTGAGGGTATGTGTGTGTGTGTATGTGAGTGTATGTGTGTGTATGTGAGTATATGTGTATGTGAGGGTATGTGTGTGTATGTGAGGGTATGTGTGTGTATGTGTGTGTATGTATGTGTATGTGAATGTGAGTGCGTATGTGTGTACATGAGTGTGTATATATAAGTGTGTGTATGTGTGTGTGTATATATATGTGTGTGTGTGTATATATATATATGTGTGTATACATGTGTATGTGTGTGTATATGATTGTATATATATATATATGTGTGTGTGTGTGTCATGGCGGAGATCAAACAAGCTCCGTAACAAAGATGTCAGCCGCATCAGTGACGACGTAAATAGCTAATAAAATCTTTAAACATTGTGTAAGGATGTGTGACTGGTTAATGTAGTGGTGGTGGTGGTGTGGTGGTGGTGGTGTGGTGGTGTGGTGGCGGTGTGGTGTGGTTGTGGTGTGGTGCTGGTATGGTGGTGGTGGTGTGGTGTGGTGCTGTGGTGGCGGCGTGGTGGTGGTGTAGTGGTGGTGGTGGTGTGGTGGTGGCGGTGTGGTGGTGTGGTGGTGGTGGCGGTGTGGTGTGGTTGTGGTGTGGTGCTGGTATGGTGGTGGTGGTGTGGTGTGGTGCTGTGGTGGCGGCGTGGTGGTGGAGGTGTGGTGTAGTGGTGGTGGTGATGTGGTGTGGTGCTGGTATGGTGGTGGCGGTGTGG
This sequence comes from Eledone cirrhosa, assembly GCA_964016885.1. Lineage (NCBI taxonomy): Eukaryota > Metazoa > Mollusca > Cephalopoda > Octopoda > Eledonidae > Eledone > Eledone cirrhosa. The sequence goes on along the minus strand of OZ024761.1, from coordinate 6,015,343 downwards.
TGTGGTGCTGTGGTGGTGGTGTGGTGGTGTGGTGTGGTGGTGGTGTGGTGGTGGTGTGGGGGTATGGTGGTGGTATGGTGGTGGTGGTGTGGCGGCGTGGTATGGTGGGGGTGTGGTGTGGGGGTGTGGTAGTAGTGGTGTGGTGGTGGTGTTGTGTTGGTGGTGGTGGTGTGTTGATGTGGTGGTGGCGTGGTGGTGGTGGTGATGTGGTGGTGGTGTGGTGGTGGTGATGGTGGTGTGGTGGCTATGTGGTGGTGGTGGTGGTGTGGTGGTTGTGTGCTGGTGGTGTTGTGGTGGTGTTGTGGTGGTGTTGTGGTGTTGTGGTGGTGCAATGGTGGTGGTTATAGGAGGGCAATATACAATCATACCATTCCATAACTTGGGTTGATTAGGTGAGGAGGCGATGGGTGACATGTCACGCCCTCCCCTCCCACTTCTCATGAACCACGTGACTGTCACACATCACATCCGCCGGTCCTATGTTTTCTTCCGTTATCCCCCCCCCCCTCATAGCTGAATACATACAAATGTCCCGTTTACGCCCGTTTCTCTGTCCTGCCATAAACAGTAGTAGTAGCAGCAGCGGTAGTAGTAGTAATGGTGTTGGTGGTAGTAGCAGTAATAGTAGTGGTGGTAGTAGTGGTAGTGGTGGTGGTGGTAGTAGTAGTAGTAGTGGTAGTAGTAGTAATGGTGTTGGTGGTAGTAGCAGTAATAGTAGTGGTGGTAGTAGTGGTAGTGGTAGTAGTAGTAGTGGTGGTAGTAGTAGTAGTAGTAGTAATGGTGAGTAGCAGTAATAGTAGTGGTGGTAGTAGTAGTAGTGGTAATGGTGGTAGTAATAGTAGCAGCAGCGGTAATAGTAGTAGTGGTAGTATTGACGGTAGTGGTAGTAGTAGTGGTGGTAGTTGTGGTAATAGTAGTAGTAGTAGTAGTAGTAGTAGTAGTAGTAGTAGTAGTAGTAGTAGTTGTGGCAATAGTAGTAGTAGTAGTAGTGGTAGTTGTGGCAGTAGTAGTAATAGTAGTGGTAGTAGTAGTTGTTGTGGTAGTTGTGGCAGTAGTAGTAATAGTAGTGGTAGTACTAGTTGTGGTGGTGGGGTGAGGACTTACTTGAACGAACATATCTGTAATTATTAGAATTATTCTTGGCATTATCATCACCACCATCACCTCCACCACAAACACCACCACCATCACCACCACCATCACCACGACCACAAACACCACCACCATCACCACCACCACCACCATCACCACCACCACCACCATCACCTCCACCACAAACACCACCACCATCACCACCACCACCACCATCACCACCACCACAAACACCACCACCATCACCACCACCACCACCATCACCACCACCACAAACACCACCACCATCACAAACACCACCACCATCACCACCATCACCTCCATCACCACCACCACCATCTCCACCATCACCACCA
>OZ024761.1:5990616-5998116 GCA_964016885.1 Eledone cirrhosa | reverse complement strand
TACTGTGGTTCACTCTACTCTGCTCTACTGTGTTGCACTGTACTCTACTCTACTCACTGTACTGTGGCGTACTGTACTCTACTCTACTGTGGTTCACTGTACTCTACTCTACTTTACTCTACTGTGGCGTACTGTACTCTATTGTGGTTCACTGTACTCTGCTCTACTGTGGTGCCCTGTACTCTACTGTGGGGCACTGTACTCTACTTTACTCTACTGTGGGGCAATGTACTCTACTCTACTGTGGTTCACTGTACTCTACTCTACTGTGGATCACTGTACTTCACTCTACTGTGGTGCACTGTACTCTACTGTAGTTCACCGTACTCTACTCTACTGTAGTTCACCGTACTCTACCCTACTGTGATGCACTGTACTCTACTCTACTGTGGTTCACTGTACTCTACTCCCCTGTACTCTACTCCACTGGGGTTCACTATACTCTACTCCATTGTACTCTACTCTACTGTGGTGCACTGTACTATACTCTACTGTGGTGCACTGTACTCTACTCTACTGTGGTGCACTGTACTCTACTCTGGTGCACTGTACTCTACTCCACTGTACTCTACTCTACTGTTGTTCACTGTACTCTACTCCACTGTACTCTACTCTACTGTTGTTCACTGTACTCTACTCTACTGTGGTGCACTGTACTCTAATCTACTGTGGTGCACTGTACTCTACTCTACTGTGGTGCACTGTACTCTACTCTACTGTGGTGCACTGTACTCTACTTTACGATGGTTCACTGTACTTTATTCTACTGTGGTGCACTGTACTCTACTCTACTGTGGGGCACTGTACTCTACTCTACTGTGGTGCACTGTACTCTACTCTACTGTGGTGCACTGTACTCTACTCTACTGTGGTGCACTGTACTCTACTCTACTGTGGTGCACTGTACTCTACTCTACTGTGGTGCACTGTACTCTACTCTACGATGGTTCACTGTACTTTATTCTACTGTGGTGCACTGTACTCTACTCTACTGTGGTGCACTGTACTCTACTCCACTGTACTCTACTCTACTGTGGTGCACTGTACTCTACTCTACTGTGGTGCACTGTACTCTACTCTACTGTGGTGCACTGTACTCTACTCCACTGTACTCTACTCTACTGTGGTGCACTGTACTCTACTCTACTGTGGTTCACTGTACTCTACTCCACTGTGGTGCACTGTACTCTACCCCACTGTGGTGCACTGTACTCTACTCCACTGTGGCTCACTGTACTTTATTCTACTGTGGTGCACTGTACTTTACTCTACTGTGGCTCACTGTACTCTACTCTACTGTGGTGCACTGTACTCTACTCTGCTCTACTGTGGTGCACTGTACTCTACTCTACTGTGGTGCACTGTACTCTACTCTACTGTGGTGTTCTGTACTCTACTATGGCCTACTCTACGGTACTCTAATGTGAAGTATCGTATTCTTTGCCTTACGAATATCTCCAGTCATTACCGTATGTCACAGCAACACCACCTATGTCTCTGACAGTCTATACTGTCAAAATTAACTCCCCTTCTTTATGTCAATGTCAACCTTATATCCCCACCACCACCATAAGTCACAGCAACACCACCTATATCTCTGACACAGTCTTTACTGTCAAAAGGAATTAACTACCCTTCTTACTGTCAATGTCAACCTTATATCCCCACCACCACCATAAGTCACAGCAACACCACCTATATCTCTGACACAGTCTTTACTGTCAAAAGGAATTAACTACCCTTCTTACTGTCAATGTCAACCTTATATCCCCACCACCACCATAAGTCACAGCAACACCACCTATATCTCTGACACAGTCTTTACTGTCAAAAGGAATTAACTCCCCTTCTTACTGTCAATGTCAACCTTATATCCCCACCACCACCATAAGTCACAGTAACACCACCTATATCTCTGACACAGTCTTTACTGTCAAAAGGAATTAACTCCCCTTCTTACTGTCAATGTCAACCTTATATCCCCACCACCACCATAAGTCACAGCAACACCACCTATATCTCTGACACGGTCTTTACTGTCAAAAGGAATTAACTACCCTTCTTACTGTCAATGTCAACCTTATATCCCCACCACCACCATAAGTCACAGCAACACCACCTATATCTCTGACACGGTCTTTACTGTCAAAAGGAATTAACTCCCCTTCTTACTGTCAATGTCAACCTTATATCCCCACCACCACCATAAGTCACAGTAACACCACCTATATCTCTGACACAGTCTTTACTGTCAAAAGGAATTAACTCCCCTTCTTACTGTCAATGTCAACCTTATATCCCCACCACCACCATAAGTCACAGCAACACCACCTATATCTCTGACACAGTCTTTACTGTCAAAAGGAATTAACTCCCCTTCTTACTGTCAATGTCAACCTTATATCCCCACCACCACCATAAGTCACAGTAACACCACCTATATCTCTGACACAGTCTTTACTGTCGAAAGGAATTAACTCCCCTTCTTACTGTCAATGTCAACCTTATATCCCCACCACCACCATAAGTCACAGCAACACCACCTATATCTCTGACACAGTCTTTACTGTCAAAAGGAATTAACTCACCTTCTTACTGACAATGTCAACCTTATATCCCCACCACCACCATAAGTCACAGCAACACCACCTATATCTCTGACACAGTCTTTACTGTCAAAAGGAATTAACTACCCTTCTTACTGTCAATGTCAACCTTATATCCCCACCACCACCATAAGTCACAGCAACACCACCTATATCTCTGACACAGTCTTTACTGTCAAAAGGAATTAACTCCCCTTCTTACTGTCACATCCGATATTTATTCTTTTAGTTCAATTTTGATGCGTTTTATTATTTTATTCACAAAACGATTAATCGTTTATTTTGAACTGATTCTTCAACGGTTAAACGTATCCGATTATATATATATATATATATACAAACATATATATATATATACATACAAACATATATATATATATACATACAAACATATATATATATATATATACATACAAACATATATATATATATATATATACATATATATATATATATACATACAAACATATATATATATATATATATACATATATATATATATATACATATATACATATATATATATATATACATACAAACATATATATATATATATACATACAAACATATATATATATAGATATATACATACAAACATATATATATATATATATACAAACATATATATATATATATACAAACATATATATATATAGATATAGATATATACACATACAAACATATATATATAGATACATACATACAAACATATATATATAGATACATACATACAAACACACACACACACACACACACACACACACACACACACACACACACACACATATATATACATATATATATATATATATATATATATATATATATATATATATATATATATATTAATAAGCGGAATTCCGATTTTGTCTGATTTACTCGTTTTATTTACAATCCTTTAAAATTTATAATGGTATTATAATGAAATAGTATGATAGAATATTAAATTCTAAGTGTTAATTGAACAAGTACTTTCATGCTTTCGCAATCTTCAGGTTCATAATATGTGGTGACAGTCAAGTTTGCAATTTTCAACTGTTTTTGAAATGCGCATAATAAAATACATGGAACTCTTTTAACCATCTTTTGATCTTATATATATATATATATATATATATATATATTACAATGGAAAAACAATACTTGTCATTGTTTTAATTAATTTATATATATATATTTATATAGATATATATATTGATATATATGTATGTTTGAATGTATATATATATATGTATATATATATATACATTCAAACATGCATATATATCAATATATATATCTATATAAATATATATATATAAATTAATTAAAACAATGACAAGTATTGTTTTTCCATTGTAATATATATATATATATATATATATATATATATATATATATAGTACTAATAATAAATTTGAAGACTAAAATCCAAAGAGTGCTCGATAAGGATAAATATATATCAAATATATAAGAACCGTAGAGCAAATATTTATTAAAACAGATTCAAGTTTAAGCAAAGAATCGCTGCTTTCACCCTTAACGGGATCTTCTGAAGATCCCGTTAAGGGTGAAAGCAGCCATTCTTTGCTTAAACTTTAATCTGTTATTTTAATAAATATTTATATATATATATAGTATATATATACATATACACACACACATACAAACATATATACTTACATATCTCTATATATATATGCATAAGTTATATTTAATTTGTTGGGATTCAACAAGCTTAAAAGTTTTATAACTGATATAAAGCACTCAACAAGTTACTGGAGTAAATATTCAATATATTAATAAATGGAAACTATATTTATAAAACCATAATTATTTTATTATATATATTTCAACGGCAACCAAGGCAGTTTTGGTGCGCTTTCATCAGATAAAATACAAAATTTGTTTCATAAATGTTGACATACCCGTAGAAAAACAACCTATTTTATAATTATTCTCTATTTCTAACTTAAGATTAAAGCTATTAAAAAATTGTATTATTGATTTTCTTTTTCTTTTAACAACCATCTTTGGACCAGAGCAGATAGGGATAACAATTTCGATATCACTATGGGGTCATCGGACTCGGCGCCGTTAATGGATCTTGTGGGGCTTTTTATTAATAATACATTACATAGAAAACTACCGGATATGACTGGTGGTTTATCAAATGATGATATGCTGTTGTTAATTGAGAATAATAATAATTGTGAAATCAATAGAAAAAGAAAATCAATAATACAATTTTTTAATAGCTTTAATCTTAAGTTAGAAATAGAGAATAATTATAAAATAGTTAACTTTTTAGATGTAACATTAAACCTTAATACTGGGCTATACTATCCATTTCATAAAATCAATCAGAATTTAAATGATGTTAACTTTAACTCTAATCATCCTAAATCTGTTAAGAACACTATCGTAAATTCCGTACAGCAACGTATTTCTAGAATCTCAGCGAATAAAAATATATTTGAAGATAAGGCACAATATTATAACGAAGCTTTAAGTAGAGCAGGCTATAATAATGAAATTAAATACATCGACAATAATGATTAACCATGATATTAAATATAATATTAATTATAATTATAATAAGAAACCTAGCACAAACTCTAAAACTAAAAGAAGAAATAGAACTAGAAACATAATTTGGTACGCTCCTCCATTCTCACTAATTATTAAAACACCTTTAGCTAAACTATTTTTTAAAGCTCTTTATAAATGTTTCCCTAAGGCACATAGATATTATTCAATCTTTAACAGACATACAATTAAACTATCATACTCTACTACTATGAACTTAGCACAGAATATAAATAGAATCTATAACAGAAATCTAAACCTTAACCAGAATAGCACTAATACCTCTAGCAATATCCAATATAATAATACTGTTCCCAATAATATAAATTCTGATAAATGTAATTGTAGAATTAAATCTAACTGTCCTTTAAAAAATAACTGTTTAGTTAAAAATGTGATCTATAAATGCAATGTCAAAACCAATGATAATTCTTTTAACTATGTTGTCTCTACTTCTACAGACTTCAAATCTCGTTTCAATAACCATAAATGTTCGTTTAATAATATTGGTAAAAATCTTCAACATTCTCTATCCAACTTATGGAACTTAAAATACAAAAATATAAACTATTCTTTATCTTGGAATATTATTTCAAAAGCACCTGCTTACCGTAACACAGCTTTCTCCAAATTTTGCAATTTATGTGTTGAAGAAATTTTCTTTATACTTAAATGTAAGAACTCCATTAATTTGCGTAATAATTTATTTAGTTCTTGTAAACATCGTTTTAATTCAACTTTTATATATATATATAAAATGTAATTACACGTTTAATCTTCCTTACATAATGTTTACTCTATCCAAACACCTATAATCTCATCTCTTAAATGATATCCATACACGTTCAAAAATTTAATGTAATTCTAATTTTAATATCTTTTACTCCGTAAATATATATAATTTACTTCTCAAATCTCTAATTTACTTCTTAAAACCTTTACTTTCTAATATTTTTACTTCATAAATATCTTTATTTTTACCTTTATTTATCTTCCAAAATATCTCAATCTTTTTGGAATGATTACTTAAAACTTTAAACAATTTTTTTTATATTTTAAAAATTATAAAACATTATTCTTTTTGGGTCAACTAATATTTTTATATTTTTTGAATTTTATATTTTCCAATATTTTAAACATTTTAAATATTTTAAATATTTTAATATTTTAAATATTTAAGTATTTTCAAATATTTCTTAATGCTTCTTTATATTTTTGAATAATTTTAGGTTTTAATTACAATTTACGAATAATTTTAAAATGTTTTTAAACATTTAAAATGATTTTTGTGTATCTTCGGAGTCTTTTTGAGATTTTAAAAAAATCTCTTAAAACTTTTTATAGTTTTTTTATAGCTTTATAGTCTTAATTTTTATAGTCTGAATTTTTAAATGGTTTTAGTATATACTTTTAATTAATCATTTAATCTTTTGTAAACTTTCGTAATTTTTCGTAATCTTTGTAATTTTTCTAAGTATTTAAGATTTGACTTACAACCAATAACAATCTCTGGCTAAATATATATTTTAAAAATATTTTTGTCAAACTTGTCTCATAATAACTAATATATAATCAAAACTGGATTTTCAATATTTTTCCAATGTAAAACATTATACATTTAGATAATTTATCATCTATAACATGACATACCCATCTATACTCATATATTCTTATTAATATATTTTAATATATCTTTATTTTCTAACATATCTTTATTTTTAATATAAATATAGCATGTTGTATTTACGATATACGTATTCATCCTCGGATAAGCTTATTTCTTCGCACTTTCTTCCTTCACTTTTTTCACTATAACTCTGCATATAATGGAAAAAATGAAACGAAATTTTAATTTCTCACTCTTAGTGAGCACACTTCTCTGAGTGGTTTTGGGCTGCCCTTTCTAGCAGCTCGTCCCCCATAGGCCACTGGTTCACTGCCCTTAAACACGCTGTGACTTCTCTCTCCCACGTGTAGCTGGACAGTCACTTTTTTAAATTCTCTTAGTGTTGTCTGAAATGTATAGCCTTACACACGCTGAGGAACCGAGGTTATTCCATTTCTGTCAACAACTTTCTGGCGAAACAGATCTCTTTGGATTTGTACGTGTGTTATATAGTTATAGAGGTATTTATTTACGCTTTAATTTATATTTTTAATTATCGTGTCTATAGTCTGCCTTTCATAGGTTATAGATTCCATACACTGGTGGCTTTTTCCCTGTTTTATTGATAGCGCACTGTGTATCTCTCTCTGGTGTGTTACCTTTTCAACATATTGTATTTTAAAGAGCTCAGGATTTCTTCTCCTTTGAGCACATTATTTA
>OZ024761.1:5980616-5988116 GCA_964016885.1 Eledone cirrhosa | reverse complement strand
GTGGTGGTGGTGGTGGTGGCGGTGGTGTAGATGGTGGTGGTGGTGGTGGTGGTGGTAGTGATTGTGGTGCTGGTGGTGGTGGTGGTGATGTTGATGATGATGATGATGGTGGTGTTGATAATGGAGGTGGTGGTTGTGATGGAGATGATGGTGGTAATTATGATGGTGATGATGATGATGATGAGGATGAGGAGGAGGATTTTAATGGGGATAGTAATAATGATGTGGGTGCGGTAGGTAGGATGGTAGAGAAGAGGAAATAACTTTCCTGCAGCTGACGAATGGTTTGTCACGTGACCACTGCGAGAGGTCAGAAACTGGATCAAGGCTGTTAACTCTTACAATGGTCAGAGGGAGCCAGGTGTCCTGACACTACTGACCTAGAGGGAGCTAGGTGTACTGACACTACTGACAAGAGGGAGCTAGGTGTACTGACACTACTGACCTAGAGGGAGCTAGGTGTACTGACACTACTGACCTAGAGGGAGCTAGGTGTAGACACTACTGACCTAGAGGGAGCCAGGTGTACTGACACTACTGACCTAGAGGGAGCTAGGTGTACTGGCACTACTCAACTAGAGGGAGCCAGGTGTCCTTACACTACTGACAAGAGGGAGCTAGGTGTACTGACACTACTCAACTAGAGGGAGCCAGGTGTCCTTACACTACTGACAAGAGGGAGCTAGGTGTACTGGCACTACTCAACTAGAGGGAGCTAGGTGTACACTACTTAGCTTGAGATATAAACAGCAACAACCACGCTAGAAATACCACGTAAAACCACATTGACTTGCATGAATATGACATGAGAGAGAAAAGAAAAGAAAATGTAATTATCTGCTCAAAGTTGTAGAAGTTTAGTGGAGAGAAGAGGTTGATGGCTGCAGCAGTGGACAGGAGAAGCAGACTAGAGACCATATACAGATTTGTTCTATGTGACAGAGACTGTCACTCACGTATAGGTCTGTTTTGCTACTGGAGATACTGCTCCAGCTGAGCTGACACTGTCAGTCACGTATAGGTCTGTTTAGCTACTGGAGATACTGCTCCAGCTGAGCTGACACTGTCAGTCACGTATAGGTCTGTTTAGCTACTGGAGATACTGCTCCAGCTGAGCTGACACTGTCAGTCACGTATAGGTCTGTTTAGCCACTGGAGATACTGCTCCAGCTGAGCTGACAGTCACGTATAGGTCTGTTTAGCTACTGGAGATACTGCTCCAGCTGAGCTGACACTGTCATTCACGTATAGGTCTGTTTAGCCACTGGAGATACTGCTCCAGCTGAGCTGACACTGTCAGTCACGTATAGGTCTGTTTAGCTACTGGAGATACTGCTCCAGCTGAGCTGACACTGTCAGTCACGTATAGGTCTGTTTTGCTACTGGAGATACTGCTCCAGCTGAGCTGACACTGTCAGTCACGTATAGGTCTGTTTAGCCACTGGAGATACTGCTCCAGCTGAGCTGACAGTCACGTATAGGTCTGTTTTGCTACTGGAGATACTGCTCCAGCTGAGCTGACACTGTCAGTCACGTATAGGTCTGTTTAGCTACTGGAGATACTGCTCCAGCTGAGCTGACACTGTCAGTCACGTATAGGTCTGTTTAGCCACTGGAGATACTGCTCCAGCTGAGCTGACAGTCACGTATAGGTCTGTTTAGCCACTGGAGATACTGCTCCAGCTGAGCTGACAGTCACGTATAGGTCTGTTTTGCTACTGGAGATACTGCTCCAGCTGAGCTGACACTGTCATTCACGTATAGGTCTGTTTTGCTACTGGAGATACTGCTCCAGCTGAGCTGACACTGTCAGTCACGTATAGGTCTGTTTTGCTACTGGAGATACTGCTCCAGCTGAGCTGACACTGTCAGTCACGTATAGGTCTGTTTTGCTACTGGAGATACTGCTCCAGCTGAGCTGACACTGTCAGTCACGTATAGGTCTGTTTTGCTACTGGAGATACTGCTCCAGCTGAGCTGACACTGTCAGTCACGTATAGGTCTGTTTTGCTACTGGAGATACTGCTCCAGCTGAGCTGACACTGTCAGTCACGTATAGGTCTGTTTTGCTACTGGAGATACTGCTCCAGCTGAGCTGACACTGTCAGTCACGTATAGGTCTGTTTAGCTACTGGAGATACTGCTCCAGCTGAGCTGACACTGTCAGTCACGTATAGGTCTGTTTAGCCACTGGAGACACTGCTCCAGCTGAGCTGACCGAAGGAGGCCTTAGACCTCCGTGGTTCTATCTCGGGTGATTTAATTAGAGGGGACTCTCTATCATGTTATTGTTACAGCTCGAAGCTTTACTGGTTTAGTGACCTCCGTGGTTTTACCTCATAGGAGATTTCTTGGGTGTTTTAATTAGAGGGATCCCAGTTCTATCATGTTATTATTACAGCTCAAATCTATACAGATTTAGCTGGTCTCATCCGTGGTTCTATCTCCTACGAGGTTTCTCGGGTGTTTTAATTAGAGGGGTCCCAGTTCTATGATGTTATTACAGCTCAAATCTATACAGATTTAGCTGGTCTCCTCCGTGGTTCTATCTCCTACGAGGTTTCTCGGGTGTTTTAATTAAAGGCGTCCCAGTTCTATGATGTTATTACAGCTCAAATCTATACAGATTTAGCTGGTCTCCTCCGTGGTCCTATCTCCTGGGAGGTTTCTCGGGTGTTTTAATTAGAGGGGTCCCAGTTCTATCATGTTATTGTTACAGCTTATTCCTATAGTGGTTTAGCTGCTTTCCTCCGTGGTTTTATCCCCAATGAGATTTCTCGGGTGTTTTAATGATAAGGCTCCAACAAATATCATATTGTTACAGATCAGACCTGGGGGGGGGGGGGGGGGGGGGTTAGCTGGCCTCTGATGTGGTTCTCAGTAGATTTAATAACATGGACCTCTCTTACATCATAGAAAGCAACGTGAAAGGCAGAGTCTTAAGAATACAATACATTGCCTGGTTCAAGTATCGAACACGACTGTATCATCGTGAGAGAAATTGACGTCCTAACCAGGGCCGGATTCGCCATTGTGATTAGGTGTGCTTGAGCGCAGGGCCCCATCAGCCAGAACAACCCATCTTTCTGCCCCAAAAATGTTTAGCCTCCTTCAGGGCCCAAGTACGGGGCCTTATTTAACCTAAATCCGGCACTGGCCGTAAGCGAGGGACCTTCACTATGCAGTATATCGTACGTGACATTGAGTTGTGACCTTCAATTCCATATGTCCGACATTAAAGTGGTTTAAACTTGACCTCCTAGTCATCTTCGTTATATGGTAGCTTCTCACCGTCATTTTTAATGACCTTTTCACCACATTTCTTCTCGAGGACTAATATCTACAACTATTAGTCACACGAGATCACACACACACACACACACACACACACATACACACACAGTGGCACACACACACACACACACACACACACACACTCTCTCTCTCTCTCTCTCTCTCACACACACTGACACACACACACTCTCTCTTTCACACACATAGACACACACTGACACACACGCGCTCTCTCTCTCACTCACACACTCTGACACACATACAGACACTGACACACACACTGACAGACACACACTCACACACACACACACGCTCTGACACGCACACAGACACTCTCACACACACGCACACACACTGACATACACACACATTCTCTCACTCACACACGCACAGACATACACACACACACGCGCGCGCGCTCACACACACATTGGCAGTAACACTAACACAGCGAAAATTGTGTACGTTTATTGTACATAAACGTACACGTGTGTGTGTGTGTGTGTGTAATAGAGACATATAGAAGGCATGTAACTCTGTTTATATATATATATATATATATATATATATATATGTATGTGCGTGTGTGCATGTCTGCGTGTGCGTGTGTGTGTGTGTGTGAGTGTATGTGTGTGTGTATGTATGTGTGTGTGTCCGTGCGTGTGTATGCCTGTGTGTGTGCGTGTATGTGTGTGTCTGTGTGTGTGTGTGTGTGTGTATGTATGTGTATGTATGTGTGTGTGTATGTGTGTGTGTGTGTCTGTTGGTGTGTCTGTGTGTGTGTATGTCTGTATGTGTATGTGTGTGTGTGTGTGTACCTGTGTGTACATGTATGTGTGTATGTGTGTGTGTGTGTATGTGTGTATCTGTGTGTGTGTGTGTGTCTGTATGTATGTGTGTATGTATGTTTGTGTGTGTATGTGTTTGTGTGTGTGTCTGTTGGTGTGTCTGTGTGTATGCCTGTGTGTGTATGTATGTGTACATGTCTGTGTGCATGTGTGTGTCTGTGTGTATGTGTAGACCCATATAGGAAAATATACGCGTGCCCGTTATGACTAAATATATATGTATGTATGTATGATAGGGGGGGGGGGCAGAGCTGATATTCAGACATTCCGAGAGGAAGGAAGGAAGATATAGTGAATCTAATGACGCAGCCCGAATATTTGCAATAGAGCGACCTCTGTTGGCGGCGGCGGCGACGGTGGTGGTGGTGGCGGTGGGTGGTGGTGGTGCTGGTGTTAAATAGAGCGGCGGCCGATTACGTCTACCACACATCTAGGACACTGAGTAATGTGAACTCAGAGACAAGAGAGCAAATAATCTCTCTCTGTGCGTATATATATATTATATATATATATATATATATATATATATATATATATAAGAACGAGTAGGACCCCGACGGCTGAGCTCAAGCCGTTTCGAAGTCTAATACTGGACTAAAAGAAAAAAATTTTTTTTTTTTTTTTTAGTCCAGAATTAGCCGTCGAAACGGCTTGAGCTCAGCCGTCGGGGTCCTACTCGTTCCTATTACCCACTCTACTACACTAAGTATTGAGTACTTTGGTGCGATATGGTCCACCTGGTTCCTTACCACATTTCCTTCGTTATATATATATATATATATATATATATATATATATATATATATAGTAATAATTGTTTCTACTTTTGGCACAAGGCCAGCAATTATCCAGTGTATGACTGGTACTTTATTATATCGACCCCTTAAGGAATAAATGTGAAGACTAAAATCCGAAGAGGGCTCGATAAGGATTTTATATATATATATAAATATATATAAAAACCGTAGAGCAACTACGAGTTTCAGAAGATCCCGTTAAGGGTGAAAGCAGCGATTTTTTGCTTAAACCTTAATCTGTTATTTTAATATATATATATATATATATATATATATATATATATATATATATATATATGATTCCAGTTCCTCAGAGAAATAACAACACAACCAGGAGCTGGACATATCGGAGTATTGACGTAGTAAAACACACTTCAACAACATGTGTACCTGTCTTTCCCACACCAATTCGGACTGCCTGAAGAGGTCACAGCCAATGATGGCTGTCACCGAAATATATATAGCAGTATATCTATAATTTATAATAAACGAAGCCAAATTTTACATATTTGACTTAATTATTTTATATATATATATATATATGAATGTATGTATATATAGTATATTTGATAATATACTGTATGTTTAATTTAAAATATTTTGAAGAACATTTGCTATGAATTTTAAAGTACTGACTATGTCACTTACTTATTCTCGGCAAAAACAAAGGAGAGTAATCGACAGTCCTGTTTCTTGCTCGTTAGCGGATATCAAGACTACTCACCCCTTCGATTCTGTCTAGAATTATAGTAGGAGAAAATAAACCAAATTCTTGAAAAAATAGTTATTTGTTTACAATTCTTTCAGAGGACAAAATCACAATTTAATATATAAGATTGAGACCCAACAATATATGAGTCGATAGATCTACGAGTTATCAAGATCGAATTATGGCCGGACCTCAGCTTTAGAACGTATGAAACAAATTTAAAAAATATATGTTACCTATGGTGGGAACTAGAAAAAACATGAAAAACGCACCAGTCCCTCTAATAGATGAAAGTGTCTCTCATGTTTTTGATGAGAAATGGATTGGGTGCCATAAGTGTATGTGTGTGTGTGTGTGTGTGTGTGTGTGTGTGTGTGTGTGTGTGTGTGTGTGTGTGTGTGTGTGTGTGTGTGTATGTATGTATGTATGTATGTATGTATGTCAGGTCACCAGTTGGTGCTACTGATAACATGTATCCCAGTACAACCTGTCTCATGGTCGGGTCGTTGGCGACTAAACTGGCAACCCCACCAAGGTTTCTTGGTGAGGAGGGTGACTTTGGACATCCTGCAGGACTAAAAACAAAACCTGTCAAAGGGCAAAGGAGCTCTTAAGAGTCAATGGCCATCCAAAATCGTCGGGAGAGATGACCCCTTAGCCTTTGTCAAGGCAGAATTTTAGGAGAAGGAAAACTCTGATGTAACACCTGCAACCCTGATGGTATCCAATGATGTTGACTTGTTCTTCTTTTTGGTAAATATCATCTTGGTTAAGAGAGTGGGACTGGCTTTGTGCAATGCCTTTGCTCACTATGAAAGCTTCACGGCACAGGCATTGCTTTATATCTGGAGATCTCTTTGCACTTATCGTCACATGGTACCATGGGCCCAGCATTATGTATCAATAATTGTCACAAGTGTAGTGTTTGTACCAGAGTTTTCAAGTTGCTGGCTGGACTAAAAAGTCACACTCGTTCAGAGCATCGGTAGGGTTTCTCCTACATGGATATAAAGTAGTGGCCGTACTCGAAAACGAGTTGGCAGCCACCATGTATGTATGTATGTATGTATGTATGTATGTATGTATGTATGTCGGGTCACTTGAGTGCTCCTGGTAACATGTAGCCCAGTACAACCTGTCGCATGGTCGGGTTGTCGGCGACTAAACCGGCAACCCCACCAAGTTTGCTTGGTGAGGAGCGTGATTTGGGACAAAACCTGACAAAGGGCGGAAAAACTCATAAGAGTCAACGGCCATCCAAAAATGTGTGAATATGTACTGCGCTCTTAAACCACTGGGAGTGAAGGACCCCTAGCCTTTGTCAGGGCATTCTTCTAGGAGAAGGCAACTCAGGAAACTGGGTTAACTCTGACATAAAACATGTGCTAAGTAGTTACCGTTGTTGTTGATGTTTTCTTCTTTTCGGGTTATAGCTACTGTAGCTCAGAGAGTGGGATTGGCTCAGTGCACAGTCTTTCCTCACTTTCCACACAAAATATCTTCACACACAGGCTTTGCACGATAGAATTAATTAATAATTATTAATAATGGTATATTAATAATGGCCATACTCAATAACGAGGGGGCAGCCATCATATTTATGTGTATATGTATGTATGTATGTATGTATGTATGTATGTATGTATGTATGTATATGCATATATGTATGTATGTGTGTATATACAATGGGTAAACAGAAATAACAAAAACATCAAAACAAACAGCACAGTACATGGAAGAAATATATTAGTTTAACGCTTGAAATAGCAGCAAGAGTGTCTTAAAGCTTCGGTCAGTCGTCCTTCAACAGAAGATAGAGTTAGAAATAGAAGATAAACAGAAAGTAAAGAGT
>OZ024761.1:5970616-5973116 GCA_964016885.1 Eledone cirrhosa | reverse complement strand
GCTGGCCTTGTGCCAAACGTAGAAACAATTATTGCTCCAAGATAAACTCATAAACTCGCCACCTACGGAAACCTCTTATTGAGTTAAACAACGCCGTACGCTAAAACTATCCACAATACGAAGTATTCACAACCTCTAACTGGATTACCTGTAACGATATTTTGTTATCCATTATATATATATATATATATATATATATATATATATATATATATATATATGTATGTAAAAGGTAAACAGAAATAACAACACAATCGGTACAGTATATGGAAGGAATATATTAGGTTAACGCTTGAAATAACAGGAAGAGGGTCTTAACGTTTCGGACGCTAGTCCTACATCAGATGAAAGAATGAGAAATTAGAAAGATTGAAGGGACGAGCGAGGTGGAAATGGAAAAAATGTTTTTAGAGAAAAATAACAGGTCCATTGATGTTGACATCTCTTGGAAAAGTGGATGATGGAGCACATCTACCCGAAATGGAAACAACCGTTTTCTATAAAGAGCTATACTTGCGCGCGCGCACGTGTGTGTGTGTGTGTGTGTTATTATACGTTCGTACGAAGCTAAGAGGATATGTGTGTGTATATGTAAGTAAGTATGTGCGTGTGTATATACAGAGCTGTGAAGGGAAAAGTGGTGTATGCTTATATATATATATATCACATAAGAAACGGAGAATCAGTGGTGCGACGAATTAAAATATATTAGACATATTACAATCGTTTCTCTGGCGACCAGGTCGAGACACGATCGTTGCAATGATCGAAACTGACGCTGAATTCGCAAGATTATACTCTGCTCTGTAAGAGCATCGAGTGCTCAAACGGCATACCGCATACGGACGCTTTAAGCATCCCACACTAATTATATATATATATATATATATATATATATATATATATATATATAACGAAGGAAATGTGGTAAGGAACCAGGTGGACCATAACGCACCAAAGTACTCAATACTTTGGGTAGTAGAGTGGGTAATAGGAACGAGTAGGACCCCGACGACTGAGCTCAAGCCGTTTCGACGGTTAATTCAACGGCTTGAGCTCAGCCGTCGGGGTCCTACTCGCTCCTATATATATATATATATATAGTGTAATAATAATAAATTTGAAGACTAAAATCCAAAGAGGGCTCGATAAGGAGAAGATCCCGTTAAGGGTGAAAGCAGCGATTCTTTGCTTAAACGTTAATCTGTTATTTTAATAAATATATATATATATATATCGCAAAGCCAATCGTTTAGCTTGTTACTCTGGAGTTTCTCCTATGTACTCAGAGGGTCACCAGACGCCTCTCTCTCTCTCTCTGTGTAAGTGTATAACTGTGTACTTGTGCGTGTGCGCACGTGTGTAAATTATTGACCTTGTTCTGGTTTGAACCCAGAAAGCCGGTCACTGGAACAAATACCGCAAAGCAATTCGTTCGATGCTCAAAGGATTCGGCAAATTGTTGTTGATGTTATTGTTGTTGTTCTACAGAATTATAATGTTGTTGCCAGAGTTCGAGGTGGAGGTGGTGGTGGTGGTGTGGTGGAGTTGTTGGTGGTGGAGTTGTTGGTGGTGGTGGTGGTGTTGGTGGTGGTGGTGTTGGTGGTGGTGGTGTTGGTGTTGGTGGTGGTGGTGTTGGTGGAGTTGGTGTTGGTGGAGTTGGTGGTGGTGTTGGTGGTGGTGTTGGTGGTGGTGTTGGTGTTGGTGGAGTTGGTGGTGGTGGAGGAGTTGGTGTTGCCAGAGTTCGTGGTGGTGGTGGTGATGGCATTGTTGGTGGTGGTGGAGTTGTTGGTGGTGGTGGAGTTGTTGGTGGTGGTGGAGTTATTGGTGGTGGTGGTGGAGTTGTTGGTGGTAGTGGAGTTGTTGGTGGTGGTGGAGTTATTGGTGGTGGTGGAGTTATTGGTGGTGGTGGAGTTGTTATTGGTGGTGGTGGAGTTGTTGGTGGTGGTGGAGTTGTTGGTGGTGGTGGAGTTATTGGTGGTGGTGTTGGTGGAGTTGTTATTGGTGGTGGTGGAGTTGTTGGTGGTGGTGGAGTTGTTATTGGTGGTGGTGGAGTTGTTGGTGGTGGTGGAGTTGTTGGTGGTGGTGGAGTTGTTATTGGTGGTGGTGTTGGTGGTGGTGGTGGAGTTGTTATTGGTGGTGGTGTTGGTGGTGGAGTTATTGGTGGTGGTGTTGGTGGTGGTGGTGGAGTTATTGGTGGTGGTGTTGGTGGTGGTGGTGGAGTTATTGGTGGTGGTGTTGGTGGTGGTGGTGGAGTTGTTATTGGTGGTGGTGGAGTTGTTGGTGGTGGTGGAGTTATTGGTGGTGGTGGAGTTGTTGGTGGTGGTGGAGTTGTTGGTGGTGGTGGTGTTGGTGGTGGTGGAGTTGTTGGTGGTGGTGGAGTTGTTGGTGGTGGAGTTGTTATTGGTGGTGGTGGAGGTGTTGGTGGTGGTGGAGTTGTTGGTGGTGGTGGTGTTGGTGGTGGTGGAGTTGTTATTGGTGGTGGTGGCGTTATTGGTGT
>OZ024761.1:5948116-5965616 GCA_964016885.1 Eledone cirrhosa | reverse complement strand
CTGACTAACTCTCTGTGTCTGTCAGTCTGTCTATCTGTCGCCCTGACTAACTCTCTGTGTCTGTCTGTCTGTCTATCTGTGGGCCTGACTAACTCTCTGTGTCTGTCTGTCTATCTGTGGTCCTGACTAACTCTCTGTGTCTGTCTGTCTGTCTATCTGTCGCCCTGACTAACTCTCTGTGTCTGTCTGTCTGTCTATCTGTGGGCCTGACTAACTCTCTGTGTCTGTCTGTCTATCTGTGGGCCTGACTAACTCTCTGTGTCTGTCTGTCTGTCTATCTGTGGTCCTGACTAACTCTCTGTGTCTGTCTGTCTATCTGTGGGCCTGACTAACTCTCTGTGTCTGTCAGTCTGTCTATCTGTGGGCCTGACTAACTCTCTGTGTCTGTCTGTCTGTCTATCTGTGGTCCTGACTAACTCTCTGTGTCTGTCAGTCTGTCTATCTGTGGTCCTGACTAACTCTCTGTGTCTGTCTGTCTGTCTATCTGTGGGCCTGACTAACTCTCTGTGTCTGTCAGTCTGTCTATCTGTGGTCCTGACTAACTCTCTGTGTCTGTCTGTCTGTCTATCTGTGGTCCTGACTAACTCTCTGTGTCTGTCAGTCTGTCTATCTGTGGTCCTGACTAACTCTCTGTGTCTGTCTGTCTGTCTATCTGTGGTCCTGACTAACTCTCTGTGTCTGTCAGTCTGTCTATCTGTGGTCCTGACTAACTCTCTGTGTCTGTCTGTCTATCTGTGGGCCTGACTAACTCTCTGTGTCTGTCTGTCTGTCTATCTGTGGTCCTGACTAACTCTCTGTGTCTGTCAGTCTGTCTATCTGTGGTCCTGACTAACTCTCTGTGTCTGTCAGTCTGTCTATCTGTGGGCCTGACTAACTCTCTGTGTCTGTCTGTCTATCTGTGGGCCTGACTAACTCTCTGTGTCTGTCTGTCTGTCTATCTGTGGCCCTGACTAACTCTCTGTGTCTGTCTGTCTATCTGTGGGCCTGACTAACTCTCTGTGTCTGTCTGTCTATCTGTGGGCCTGACTAACTCTCTGTGTCTGTCTGTCTGTCTATCTGTGGGCCTGACTAACTCTCTGTGTCTGTCTGTCTATCTGTGGGCCTGACTAACTCTCTGTGTCTGTCTGTCTGTCTATCTGTGGGCCTGACTAACTCTCTGTGTCTGTCTGTCTATCTGTGGGCCTGACTAACTCTCTGTGTCTGTCTGTCTGTCTATCTGTGGGCCTGACTAACTCTCTGTGTCTGTCTGTCTATCTGTGGGCCTGACTAACTCTCTGTGTCTGTCTGTCTATCTGTGGGCCTGACTAACTCTCTGTGTCTGTCTGTCTGTCTATCTGTGGGCCTGACTAACTCTCTGTGTCTGTCTGTCTATCTGTGGGCCTGACTAACTCTCTGTGTCTGTCTGTCTATCTGTGGTCCTGACTAACTCTCTGTGTCTGTCTGTCTATCTGTGGGCCTGACTAACTCTCTGTGTCTGTCTGTCTATCTGTGGGCCTGACTAACTCTCTGTGTCTGTCTGTCTATCTGTGGTCCTGACTAACTCTCTGTGTCTGTCTGTCTATCTGTGGGCCTGACTAACTCTCTGTGTCTGTCTGTCTATCTGTGGGCCTGACTAACTCTCTGTGTCTGTCTGTCTGTCTATCTGTGGGCCTGACTAACTCTCTGTGTCTGTCTGTCTATCTGTGGGCCTGACTAACTCTCTGTGTCTGTCTGTCTATCTGTGGTCCTGACTAACTCTCTGTGTCTGTCTGTCTGTCTATCTGTGGGCCTGACTAACTCTCTGTGTCTGTCTGTCTATCTGTGGGCCTGACTAACTCTCTGTGTCTGTCTGTCTATCTGTGGGCCTGACTAACTCTCTGTGTCTGTCTGTCTGTCTATCTGTGGGCCTGACTAACTCTCTGTGTCTGTCTGTCTGTCTATCTGTGGGCCTGACTAACTCTCTGTGTCTGTCTGTCTATCTGTGGGCCTGACTAACTCTCTGTGTCTGTCTGTCTATCTGTGGTCCTGACTAACTCTCTGTGTCTGTCTGTCTATCTGTGGGCCTGACTAACTCTCTGTGTCTGTCTGTCTATCTGTGGGCCTGACTAACTCTCTGTGTCTGTCTGTCTGTCTATCTGTGGTCCTGACTAACTCTCTGTGTCTGTCTGTCTATCTGTGGTCCTGACTAACTCTCTGTGTCTGTCTGTCTATCTGTGGGCCTGACTAACTCTCTGTGTCTGTCTGTCTGTCTATC
The DNA here is from genome assembly GCA_964016885.1 of Eledone cirrhosa. Lineage (NCBI taxonomy): Eukaryota > Metazoa > Mollusca > Cephalopoda > Octopoda > Eledonidae > Eledone > Eledone cirrhosa. The sequence goes on along the minus strand of OZ024761.1, from coordinate 5,963,383 downwards.
TGTGGGCCTGACTAACTCTCTGTGTCTGTCTGTCTATCTGTGGGCCTGACTAACTCTCTGTGTCTGTCTGTCTGTCTATCTGTGGTCCTGACTAACTCTCTGTGTCTGTCTGTCTATCTGTGGGCCTGACTAACTCTCTGTGTCTGTCTGTCTATCTGTGGGCCTGACTAACTCTCTGTGTCTGTCTGTCTGTCTATCTGTGGGCCTGACTAACTCTCTGTGTCTGTCTGTCTATCTGTGGGCCTGACTAACTCTCTGTGTCTGTCTGTCTGTCTATCTGTGGTCCTGACTAACTCTCTGTGTCTGTCTGTCTATCTGTGGGCCTGACTAACTCTCTGTGTCTGTCTGTCTATCTGTGGTCCTGACTAACTCTCTGTGTCTGTCTGTCTATCTGTGGGCCTGACTAACTCTCTGTGTCTGTCTGTCTATCTGTGGGCCTGACTAACTCTCTGTGTCTGTCTGTCTGTCTATCTGTGGTCCTGACTAACTCTCTGTGTCTGTCTGTCTATCTGTGGTCCTGACTAACTCTCTGTGTCTGTCTGTCTATCTGTGGGCCTGACTAACTCTCTGTGTCTGTCTGTCTGTCTATCTGTGGGCCTGACTAACTCTCTGTGTCTGTCTGTCTATCTGTGGGCCTGACTAACTCTCTGTGTCTGTCTGTCTGTCTATCTGTGGTCCTGACTAACTCTCTGTGTCTGTCTGTCTATCTGTGGGCCTGACTAACTCTCTGTGTCTGTCTGTCTGTCTATCTGTGGGCCTGACTAACTCTCTGTGTCTGTCTGTCTATCTGTGGGCCTGACTAACTCTCTGTGTCTGTCTGTCTGTCTATCTGTGGGCCTGACTAACTCTCTGTGTCTGTCTGTCTATCTGTGGGCCTGACTAACTCTCTGTGTCTGTCTGTCTGTCTATCTGTGGTCCTGACTAACTCTCTGTGTCTGTCTGTCTATCTGTGGGCCTGACTAACTCTCTGTGTCTGTCTGTCTGTCTATCTGTGGGCCTGACTAACTCTCTGTGTCTGTCTGTCTATCTGTGGGCCTGACTAACTCTCTGTGTCTGTCTGTCTGTCTATCTGTGGGCCTGACTAACTCTCTGTGTCTGTCTGTCTATCTGTGGGCCTGACTAACTCTCTGTGTCTGTCTGTCTGTCTATCTGTGGGCCTGACTAACTCTCTGTGTCTGTCAGTCTGTCTATCTGTGGGCCTGACTAACTCTCTGTGTCTGTCAGTCTGTCTATCTGTGGTCCTGACTAACTCTCTGTGTGTCTGTCTGTCTATCTGTGGGCCTGACTAACTCTCTGTGTCTGTCTGTCTGTCTATCTGTGGGCCTGACTAACTCTCTGTGTCTGTCTGTCTGTCTATCTGTGGTCCTGACTAACTCTCTGTGTCTGTCAGTCTGTCTATCTGTGGTCCTGACTAACTCTCTGTGTGTCTGTCTGTCTATCTGTGGGCCTGACTAACTCTCTGTGTCTGTCTGTCTGTCTATCTGTGGGCCTGACTAACTCTCTGTGTCTGTCTGTCTGTCTATCTGTGGGCCTGACTAACTGTCTGTCAGTCTGTCTATCTGTCGCCCTGAGTAACTCACTGTGTCTGTCAGTTAGTCTGTCTGTCTGTCTGTGTCAGTCTATCACTGTGTCTGTCACTGTCTGACAGTCTGCCTCACAATCTCTCAGTCTGTCTGTCTGTCTGTCTGTCTGTCTGTCTATCTCTCTGTCAGTCTGTCTGTCTGTTTCTCAGTCTGTCAGTCAGCCTATCTGTCTGTCTGTCAGTCCCTCTCAACCGCCTGACATCGTATATCTCGGCTAGAAAGTTCACCAAGTAGACTTCCTACTCTGACGTCACACTGTCTATAGACACTGGACTCTATTGTGTATAGACAGTGTGGTTAGAGCCTGGCAAGCTGGAATGTCTCACCATCCTCAGGAAAGAGGCCTTGTCCGCCGGAACCACGGGGTAGCCAGCGAATGGGACCCCATTTGCTCACAATAGTGAGAGATGGGGAGAGATGGAGGCGGTGACAGTGAGATTTTGGTTCTTCTGAGTCGGTGTATATAAGAAAGAATCAGCAGTTTCAATTTGATATATACACACTGGAGTGAGACAAACCTCAGCTCTCATATATCGGCAACACACACACACACACACACACACATACATACACACACACACCTACACACATACATACACACACTCACACACACACACACACACTTACCCCCACACACACACATACAGACATATACACACCCACACACATTCAAATACACACTGGAGTGACACAAAACTGAGGTCTCAAATAGCGGCAACAATGATACACAAACATACACACACACACACACACACACTCTATCCATCGTTCTGCCATTTTCCGCTCCAAACAATTAATTTTCTTCAGAAAATTTTACACTCTATGACATGCATTGAGTCCCCATTCTGTAAATGTTTCTATGTGTTAAGTAGAATATTATTTCAATACTCACTTCAGAATATATATACATACATAAACACACACACACACGTGTGTGTGTGTGTGTGTGTGTGTGTGTGTGTGTGTGTGTGTGTGTGTGTGTGTGTGTGTGTGTGTGTGTGTGTGTGTGTGTGTGTGTGTGTGTGTGTGTGTGTGTGTGTCTGTGTGTGTGTCTGTGTGTGTGTCTGTGTGTGTGTCTGTGTGTCTGTGTCTGTGTGTCTGTGTGCCATGTTCGATCGGAGGTAACCACAGTAAGTAAGGTACTCAATACACAGCAGAGTATAAATGTTTAATATAGAAATGGCTTCAACAGGACTAGAACTGTTTCGGTCGAAGGAAATCACCAGGAAAGCCCTGATGAAATAGTTCTAGTCGCGTTGAAGTCATTTCAATATTATCTCTCTCTCTCTCTCTCTCTCTAAATATACATATATATATATATATATATATATATATATATATATATTAATTCAAAATATTAACAAGATAGATATTCTTGTGATCAATTATATTTTATTATACATATTTCAGAGGTACTGAGTTAAGTTCAACAGAATGTCCTCATCAGATAAAATAAAATGATACATGACATAGCCTGACATGGTAGATGATTAAGATTTAGTCATGGTAGTGACTCTGGCAACCCTTTTTCAGTTGAGTGCTTCCAATCTATTGTAAAACTCATTCTTTGATGTATGCATTGAACTTTGTTTAACTTTTAAATATATATATATATAAAGTTAAATAAAAGTCAAATGATTAAAATTTAGCTTCGTTTATATATATATAGCTATATATATTTCAGTGACAGCCATCTTTGGCTGTGACCTCTTCAGGCAGTTTGAATTAGTATGGTATAGACAAGTACATATGTTGTTTAGGTGTATAATATTTTCAATACTCTGATATGCCCAGTTCCTTGTTGGTATTGACAATATTATACACCTAAACAACATATGTACTTGTCTATACCATACTAATTCAAACTGCCTGAAGAGGTCACAGCCAAAGATGGCTGTCACTGAAATATATATAGCAGTAATAAACGAAGCTAAATTTTAATCATTTGACTTTTATTTAACTTTATTTTACACTACTCCGGAGTAACCAAACCAACCTGCGCACTTCGTCGAGAGCTCCAGCCTGCATACTGAGGTGTTGGTATACAACCAACATAAACTCAAAATATATATATATATATGAATATATTAGTATCAGTGCTCTGAAATAGCGATGTATGTATGAACGTATGTATAGTATATTTGATAATATACTGTATGTTTATTTTAAAACATTTTGAAGACCTTTCGCTATGAGTTTTAAAGTAGTCCGATGTGTGTGGCAAGCGCTCGTTGATTCATGTGAATCAGAGCTACAACATACGTTAAGGGCCAAACACACTGAGATGATGGTTAAACATATCATCCGCACAGCCAAAACAAATGACCAAGTAATTCGGGTCAAACAATAAAAATATATGTATATAATTTATAATAAATGTGAAGACTAAAATCCGAAGAGGGTTCGATAAGGGTAAATATATATCAAATATATAAGAACCCTAGAGCAAATATTTATTAAAATAACAGATTAAAGTTTAAGCAAAGAATCGCTAGCGATTCTTTGCTTAAACTTTAATCTGTTATTTTAATAAATAAATATATATATATATTTGTGTGTGTGTATATAGGACAAGTATAGAGATCGTAACTGGGAGAGACGTTTGATGACCAAAGATATTGGTGACTCTCTCTTTCTCTCTCTCTACACGCACACATATATATATATATATATATATAAGCAAAGGGATATTTAATTTGTTGGTAATTCAACAAATATATATATTTATAACAGATTCGAAGCACTCGAGAGTTTTCTGGAGTATAATGTCAATGATATTAATAAATGGAAACTATATTTATAAAACCATATTTATTCTATTATATATACTTCAAGGGTACCAAAACTTTGGTACGCACTCATCAGATAAAATACAAAGTTTGTTTTATAAATATTGACATATCCATGAATGAGACCTTAACGGTTCATGTTTCACCTGGATAGTGAAACTTGAACCGTTAAGGTCTCATTCATGGATATGTCAATATTTATAAAACAAACTTTGTATTTTATCTGATGAGTGCGTACCAAAGTTTTGGTACCCTTGAAGTATATATAATAGAATAAATATGGTTTTATAAATATAGTTTCCATTTATTAATATCATTGATATATATATATATATATATATATATATATATATATATATATATATATATATATATACATATGCTATAATTAATTAATTAAAATATACTGGCATATATATAAATATAGAAAGACAGAGAGAAAGAGAGAGACTAAATAACACCTAAGGTAAATAAACAAAATTGCATCTATTAAGAATTTATGTATACACTGTAAGTATAAATACATACACACACACATATATATATATATATATACATACACACACACATATATACATACACACACACATACATACATACACACACACACATACATACACATATACATATATGCAAACATATATATTTATATACATACACACACATATATACATATATACATACACATATATATATATATATACATACTCATATATATATATATATATACATACACACATATATATACATCACACACATATATACATACATATACACACATATATACATATAAGAAGAAATGAATACAAGGAGTTTAAAACCGTTAGGACATGTTTATATAATAGTTCGCCTACGTGCGTTTCGCCCGGAATGGGCTTATCAAGGGCATGGAAAACAAAAAAATGATCAATACCGGACCCAGGAGGGTTTTCACGGTTAAATTAACATCAGAGTTCATTCTTCACCGACATGCATATGTTGTTGTTATCGCAGAGCATACATACATACATACATACATACATACATACATACATACATACATACATACATACATACACACATACACACACATACATATATATATATACACCCATAAATATTCTACTCAATTAAGTTAGGACTTAAACCATATGTAGTATTAATGAATGTATATATATATATATACACACAGTTCAAGTGTAACCAATCTTAAAGAGAGAGAGATGGAGATAGGAGAGGAGATAGGAGAGGAGAGATTGGTGAATTAGTTAGAAGCCAAAGCGTAAAGGCATGTGCTCAAGGTGCAATATGCAGTAGAAAGCAGCTAGGTGGCTGGGTTCATGCAGAAGTTAGGTGCGTAGAACTGGAAATATTCATTAGTTAAGCAAAACAAGACCACAAATTTCACAAGGAAGACATTACTAAAAGATTGTCAACATATTTTAGTTTGATGTAAGGAATGTAGAGAATAATAATAATAATAATAATAATAATGTCCGTTTGCAATGACAATCTTTTAATAATGTCTTCCTTGTGAAATTTGTGGTCTTGTTTTGCTTAACTAATGAATATATATATATATACATGTATATATATATATATGTATACAGTTACACACACGCATATATATATATATATGTATACAGTTACACACACGCATATATATATATGTAGGAGGTGAGTTTTATTGTAGTACAAATAAATATACATTATCTTCCAACGGTTTTCAACCTCTCTATGTAAAACAATATATCTTTCTCAGTTATAAAAGCTATGGCGAGAGTACTGGGTTGTATGAATGTAACAAGGAATACATTGTTTGTGTGTATAATATTTAATTAACAATGGTAGATAGTATAGTTGACATGTCAAAGAAATAGATGATAGAATGAAACAAAGTTAGTCGTTACCGTTTTGATTGCCAGGCAAACGCGGTTGGCAGAGGACGCCTGGCTAAGGCCAGCCAGGCGCCGGAAGGCCAAATGAGAGGCAGAGCCAAATGAGAGAGTGAGAACTTAAAGTTGTTAGTTTTATAGGGTTCTGACCGGAAGTTGCAGAAAGGGTTCTACTTCCCGTCTAGATGTTAATCCAAACAAGGGAGACAACCGCTACATAACCTCCCGCCAGAATTTTAGGATATAAAAATCGAAATGAAAATATGTAGCAAGTTGGCGAGAATGTTGTAACAGGCGTGAAAATTATGACAAAAGAATGTTTGCAAAAATCAATGATAGATATCAAGGTAGTAAAGTAAGAGAAGGGCTCAAAGTTCAAATGTACAAAATATAGTTCACAGGTGTGCAATCACATGACAGCAGGAAAGAAAGTGTGTTCCAGAGAATGAATGCAGGTGGTCTCTGTTCTGTGGCATATCGTGAAATTTCCAACCTCCGAATGGATTTTCTCACAGGAAGAGTGCTGCAAAAATAAATTCTCTGGCTTTGGTTGTTGGTGAAGCTGTGTTGATGTATTGCTGTTGCTGTTGCTGCTGCTGTTGCTGTTATATTGCTGTTGCTGTTGCTGCTGCTGTTGCTGCTGTATTGCTGTTGCTGCTGTATTGCTGTTGCTGTTGCTGCTGTATTGTTGTTGCTGTTATATTGCTGTTGCTGTTGCTGCTGCTGTATTGCTGTTGCTGCTGTATTGCTGTTGCTGCTGTATTGCTGTTGCTGTTATATTGCTGTTGCTGTTGCTGCTGCTGTTGTCTCGCTGAGTGAGCGTATTCGGTGTTTAAATTCACAGTAAAAAAAAATTTTTTTTTTTTAGAAAAAATGAGTTGCGCAAAGTGCTAGAAATAGCAGCCGAAGTTGATGGTCGATGTTGAGAATGCGTTGACCTGGAAGGGTCAAGAGGCCAGCGACCAAAGAAATAAGCATTCTGAATAAATGTGCAGTTTTCAACGGCAAATTTACGTAGTAAATTTTTAAACCGGCAAATAGGAGAATATAGCTTAAGGCTGAAGAATCCTTGGCGAGAAACGTTATCTCTGGCGTGCGGCTATCTCTGTGAGTCGAGACATCTCTGTGAGTCGAGAATTTGTGCTGCCTACACGTGCCAATACAAATTGTTGAAAAAATAATATTTCTAACGCGCGAGAAAATGATAGTGCAATTTTGAAAGTGACAATGATGAAAAAGAAAGGCTTCACTCAGCATAATTATTGGTGTGAACTTTGGAAAAAAAACTTGAACGATGAAGAAAACGATGAACAAAAAGGCAATGGTTCATCGAAAATAAATGTTCCTGTTGAAATGTTTTTTAAAGAATATCAAATTTCTTTTTTTTTTTTGTTTTGAAAGAGTTCGTTGTAAGAAACGAGAAACATATATATATATCGTGAAATGTTTATTATTTTTTTTTTTTGTTTTGAAAGTGTTCGTTGTAAGAAACGAGAATATATATCGTGGAATGCGACAGTTAGTTGATGCGTGAGAGAAAAAGTCTGTCTGAACGTGAATTCCACATGTGCGTGTGTGCGTTTGTTTCTTTTACTGAGTATTTTCATAGTTTGTCAATAAATTTGCTGTGTATTCGTAATGCTACCCACACAACTCCAGAATCTGCTATCTTTTTCTTTTTTCGGGGTGACCACTTATAGCGATGAACGGCTGCGTGTTCGTATCACGTCAGGGTTACCAATATAGCGAGAGTACTGGGTTGTATGAATGTAACAAGGAATACATTGTTTGTGTGTATAATATTTAATTAACAATGGTAGATAGTATAGTTGACATGTCAAAGAAATAGATGATAGAATGAAACAAAGTTAGTCGTTACTGTTTTGATTGCCAGGCAAACGCGGCTGGCAGAGGACGCCTGGCTAAGGCCAGCCAGGCGCCGGAAGGCCAAATGAGAGACAGAGCCAAATGAGAGAGTGAGAACTTAAAGTTGTTAGTTTTATAGGGTTCTGACCGGAAGTTGCAGAAAGGGTTCTACTTCCCGTCTAGATGTTAATCCAAACAAGGGAGACAACCGCTACAAAGCTATCTCTCTCTCTCTATCACCCATCTCTCCTCCTATCTCATCCTTCCTCATTATACTCCTCCCTCTCCACCTTTTACTCTCATCACCTTTTTTTTTAATTATATTTTACGAGGGCGGTGGATTGGCAGTATCGGTAGAGGGTCGGACGCCATGCTTTGCAGCACAGTTACGTCCCTTTACGGACTGAGTTAAAATCCCGCCGAGGTTAACTTTGCCTTTCATCCTTACGGGGTCGATAAAATAAAGTACCAGTAATACACTCGGATAATTGCTGGCCTTGTGCCAAAAGTAGAAACAATTAATAACAATATACCGTATTTGCCGGCCTATTGGACGCCCCTTCGCATAAGGCGCTCCCTTTTTTAAAATTATATTTTACGTTATATTTTGACGTTTATAGGCATTTTTATGGACCACGTCCAGTATTCGCGGTAATTTTTTACTCTACGCGGGTGCTCTAGAAAGGTAACCCCCGTGAATACTGGGGGACAACTGTATACATATTTTGAAATAATCTCAAACATGACATCTATATATTTGAATGTAATATATGTGTGTATGTGTGGGTGTGGGTGTGTGTGTGTGTGTGTGTGTGTGTGTGTGTGCGTGTAAAAGGTAAACAGAAATAACAACACAATCGGTACAGTATATGGAAGTAATACATTAGATTAACGCTTGAAATATCAGGAGGAGGGTCTTAACGTTTCGTACGCTAGTCCTTCATCAGAAGAAAGAATGAGAAATAAGATAGATTGAGGGGACGGGCGGGGTGGAATTAGAAAAAACTGTTTTTAGAGAAAAATAACAGGTCCATTCATGTTGACATCTCTCGGACATATATATACACACATGCACACAAAAACACATACACATACATACATGCACACAAACACACATACACATTGACATACACATAAAACCGATTAGCAATTCCACATTGACAGTAAGTGTGATGCTGCAGTCACATGACCAGACATGGAGTGTTGATGACAAAATGGCCGAAGGTTGTTACGTGAAATATAGAAGGAAGAGCGGGAAGCTTCTGGTCGCACGAGGGAGCTGTGTATTTCCTGCCAGACGACAGACCTTTGGGTAAATGTTGACACGTGTGATTTAATCACTCTCCAAGTCACTTAATTAAGTAGCTCTAGATTTCCATGAGAGCTTCATTAACTAATCTAATTAAGTGGTGGTATTTGAAAGCAATTGAAATACCAGAGGGTGAGATTGAAAAAATACTTCTCCCCGCCACCACCACTAACATTACAATCATCACCACCACCACCACCACTACAATCATCACCACCACCACCACCACTACAATCATAACAACCAACACCACCACCACCATTAACATCACAATCATCACAACCACCACCACCACAACTACAATCATAACAACCAACACCACCACCACCACTAACATCACAATCATCACCACCACCACCACTACAATCATAACAACCAACACCACCACCACCACTAACATCATAATCATCACCACCACCACCACCACTACAATCATAACAACCAACACCACCACCATCACCATCCCATTGTCTTGTGTTAGTATCATTCAGTATTGTGATGGTGAGTTGCGGACATCATCCCAGTTGTAACTACTTCACTTTCCCCAATTGTTTAATGACAGAGTGGTGAGCTCAGCACCAGAGGTAGGCTTCCTTACCATATGCAGCTGTTTCACTTCAACTTTCCCAGTCGAAACAAGTCAGTGAAATCGTAGAGACGTCTCGCAACACAATATCCCACAATATCTCACAATATCCCACCACAAAATCCCACAATATCCCACCACAATATCCCACAATATCCCATCACAATATCCCACAAAATCCCACAATAACCCACCACGATATCCCGCAATAACCCACCACAACAATATCTCACCACAAAATCCCACAATAACCCACCATAATATCCGATAATATCTCACAATATCCCATCACAATATCCCACGATATCCCACAATAACCCACCACAATATCCCACAATATCCCATAATATCCCACAATAACCCACCACAATATCCCACAATATCCCACAATAACCCACCACAATATCCCATAATATCTCACAATAACCCACCACAATATCCCACAATAACCCACCACGATATCCCACAATAACCCACCACAATATCCCACAATATCCCATAATATCCCACAATAACCCACCACAATATCCCACAATATCCCATAATATCTCACAATAACCCACCACAATATCCCACAATATCCCATAATATCCCACAATAACCCACCACAATATCCCACAATATCCCACAATATCCCACAATAACCCACCACAATATCCCATAATATCTCACAATAACCCACCACAATATCCCACAATAACCCACCACGATATCCCACAATAACCCACCACAATATCCCACAATATCCCACCACAAAATCCTACAATAACCCACCACGATACCCCACAATAACCCACAATATCCCACCACGATATCCCACAATAACCCACCACAATATCCTACCACAAAATCCTACAATAACCCACCACGATATCCTACAATAACCCACCACGATATCCCACAATATCCCACCACGATATCACACAACCCACCACCATATCCCACCACGATATCCCACAATATCCCACCACAATAACCCACTACGATATCCCACAATATCCCACCACAATATCCTACTACAGACATATAAACCAATTCCTTGTACAATTGTTTCCCAGTCTACTTCAACAGGAATTCTGAAATGTGACACCTCATAAAACCTGACGTTCCTCCGACGCCATCAGCCACTCAACCATAAGACACCCATTTTCTTCTCTTCTCTTACTTTCTGACCATCCTTTTCTGGTGCAAAACTTACTATACTCAATCACGTGACTCTGACCATCTACTTTTGACGCAAAACTTACTACGCCTAATCACGTGACTCTCACCAACAAATAAAATGGCAAATAGCAATTTTAAGCCATTTTTTTCTGGCGCGAAAATTACTGTACCAAATCGCGTGACTGTCTGTCATCAACCAATAAATTACATTTTTTAACAAATAGCAATCTAAGCCACTTTTTTGTATAAAAGAAAGTATTTTTGAACTCCAGTCAGATGTAAGACAGACCACGACAGAAACACAAACCTTCCATCTCAATTTTACTTTTCATAATCATAAAAACTGTGAAACCGGTAAAGTAAATAAATATTCCTAAAAGTTTACAGTTGATTTTCAATTTATTTTCCTTATATTTTTAACCGTGTGGGATATTGCAAAAAAATGTTACTTTCTTACACACACACATATACATATATACATATATATATATATATATATATATATATATATATATATATATATATATATATATATAATCAGAACTTCAGCAGATCAATATATATATATATTAATAATTGTTTCTACTTTTGACACAAGGCCAGTAATTACCCAGTACATTACTGGTACTTTATTTTATCGACCCCGTAAGGATGAAAGGCAAAGTTAACCTCGGTGGGATTTGAACTCAGTCCGTAAAATGACGTAACTCTATGCTGAAAGCATGGTGTCCGACACTCTACCATTATACTTATATATATGAATTATATACAATTATAACTACGAAAGGGTAATATATTGTATTACCCAACTACCACTAAGAGAATTAGCTCAATGTAAATTATTTGATGTATTACAGAGCAGAAATACGAAATATAAAATAATGCAATTAAATGTTTAATGCATTTAATTACTGACGATCGTTTCTTCCAGAAGAAACGATCGTCAGCAATTAAATGCATTAAATAAAAATTGTTTTATATTTTGTATATACATACATATAAATACACGCACCATGCGTATATATTTTTATATGTTCTATACAATACCGTATAACAGATAAGCTGAATAAAACAATATGAAATTCAATATTGGAATGTTTCAAGTACATCGGCGCTCCACCAACTCACAACAACTATATAGAGGCAGAGAGGATGGAAGAAATAGCATTAAACAAGAAGCAGTTACTATACGGGACTTGGTAATTGTCATAAATAATGTGAATCATCTTTTGCAAGCAGGAGAGATTTAAGAATATTCTGAATAAAACCACAAGAGGGGAGGTCATTGTTGTTCTCTGGAGGCTATATGGATTTTAGTTGTCTAGATTAGGGTTTAATTGGTGTTCCTCGTAACGCTATCTTTCCGCAAGAGGTCACTAGGGGTTCCGCGAGAAAAACTGATAAATAAACAAATGCTCGCTCTGATCGATCAACAAGATCCTAGACCTCATTCGCTTACCGAGTGGGGTGGAGCCCCTCAAATCCGAGCAAGGGAACAATGTTTCCATTGCTGATACTATCTAGTAACGCCTGGCAGAAAGAACAACGTGAAATAAAGTGTCTTGCTCAAGGACACAACGCATCACCCAGATCGAGAATTGAACTCGCAACCTCACGATTGCTTACACTTCTCAAGTTGATATATTTTGCTATAATCTTATCTTGGTAATTTTACTCTACACGTCCGACATATTGTTTGAAAGATCCTCGGTTCTTATAATAAAAGCTTCTACCTCTAAATATTAATAATTGTTTCTACTTTATCACAAGGCCAGCAATCACCCAGTATATTACTGGTACTTTATTTTATCGACTCCGTAAGGATGAAAGGCAAAGTCAACCTCAGCGGGATTTGAACTAAGAATGGCAAGGGCCGTAACTCTATGCGTCAAAGCATATATTAAAAATGGTAACTTTATATGCAGGGGTTCCATGAGGCATGAAAACTATTTCAATGGTTCTCGGGAGTAAAAAGGTTGAGAAACGCTGGTATAGCGAGTCAAATTCTGGTAAACCTCTTCAGATAAGGGCCTTGTTGGGCTGGAAATGTGTTTGGTTTAATGTGTTGTGGGCCAATGACTAAGAAATAAAACCATAATCATAAGGAGAAACAGCTTGTTTTAGTTGTTTTTCTTTTGTTTTAGAGATTACAATAATGTTTTTTTCTTTTTAATGGTGGTGCGGATGGTTAGATAGCCCTGTAACTCCTGGGGCAGTTGTAGGGACGCCGTGTTGACATATGACGTTGCTAGGGAACCATGAGGCAGTCGTAAGGACGCCGTGTTGACGTACCACGTTGCTAGGGAACCATGAAGCAGTCGTAGGGACGCCGTGTTGACATACGACGTTGCTAGGGAACCATGAGGCAGTCGTAGGGACGCCGTGTTGACATACGACGTTGCTAGGGCAACATGATGCAGTCGTAGGGACGCCGTGTTGACATACGACGTTGCTAGGGAACCATGAGGCAGTCGTAGGGACGCCGTATTGACATACGACGTTGCTAGGGAACCATGAAGCAGTCGTAGGGACGCCGTGTTGACATATGACGTTGCTTGGAAACATGAAGCAGTCGTAGGGACGCCGTGTTGACATATGACGTTGCTTGGAAACATGAAGCAGTCGTAGGGACGCCGTGTCGACGTACGACGTTGCTAGAGAACATGAGGCAGTCGTAGGGACGCCGTGCTGACATACGAAGTTGGTATGGCACCTGAGGCAGTCGCAGGGACGCCATTGCTAGGACATTTTAAAACCTGGCGGAGCCCATCCCCTCTCCAGGTCTGAATACAGAATATTTCGTCCAGAGAAGGATAGAGGGAGTGAGAGAGAGGAAGTAAGGTAGAGGGAGTGAGGGAGTGAGGGAGTGAGAGAGAGGAAGTAAGGGAGAGGAAGTGAGGGAGTGAGGGAGTGAGAGAGAGGAAGTGAGGGAGTGAGACAGAGGAAGTGAGGGAGTGAGAGAGAGGAAGTGAGGGAGTGAGAGAGATGTGGTGAGGGAGTGAGAGAGAGGAGGTGAGGGAGTGAGAGAGAGGAAGTGAGAGAGAGGAAGTGAGGGAGTGAGAGAGAGGCGTTGAAGGAGTGAGAGAGAGGAAGTGAGAGGGGAAGTGAGGGAGAGAGAGAGAGGGAGTGAGGGAGTGAGAGAGAGGGAGGGAGTGAGAGAGTGAGAGAGGAAGTGAGGGAGTGAGAGAGAGGAAGTGAGGGAGTGAGAGAGAGGAAGTGAGGGAGTAAGAGAGAGGCGGTGAAGGAGTGAGAGAGAGGAAGTGAGGGAGTGAGAGAGGGGAAGTGAGGGAGTGACAGAGAGGAAGTGAGGGAGAGGGAGTGAGGGAGGGAGTGAGAGAGTGAGAGAGAGGAAATGAGGAAGTGAGAGGGAGGGAGTGAGAGAGTGAGAGAGAGGAAATGAGGAAGTGAGAGAGAGGGAGAGAGGGAGTGAGGAAGTGAGGGAGTGAGAGAGGGGAAGTGAGAGAGAGGAAGTGAGGGAGTGAGAGAGGGGAAGTGAGCAAGTGAGAGAGAGGAAATGAGGGAGTGAGAGAGAGGAAGTGAGGGAGTGAGAGAGAGGAAGTGAAGGAGTGAGAGAGAGGAAGTGAGGGAGTGAGAGAGAGGAAGTGAGGGAGAGGGAGTGAGAGAGGGAGTGAGAGAGTGAGAGAGGAAGAGAGGAAGTGAGGGAGTGAGAGAGAGGGAGTGAGAGAGAGGAAGTGAGGGAGTGAGAGAGGGGAAGTGAGAGAGAGGAAGTGAGGGAATGAGAGAGGGGAAGTGAGGCAGTGAGAGAGAGGAAGTGAAGGAGTTAGAGAGAGGAAGTGAGGGAGTGAGAGAGAGGAAGTGAGGGAGTGAGAGAGAGGGAGTGAGGGAGTGAGAGAGAGGGAGTGAGAGAGAGAGGAAATGAGGGAGTGAGAGAGAGGCGGTGAAGGAGTGAGAGAGAGGCGGTGAAGGAGTGAGAGAGAGGAAGTGAGGGAGTGAGAGAGGGAAAGTGAGGGAGTGAGAGAGAGGGAGTGAGAGAGGAGGTGAGGGAGTGAGAGAGAGGAGGTGAGGGAGTGAGAGAGAGGAAGTGAGGGAGTGAGAGTGAGAGAGAGAGGAAGTGAGGGAGTGAGAGAGAGGCGGT
>OZ024761.1:5938116-5943116 GCA_964016885.1 Eledone cirrhosa | reverse complement strand
TAGAGCACTCTTTTGTCCTTGGCATTTTTCTTCGGAATTACCTAACACACACACACACACACACACACACACACACACACACACACACACACAAACACACACACACACAAACATATATATAGTTCAAAAGGACAAACTAACGCAGAGTCAATTTTACATCGTTGTATTAGTTTCACGCTTGGTGAGAGTGGGGGGAGGTTTCAACGTTTCGGAAATAAGTCCTTCATCGGGAAAGTTGAGAGGAACTCCGCGAGAGGGAATAAGTAGGGGAGTTAGTAGGGAAGTTACCAAGCAGAACACGAAAAGAAAGGGAAAATAAAATAAATAAAAACAGAATTTTAAATAAGGTCCGGGGTGGTAAGGGTGTGGTAGAGTGTAGGGGGAGAAAGTGTGGGGGCGAAACAAGAAAATCAGAGGCCGGGCTGAGATTATGTGTGGATTTAAAGAGAGTCTGGTAAACATTATATAAGCTCAATACTAATTATGTTTGGTCAATCAGTAACACAAAAGGCAGAATCAATTTTCAACCTCTGTAGATTACGTTATAGACTGTTATAGCACAAACTAAAGAGCTCAGAATATAATAAATTAAGAGTGAATAACTAGTTTAGACTTATAACATAATTTACTGTACGAATGTTTCAATGTAGAACAGCCGACCATACCTCAATATATTGTAGTGCACCTGAGCACTGTACACAATAATTTCATTATTATTTTTATTATTATTTCATATTGGACATTAGCCTGCTGGTCTACAAACCTTCAGGAATAGAAATGTTGTTACAAGTATCAAGGTACAAACATGTAAAAAGTGACATCATATTACAGATTAGACTGATATGGTATTAAAAAAAACAGCGTGTCAAGTGTTGTTACATTTAAAAGAGACAGGTGTCTATCTCTCTCTGCGAGTGAGCGTGCAGTGAATTTCGTAAAATGTATCCAAGGTTGGCAGAGCACTCATGCCAAGGGACGAGTTGTGATATACAATTCTTCTTTTCCTGCTCAGTGAACAGAGAGCAGGAAGAGAATATTTAGAATATAAAAAGGTTCCCAGGTGGAACTTTGCTGTTTTAAGTCACATTCCATATCAACACTACGTCTCAGAACGTTTAATTCGAATTTCCTTAATGAACAAAATTTGTCCAAATTGTGGCGTTAAAAATGGAATGGTGAGTCAACTGGATTGTGGTGTTTAAATGAAAAGATTAAGTTTAGACTATTACCTGAACCACCAGATCACTTGAGGGGACTCCTGATTGATACATCTACTGAATCAGGACTCTTCAAAATATCCAGGTACAATATATCCAGGTACAATAATGTATTCCAAATGAAATTATATGGCGTAAATGTCATCCATGAAGGTGGCTTTATACCCACTTTGAAGACCCAAGGGCAAGTCTACCACAGAATTGGACCACTTCAGCCACTTTCAGAAGAAGAACCAACATATTTACAACTGTATTTCATCATTGGTCTGAAAACCCATTCAAGATCTGTAAGGAATAAAGAAATAAAGTATGAAATTATATTACAACTAAAAGATACGTTACATACAAGAAACAGTTATATCAGAAGTTTCAAATATACACTAGAAAATGTTTTGAATGAAACGCCGGGTACTTCTACTAGTATATAAATAACATCTGTCTGATTAACGAACTACACGTATATTAATATTGTCTAGGGTCCTGAAACCTTTGGTAATGGATTAATTATATTTTGTGTTGTTCTCTTTCTAATTAAATGTATATTATATATATATATATATATATATTTAAATATAAATATATATATATATATATATATATATATATATATATATATATTTAAATATAAATATATATATATATATATATATATATACACGATATTAACAAATGGAAGCTATATTTATAAAACCATATTTATTTCATTATACATATTTCAAGGACACCAAGTTAAATTATGGTGTGCTTTCATCAGATAAAATATAATATAGAGCAGTTTTATAAATAAATATTGACATACCCTTAAAGAATGCAACCATTACTGTTGGAAGCTCCCGGATAGTGGGGTTATAACTGTATTTATACTATTATGTAAATTAGTATTGGATATTTTTAAATAAGCCGTTGGGTTACAGAGAAATAGAAAGAGAGAGAGAGAGAAAAATATCCAAAACTAATTTACATAATAGTATAAATATCCGGGAGCTTCCAACAGTAATGGTCGCATTCTTTAAGGGTATGTCAATATTTATTTATAAAACTGCTCTATATTATATTTTATCTGATGAAAGCACACCATAATTTAACTTAGTGTTCTTGAAATATGTATAATGAAATAAATATGGTTTTATAAATATGGTTTCCATTTGTTAATATCGTATTTTTACTCCAATTATTTGTTGAGTGCTTTATATCAGTTATAAAAATATTTGCTTGTTGTATCCCAACAATTTAAATAGAACTCCTACATATATATATATATATATATATATATATATATATATATATATATATATATATATATATATATATATATTACATTCACATGACCTCTACCGACCAATCAAAATTGTTTTGACCACAAGCATTTTTGCAACACAAAAATAACGCTGGAGCCATTTTTTTAACATAAAAACAGGTAGAATTCCCAAAACTAATCAGATCAGAGCAAACAGCACGGACACTCTATCTCAAAATTATTTTTGAAAAGCATTTAGAAATGCGCAACCGGTAAAAACTTAAAAACTTAAAACCACAACTGAATACTAACCCATACAATCACTAATACTCTTTTATTCCTAATTAAACCATTTTTCAACTGTGAACAATTTGTCAGCATTTTCTATTCCGTTTACCAATAAATATATATATATATATATTTATATATATGTGTGTGTGTGTGTGTCTGTGTGTGTGTATATATATATATATATATGTATGGTCCTGTAACGCCGGATAGAGTTGTAGGGGCACCGTATTGACATACGGCTTTTTGGGAGGGGGGGGAAGGGTATAAGGATCAGTACACATCGAGTTCGAAACCTTGTTTACCGGACAATAACACATTTGTCCACCAAATATGAGATGTTGGTTGGCCCCCACTCCCCGCCGCCCTATGTCATGCACACCCTTTCCTGTTCAGTCGGTTGATACACCCCGTTATCATTAGGCTATTATATTTAGTCAAAGTTACTGCGAGACTTTCTAAGTCAAATGGCTAAATACGCACGTGTGTGTTTTTCTTCTGATTTCCTCATTTCTTTCCTCTACCATCTATTTATCTTTCTATTTTATCTTTACCTTTTAACCCTATCTTCTGATAAATGACTAGTGTCTGAAATGTTAAGATACTTTTCCTGCTATTTCAAGCGTTAAACTAATATATTTCTTCCATATACTATGCCGTTTGTTTAGTTTCTGTTTACACACACACACACACACACACACACACATATATATATATATGTAGAAAGGATGAATATAAAATGAAAGTGCTTTTGTTATGTATATGCATATGCATATATATATGCATATACATATATATGTACACAGTTATATATATACATGCATACATATATATATATATGTACACAGTTATATACATACATGCATACATATATATATATATATGTGTGTGTGTACACAATTATATACATACATGCATGTATATATATATATATATATATATGTGTGTGTGTGTGTGTGTGTGTGTGTACAGTTATATACATACATGCATGTGTATATATATATATGTGTGTGTGTGTGTGTGTGTGTACAGTTATATACATACATGCATATATATATAAAACAAAAATCTACGAAAATAGAAATTGAAGACTTATCTGTATGGAAAAGAAAGGTCTGGAAGCTAAAAGACCTTTTACTTAAATATAAATTTAGGAACGCCCTACAAGATGTGTATGACGAGAAAGAAGACGAGTTAGAATCGTAAGACATAGATGATAACTGGAATTTCTTACGTGACAACATACTGCGAGCAACTGAAGAGACTTGTGGCTGGCGCAGAGCTCCGACCAGACAGAGGGTGACCTGATGGTGGAACAGCGCAGTAGATAGGGCCATTAGAGACAAAAGACTAGCATGGAAGGCTTGGAAAAATGGTGGGAGTAGAGACCGATAGTCAGCCGCTAGGAGAGAAGCTAGACGTCAGGTGTACTTAGTACGCAGGGAGGTTGAGAGTAGGAAGTTTGCCAATGTTCTGTGACGGGAAGATCAGAGACGTGCGGTGTTCCACATTGCAAGGCAGTGTCTCAGTGCAAATCAGGATGTTGTTGGAGATAAATGTGTCCGAAATGATGCTGGCGCAGTTAGCGTCTCTGATGCTCAGAAAAAGGAGGCCTAGAAATGTCATTATGAGAGAATGATGAATGTGGAGAACGAATGGGAGAGAGAGAAACTACCCCCTGTAGACCCTACAGTGGGACCAGCTATTTAGATTGACGACAGGGATAGTTGCTAAGTTGCTGAAGACATCAGGAGAAGTAGGAACTAAACTGGTTGCACGCATTGTCAATCAAGCTATATATGGCGGTGTCATACCCAAAGACTGGTGCAGCAGTATTCTCATAAATTGCTACAAAGGTAAAGGGGATGCTCTGGAGAGGAGCCATTATAGGGGCATAAAGCTGATGGATCAGGTTATGAAAGTGACAGAAAGAGTGCGAGTACAACTAATTGGAGAAAGAGTCAAATTAGATGAGACATTTTAGTTTTGTGCCTGGGAAAAGTACAACAGATGCCCTCTTCTCAGTGAGACATCTACAAGAAAGGTTCTTAGAAAGGAATAAGCCACTATACTTAGCTTTTGTTGTCCAAGAGAAGGTCTTTGATAGAGTACCCCGATCTGTCATCTGGTGGTCCCTTAGGAAACAAGGTGTAGAGGAATGGCTAATGAGGACAGTGGAAGCTATGTACAGGGGTGCTCAGTAAAGTGAGAGTATGAATGGAGTTTAGTGAAGAATTCCAGATACAAGTACATCAGTA
>OZ024761.1:5923116-5935616 GCA_964016885.1 Eledone cirrhosa | reverse complement strand
TATGGTGTGGTGGTGGTGGTGGTGGTGGTATATGGTGGTAGTGGTATATGGTGGCGTATTGTGGTGGTGGTGGTGGTGGTGGTATATGGAGCCCTATTGTGGTGGTGGTGGTGATGGTATATGGTGACATATTGTGGTGGTGGTATATAGTGCCATATTGTGGTGGTGGTATATGGTGCCATATTGTGGTGGTGGTGGTGGTGGTATATGGTGCCATATTGTGGTGGTGGTGGTGGTATATGGTGCCATATTGTGGTGGTGGCGGTGATGGTGGTGGTATATGGTGCCATATTGTGGTTGTGGTGGTGGTGATGGTGGTGGTATATGGTGCCATATTGTGGTGGTGGCTGGGATGAGATGTTTGATGGGGGTTGGAGCTGAGTGAATGTGGAATTTTGAGTGGTTTGTGGTGATGGTTATGCTGGAGGTATTGGTGTTAATGGTAGTGGTGTTTGTGATGGTGATGGGATTGGTAGTAGCAGTGGTGGTGATGGTTATGCTGGTGGTAGTAGTGTTAATGGTAGTGGTGGTATTGGTAGTAGCAGTGGTGGTGATGGTTATGCTAGTGGTAGTAGTGCTAGTGGTAGTGGTGTTTATGGTGGTGATGGTGATGGTATTGGTAGTAGCAGTGGTGGTGATGGTCATGCTGGTGGTAGTGGCAGTGGTGGTGATGGTGTTTATGGTGATGGTGATGGTACTGGTAGTAGCAGTGGTGGTGATGGTCATGCTGGTGGTAGTGGCAGTGGTGGTGATGGTGTTTATGGTGATGGTGATGGTACTGGTAGTAGCAGTGGTGGTGATGGTCATGCTGGTGGTAGTGGCAGTGGTGGTGATGGTGTTTATGGTGATGGTGATGGTACTGGTAGTAGCAGTGGTGGTGATGGTAGTGGTTGCGGTTATGGTGGTGTTGGTAGTGGTAGTGGTGGTGGTGGTAGTGGTTGTGTTGGCGGTTGTAGTGGTGATGGTAGTGGCAGTAGTGATGATTGTGATGGTGGTGGTGTTTATGGAGATGGCATTGGTGTTAGTGGTGGTGGTAGTGGTGTTTATAGTGGTGATGGTAGTGGTGGTGTTAGTGGTAATTATAGTAGTGGTGGCATTGGTGCTAGTGGTGGTAGCAGTATAGGTGGTGGCAGTGGTGGTGGTGGTGTGGTAGTGGTGATGGTGGTGGTGGTGGTAGCAGTATAGGTGGTAGTAGTGGTGGTGGTAATATGTACAAATGTTTAGAGGGTCACAGGATGACGGTCGTAGATAAAGATCTTTTATGAGAGATGTTTGATGATGGAGGAGAGATAGAAAGACAGACAGATGTAGAGATAGGGAAGGAAGGAAAGAGAGAAAGAGAGAAGAATAATGAGAGAGAGGAAAAGAAGAAGAAAGAGGAGGCAGAAAGAGGAAGAAAGAGGAGGCTGAAAAAGGAGAGAGGAAGAAAGAAAGGAAGGGGAGTAAAAAAAGAGAGAACGAGAGGAAGAGAAGGGGAATAGAGGAAGAAAGAGAGGAAGAGAGGAAATATAGGAAGAAAGAGAGGAAGAAAGAGAGGAAGAGAAGGGAATATAGGAAGAAAGAGAGGAAGAGGAGGGAATATAGGAAGAAAGAGAGGAAGAGAAGAGAATATAGGAAGAAAGAGAGGAAGAGAAAGGAATATAGGAAGAAAGAGAGGAAGAGAAGGGAATATAGGAAGAAAGAGAGGAAGAGAAGGGGATAGAGGAAGAAAGAGAGGAAGAGAAGGGAATATAGGAAGAAAGAGAGGAAGAGAAGGGGAATATAGGAAGAAAGAGAGGAAGAGAAGGGGATATAGGAAGAAAGAGAGGAAGAGAAGGGATATAGGAAGAAAGAGAGGAAGAGAAGGGAATATAGGAAGAAAGAGAGGAAGAGAAGGGGAATATAGGAAGAAAGAGAGGAAGAGAAGGGGAATATAGGAAGAAAGAGAGGAAGAGAAGGGGATATAGGAAGAAAGAGAGGAAGAGAAGGGGATATAGGAAGAAAGAGAGGAAGAGAAGGGAATATAGGAAGAAAGAGAGGAAGAGAAGGGAATATAGGAAGAAAGAGAGGAAGAGAAGGGGAATATAGGAAGAAAGAGAGGAAGAGAAGGGGAATATAGGAAGAAAGAGAGGAAGAGAAGGGGAATATAGGAAGAAAGAGAGGAAGAGAAGGGAATATAGGAAGAAAGAGAGGAAGAGAAGGGAATATAGGAAGAAAGAGAGGAAGAGAAGGGAATATAGGAAGAAAGAGAGGAAGAGAAGGGAATATAGGAAGAAAGAGAGGAAGAGAAGGGGATATAGGAAGAAAGAGAGGAAGAGAAGGGGATATAGGAAGAAAGAGAGGAAGAGAAGGGGATATAGGAAGAAAGAGAGGAAGAGAAGGGGAATATAGGAAGAAAGAGAGGAAGAGAAGGGGATATAGGAAGAAAGAGAGGAAGAGAAGGGATTATAGGAAGAAAGAGAGGAAGAGAAGGGAATATAGGAAGAAAGAGAGGAAGAGAAGGGAATATAGGAAGAAAGAGAGGAAGAGAAGGGGAATATAGGAAGAAAGAGAGGAAGAGAAGGGAATATAGGAAGAAAGAGAGGAAGAGAAGGGAATATAGGAAGAAAGAGAGGAAGAGAAGGGGATATAGGAAGAAAGAGAGGAAGAGAAGGGGAATATAGGAAGAAAGAGAGGAAGAGAAGGGGATATAGGAAGAAAGAGAGGAAGAGAAGGGAATATAGGAAGAAAGAGAGGAAGAGAAGGGGATATAGGAAGAAAGAGAGGAAGAGAAGGGGAATATAGGAAGAAAGAGAGGAAGAGAAGGGAATATAGGAAGAAAGAGAGGAAGAAAGAGAGGAAGAGAAGGGAATATAGGAAGAAAGAGAGGAAGAGAAGGGAATATAGGAAGAAAGAGAGGAAGAGGAGGGAATATAGGAAGAAAGAGAGGAAGAGAAGGGGATATAGGAAGAAAGAGAGGAAGAGAAGGGGATATAGGAAGAAAGAGAGGAAGAGAAGGGGATATAGGAAGAAAGAGAGAGAGAAGGGGATAGAGGAAGAAAGAGAGGAAGAGAAGGGGATATAGGAAGAAAGAGAGGAAGAGAAGGGGATTGAGGAAGAAAGAGAGGAAGAGAAGGGGAATATAGGAAGAAGAGAGGAAGAGAAGAGGATAGAGGAAGAAAGAGAGGAAGAAAGAGAGGAAGAGAAGGGAATATAGGAAGAAAGAGAGGAAGAGAAGGGGATAGAGGTAGAAAGAGAGGAAGAGAAGGGGAATATAGGAAGAAAGAGAGGAAGAGAAGAGGATAGAGGAAGAAAGAGAGGAAGAAAGAGAGGAAGAGAAGGGAATATAGGAAGAAAGAGAGGAAGAGAAGGGGATAGAGGAAGAAAGAGAGGAAGAGAAGGGGAATATAGGAAGAAAGAGAGGAAGAGAAGGGGAATATAGGAAGAAAGAGAGGAAGAGAAGGGTAATACAGGAAGAAAGAGAGGAAGAGAAGGGGATAGAGGAAGAAAGAGAGGAAGAGAAGGGTAATACAGGAAGAAAGAGAGGAAGAGAAGGGGATATAGGAAGAAAGAGAGGAAGAGAAGGGGAATATAGGAAGAAAGAGAGGAAGAGAAGGGGATATAGGAAGAAAGAGAGGAAGAGAAGGGGATATAGGAAGAAAGAGAGGAAGAGAAGGGGAATATAGGAAGAAAGAGAGGAAGAGAAGGGGAATATAGGAAGAAAGAGAGGAAGAGAAGGGGATAGAGGAAGAAAGAGAGGAAGAGAAGGGGAATATAGGAAGAAAGAGAGGAAGAGAAGAGGATAGAGGAAGAAAATGAAAGAATGTTCGAATAAAAACAAATTTAAAAAATAGCAAAGATGAATGAAAGAAAGAAAGAAAAAGAGGAATGTCTAGAAGGTTGGGTGGGGTGGGGAGGGGAAGGGAAGGGGAAGTGGGTGTGGGAGGAGGCAGGGGGAGAAGGGGGTTGTGGTGTGGAGAACATGGGGGAGGGGTGAATCAAATCAGAAATTAAGCAAAAATAAACAAATAAACAAATCTGTGCTGGGAAACAAATGGAAAATATGTGGGGAGGCGAGGTAGAGGGGGGGGGGGGGAGTGGGATAGCGAGGGAGGTGAGGGATGATGGGGAGGAGGGGTGAGAGACGGGGGGAGAGAGGGATGGGTGGAGAAGAGATGAGATGAGGGTGGGAGGAGTGAGAGAGAGATGGGGTGAGGGTGAGAGAGATGGGGTGACGGAGAGGGTAAGAGAGAGATGGGCTGAGGGAGAGGGAGAGAGAGATGGGCTGGGGGAGAGGGAGAGAGAGATGGGCTGGGGGAGAGGGAGATGGGGTGAGGGAAATATAGTGAGAGAGAGAGGGGGAAGAAGGAGAATTTGAGAAGCTGGAGTAATGGGGGGGGGGGGGTGCTGTTCGACCAAGTGATGGAGAGATATGGGAAAATATTAATTTTGTATGTTATTGTATTATATACATAAACATATACATACACACAAACATATACACATAAACACATACACACACATAAACATATACACATATATATTAACTATATATATATAAACTTAAATACATATATATGTATATATATATATATATATATATATATATAAACTTAAATACATATATATATGTGTATATATATATATATATATATATATGTAAATTTAAATACATATATATATATATATATATATATAAACATAAACATATATATATAAATAAACATATATATAAACATATATAGAAAAGTGCTATAAACATATATATATATATATATATATAAATAAATATATATAAACATGTATATATATATATATAGACACACACACCAAATAAATATATATATATATATATATATATATATAAATATATATATATATATATATATACTTTTTATGCACACAAAAACATTTGATAATCTTTTATTCGAAATGCTTGAGTCCGGAAATGTTTCAGATTTCGTCAGATTTCGGTATGATTACATGTTTACAGGGATAAACTGGGACAGTTGGTGGTGGGGACAGAGTGGAGAGGGGGACAGTTTGGTGGTGGGGACAGAGTGGAGAGGGGGACAGTTTGGTGGTGGGGACAGAGTGGAGAGGGGGACAGTTTGGTGGTGGGGACAGAGTGGAGAGGGGGACAATTGGTGGTGGGGACAGTTGGAGAGGGAGCAGTTGGTGGTGGGGACAGATTGGCGAGTGGGACAGTTGGGACAGTTTGGTGGTGGGGACAGAGAGGAGAGGGGGACAGTTGGGACAGAGTGGTGGTGGGGACAGAGTGGAGAGGGGGACAGTTTGGTAGTGGGGACAGAGTGGAGAGGGGGACAATTGGTGGTGGGGACAGTTGGAGAGGGGGCAGTTGGTGGTGGGGACAGATTGGCGAGTGGGACAGTTGGGACAGTTTGGTGGTGGGGACAGAGAGGAGAGGGGGACAGTTGGGACAGAGTGGTGGTGGGGACAGAGTGGAGAGGGGGACAGTTTGGTAGTGGGGACAGAGTGGAGAGGGGGACAATTGGTGGTGGGGACAGTTGGAGAGGGGGCAGTTGGTGGTGGGGACAGATTGGCGAGTGGGACAGTTGGGACAGTTTGGTGGTGGGGACAGAGAGGAGAGGGGGACAGTTGGGACAGAGTGGTGGTGGGGACAGAGTGGAGAGGGGGACAGTTTGGTGGTGGAGACAGAGTGGAGAGGGGGACAATTGGTGGTGGGGACAGTTGGAGAGGGGGCAGTTGGTGGTGGGGACAGATTGGCGAGGGGGACAGTTGGGACAGTTTGGTGGTGGGGACAGAGAGGAGAGGGGGACAGTTGGTGGCGGGGACAGTTGGAGAGGGGGCAGTTGGTGGTGGGGACAGATTGGCGAGGGGGACAGTTGGAGTGGGTACCCATCTGAACACGTGATTCCTTTACATTTCATAACACATCTACATATACCGTGAAGCCTTTATACAAACGTGGAGTCAGCCCACATTCCGTGGAGTCAGCCCACATTCCGTACGATAGTTTCGTAACAATGTACACGTGTGTTTATGTCTGTACATGTGTTTTTCTGTACATGTGTGTGTGTCTGTACATGTGTATGTATGTACATATGTATGTTTCTGTACATGTGTGTGTGTCTGTACATGTGTGTGTATGTACATGTATGTGTCTGTACATGTGTTTGTCTGTACATGTGTGTGTGTCTGTACATGTGTGTATGTCTGTACATGTGTGTGTCTGTACATGTGTGTGTCTGTACATGTGTGTGTCTGTACATGTGTGTCTGTACATGTGTGTGTCTGTACATGTGTTTGTCTGTACATGTGTGTCTGTACATGTGTGTGTCTGTACATGTGTGTGTCTGTACATGTGTGTCTGTACATGTGTGTGTCTGTACATGTGTTTGTCTGTACATGTGTATGTCTGTACATGTGTATGTCTGTACATGTGTGTGTCTGTACATGTGTATGTATGTACATGTGTGTGTCTGTACATGTGTATGTATGTACATGTGTTTGTCTGTACATGTGTGTTTGTCTATACATGTGTTTGTCTGTACATGTGTATGTCTGTACATGTGTGTCTGTACATGTGTGTGTCTGTACATGTGTATGTCTGTACATGTGTATGTTTGTACATGTGTATGTCTGTACATGTGTGTGTCTGTACATGTGTATGTTTGTACATGTGTATGTCTGTACATGTTTGTCTGTACATGTGTGGGTATGTACATGTGTATGTCTGTACATGTGTATGTTTGTACATGTGTATGTCTGTACATGTGTTTGTCTGTACATGTGTGTGTATGTACATGTGTTTGTCTGTACATGTGTGTGTATGTACATGTGTTTGTCTGTACATGTGTGTGTATGTACATGTGTTTGTCTGTACATGTGTGTGTATGTACATGTGTTTGTCTGTACATGTGTGTTTGTCTGTACATGTTTGTCTGTACATGTGTGTGTCTGTACATGTGTGTATGTCTGTACATGTGTGTGTCTGTACATGTGTGTGTATGTACATGTGTGTGTCTGTACATGTGTGTGTATGTACATGTGTGTCTGTACATGTGTGTCTGTACATGTGTGTATGTCTGTACATGTGTGTGTCTGTACATGTGTGTGTGTCTGTACATGTGTGTATGTCTGTACATGTGTGTATCTGTACATGTGTGTGTATGTACATGTGTGTGTCTGTACATGTGTGTCTGTACATGTGTGTGTCTGTACATGTGTGTTTGTCTGTACATGTGTCTGTACATGTGTGTGTCTGTACATGTGTATGTCTGTACATGTGTATGTCTGTACATGTGTATGTCTGTACATGTGTGTATCTGTACATGTGTATGTCTGTACATGTGTTTGTCTGTACATGTGTGTGTATGTACATGTGTTTGTCTGTACATGTGTTTGTCTGTACATGTGTGTGTCTGTACATGTGTTTGTCTGTACATGTGTGTGTATGTACATGTGTTTGTCTGTACATGTGTGTGTATATACATGTGTGTGTATGTACATGTGTGTGTCTGTACATGTGTTTGTCTGTACATGTGTGTGTCTGTACATGTGTTTGTCTGTACATGTGTGTGTCTGTACATGTGTGTTTGTCTGTACATGTGTTTGTCTGTACATGTGTGTTTGTCTGTACATGTGTGTTTGTCTGTACATGTGTGTATGTCTGTACATGTGTGTCTGTACATGTGTGTGTATGTACATGTGTGTGTCTGTACATGTGTGTCTGTACATGTGTGTCTGTACATGTGTGTGTCTGTACATGTGTGTTTGTCTGTACATGTGTTTGTCTGTACATGTGTGTGTCTGTACATGTGTGTGTGTCTGTACATGTGTGTATGTCTGTACATGTGTGTGTCTGTACATGTGTGTGTGTCTGTACATGTGTGTATCTGTACATGTGTGTGTATGTACATGTGTGTGTCTGTACATGTGTGTGTATGTACATGTGTGTCTGTACATGTGTGTGTCTGTACATGTGTGTGTCTGTACATGTGTATGTCTGTACATGTGTGTCTGTACATGTGTATGTATGTACATGTGTTTGTCTGTACATGTGTGTTTGTCTGTACATGTGTGTTTGTCTGTACATGTGTATGTCTGTACATGTGTATGTCTGTACATGTGTATGTCTGTACATGTGTGTGTCTGTACATGTGTATGTCTGTACATGTGTGTGTCTGTACATGTGTATGTCTGTACATGTGTATGTTTGTACATGTGTATGTCTGTACATGTGTGTGTATGTACATGTGTTTGTCTGTACATGTGTTTGTCTGTACATGTGTGTGTCTGTACATGTGTGTTTGTCTGTACATGTGTTTGTCTGTACATGTGTGTGTATGTACATGTGTGTGTCTGTACATGTGTGTGTCTGTACATGTGTGTGTCTGTACATGTGTGTGTCTGTACATGTGTGTGTCTGTATATGTGTGTGTCTGTACATGTGTTTGTCTGTACATGTGTGTGTATGTACATGTGTGTCTGTACATGTGTGTGTATGTACATGTGTTTGTCTGTACATGTGTGTGTATGTACATGTGTATGTCTGTACATGAGGGTGTCTGTACATGTGTGTGTCTGTACATGTGTTTGTCTGTACATGTGTGTGTATGTACATGTGTGTGTCTGTACATGTGTGTGTCTGTACATGTGTGTGTCTGTACATGTGTGTGTCTGTACATGTGTGTTATGTACATGTGTGTTATGTACATGTGTGTGTCTGTACATGTGTGTGTATGTACATGTGTGTGTATGTACATGTGTGTGTCTGTACATGTGTGTGTCTGTAGATGTGTGTATGTCTGTACATGTGTGTGTCTGTAGATGTGTGTGTGTCTGTACATGTGTGTGTATGTACATGTGTATGTCTGTACATGTGTGTGTCTGTACATGTGTGTGTCTACATGTGTATGTCTGTACATGTGTGTGTCTGTACATGTGTGTGTCTGTACATGTGTGTGTCTGTACATGTGTGTGTCTGTACATGTGTATGTCTGTACATGTGTGTGTCTGTACATGTGTATATCTGTACATGTGTATGTCTGTACATGTGTATATCTGTACATATGTATGTCTGTACACGTGTGTGTCTGTACACGTATGTATGTCTGTATGTGTTTGTACACGTGTGTGTCTGTACATGTGTGTGTCTGTACATGCGTGCGTGTGTGTGTGTGTGTATGTCTGTACATGTGTATGTCTGTACATGTGTATGCCTGTATGTGTGTGTATGTCTACATGTGTATGTATGTACATGTGTATGTCTGTATGTGTGTGTATGTCTACATGTGTATGTATGTACATGTGTATGTCTGTATGTGTGTGTCTGTCTGTATGTATGTCTGTGTGTGTCTGTACATGTGTATATTTGTACATGTGTATGTCTGTACACGTGTGTGTCTGTACACGTGTGTGTCTGTACACGTATGTATGTCTGTATGTGTTTGTACACGTGTGTGTCTGTACATGTGTATGTCTGTACATGTGTGTTTGTCTGTACATGTGTATGTCTGTACATGTGTGTCTGTACATGTGTGTGTCTGTACATGTGTATGTCTGTACATGTGTGTGTCTGTACATGTGTATATCTGTACATGTGTATGTCTGTACACGTGTGTGTCTGTACACGTATGTATGCCTGTATGTGTTTGTACACGTGTGTGTCTGTACATGTGTGTGTCTGTACATGCGTGCGTGTGTGTGTGTGTATGTCTGTACATGTGTATGTCTGTATGTGTGTGTATGTCTACATGTGTATGTATGTACATGTGTATGTCTGTATGTGTGTGTCTGTCTGTATGTATGTGTGTGTATGTCTACATGTGTATGTCTATACATGTGTGTCTGTACATATGCATGTCTGTACATGTGTGTGTCTCTACATGTGTATATATGTCTGTGTGTATGTCTCTACATGTGCATGTCTGTACATGTGTGTGTCTACATGTGTATGTATGTATGTGTGTGTGTCTACATGTGTATGTCTGTGTGTGTGTGGAGAAAGAGAGTAGGTAGAGGGAGAAAGAGAGACTGAGACAGACCACCCAGACAATGAGTAGATAATGAGTGAGGTACTAATCCATTATACACACACACACACGTATATATATATATACAAGGGCGGAGCCCCAGCATGGCCTCAGCCGGATAACTGGAACAGGTAAATGAGTAAAAGAGTAAAAATATATATATTATTAAATTCAGCATCTGATATCTTTATCGCCTTAACTCTCCTGCTCTGAGCCGGTGCTACAGTAAAGCCAGAGTCCTGTTGTTTCTCCAGTGCAAGGCCCCTACAATAGTCCACGGCGATGATAAAAAGGTAGGGAGCCAATGTATCTCCCTGGAGCACTCCAGCCAGTATCTCAAAGAACTCTGTCATCCCATCAGGTGTAATGACTTGGGCTTTGGTGCTAGTGTAGAGCAGTGATATCAGGTTCACTATCCTCTTGGGGATTCCATAAGCCTCTAAGATCTTCATCAGGCAGTAACGGTCCACAGAATCAAAAGCCTTCCTAAAGTCAATGAAAACCATGACCGCAGGAAGGCACTTTGCTCTAGCGCCCTCTAATATCCTCCTCAGCATCAAGATGTGACCGGTGGTTGATCTTCCCTCTCTGAAGCCGTTCTGGTTGTCCCTGAGCTTCTTCTCCATCTCGGGCTGGATCCTGTTAAGAATCATCAGTGCTCCTGAGGGAGCCCCTGCATGGACACACTGGAAGAGGTAGACAGAGGTTAACATATGTTGATGCCCTAAGGAATTTTACCCACCCTAGATAGATAGATAGATAGATAGATAGATAGATAGATAGATAGATAGATAGATATCATTATAAGAAAGTGAATGAAATATATTCGTACACACATAAGTGTGCATTAGGATATATCAAAGCTTAAGACTAGAGACAACCTGCACTGAATGTAAGATTACATAATTCGTTGATTATCTTATAAAATTTAATTAAAAAAATTAAAACAAAATACTGTGGAGTTTGCCAATAGATATGCTGGTAAAGATTATAGAAGCTCAAAACTAATCAAAATCTTTGGTCAATCAGTAACCCCCAAAAGACTGAGGGGGTTTGAAAATTCCCTCAGCCTTTTGGGGTTAGACGCTGAGAGAGGCACAAATTGGAGAGCTCAGAATTAAATAAATTAAGAGTGAACAACCAGTTAAGATTTGTCTTCTAACAAAGTCTGTTGCAACCCGAAATAGCAAATCTTGTGATAGAGTCTTGTGTATAGACACCGTACCTTACATCAATATCCCCACCACCACTGTATCTTACACCACCATCAGCACTACATCATCACCGCCGCCACCACTGTACCTTACATCGATATCCCCACCACCACTGTATCTTACACCACCATCAGCACTACATCATCACCGCCGCCACCACTGTACCTTGCATCGATATCCCCACCACCACTGTATCTTACACCACCATCAGCACTACATCATCACCGCCGCCACCACTGTACCTTGCATCAATATCCCCACCACCACTGTGTCTTACACCACCATCAAACTCCTCACGACATTATCACCGACGCCACCAGCACCAACACACAACTCTAGACCACCAACACGTACGACAACACCATCACCATAACCACCAAAACCACTGCCACCACCACCACCACCAAAACCACTTCCACCACCACCACCACCACCTAAACCACCGCCACCAAAACCACTTCCACCCCCACCCCCCAAATCATCACCACCACCATCACTGCAGCCACCACCACCACCACAACCATCACCACCACCACAACCATCACCACCACCACCACCATCACCCCAGGTTAGTTAAACACAGAGATGCTGGATACATGTGTTGCTAAGAGACGGGGATATTCTAAAGAGGGAGAGGAGGGGGTGGTAAGATGGCGGACAGTCAATACTTTTAAGTTTGGTGGACTGTTGAATGATGCTTCACACTGTTATCTCATGTATTGGTGGGGTGGGCGGGGGCGTGGGGCCAGTGGGGGTGTAGGAGGGAGTGTGGGGTGCGGGGGGGAGTGGTGAGGTTTGTTTATATCTACATATACATACAAACACACACATATATACACACACACATACACATACATACATACAAATACATACACACATACATACAAATACATACATAGACACATACATACAAATACATACATACACACACATACATACATACACACATATAGGCATACATAAACACGCACATATATATACACGCATAGACAGACATACACACATACATACATAAACATACACATATAATATAGACATACATAGATATATACGCACATATTACATACATACATATACACACATATTACATACTGATATATATATATACAATATTAAATAAATGGAAAACTATATTTATAAAACCATATCTATTTCATTATATATATTTCGGGGATATCATATTAACAATATGCTATGCCTTCATCAGACAAAATACAATATAAACAGTTTTATAGATAAATATATTCGACATACCGTAATAAACATCAACTTCATTTGAAGAGGTTCACTCTATATATATATATATATA
>OZ024761.1:5893116-5905616 GCA_964016885.1 Eledone cirrhosa | reverse complement strand
TATACATACCTACACACACATACATAAATAAATACATAAATACACACATACATACACACACATATACGGGGGGTGGAATGGCGTATCAAATTAAAGAATGAATTGAAATCCAGAAACTGTTTTTCCTGGCATTCAATTCAATCCTAAATTATTATTGGAAGAATGTTTTAAATTGCTTCATACGTGCTCTCACTTATCTTCCCTTTCTTCCTCTCCCTACTCTATATCATCTCTCATTCTCCTGATGAAGGACTAGCTTTGGAAACGTCCAAACCCTTCTCCTACTCTAACGAGCGTTGAACTAATATATATTTTCATTGTACCATATCGTTCCTCTGATAGTTTTTCTCGTTGACTTTTCGCATATAAATATACGTGTGTGTGTGTGTGTGTGTGTGTGTGTCTGTGTGTGTTTATAGTACAGAGCTATTTGATTATGTAATAAACAACACAATATAATTATTCCATTACCCAAGGTTTCACGAAGTCAAACGATTCTAAGAGAGGCGTCTGAAACTGTTCATCAGATAGAAATCTTTAATTAAAGATTTCTATCTGATGAACAGTTTCAGACGCTTCTGTTAGAATCGTTTGATTTCGTGAAACCTTGGGTAATGGAATAATTATATTGTGTTGTTTATAACATAATTATATATATTTATATATATATATTAATAAAAGATGGGGGGAGGCCATGTTCAGTTGATTCAGGATTATTTAAAACTCCGTTATAGATTATCTGTGAAATATGTATAACGGAGTTTTAAAAAACCTGAATCAACTGAACATGCCCCCCCCCCCCCCACCTCATCTTCTATCTCAAAACTATTTTTGAAAAGCATTAGAAATGCGCAACCGGTAAAAACTTAAAACCAAAACTGAATACTAACCAATACTATTACTAATTTTTACTTATTCCTAATTAAACTATTTTCACTGGGAACAATTTGTCAGCATTTTCTTTTCCTTTTATCAATATATCATAACTCGTGTGTTACACCTCTATTCTTTTATATATATATATATATATATATATATCCAGTGGGTGTAACTAGGAGTTACTGCAGGTTCACCCGGGTGAGCACTCGATGTTTAGGTTCACTTCTGTGATGATGTGTAGAGCTATACAGAGTGTGTGTATATATATATATATATATATATATATATATATATATATATATATATATATATATATATATATATGCGTCACTCACAAAGTTGGTTACAGAGCAAAATACCTGTTGATAACGTGATATTCCTTGTTCGATCTTTATGCTGAAAGTTTATAGTTTTAAGCAGACAGTACTATTGATTTAGGTGTCATAGAAACCCTGCATTTGGATTTTACCATCAATTCCACTTGGGTCCAGGTCTGTTTTTATCATTTATTTTTTGTTTGACCTGTTTAGCTTGATTTGTTTTTTGGCTTAGGTGGTTAATGCCTTCTTGACCCCTTTTTCAGTTTGTATGGCGCTTTAACATATTGTTTAGCTCTAGTTTTTTTAACTATTGGAGCGCTTGCCAGCATATCTACGATTTTGCGTTTCGTTTCGCTTCTTCTACCAGCCGAAATACGATTCTCGCTGAATTTATATATATATATATATATATATATATATATATATATGCATATACACATACATTGGTGGCGCTTTCTGCATAGGCTAAAACGAAAGTAAAAAAAAAAAAGCCATCTTCATGCAACACAATTGAAATATGTTTAGATCAAGTGATGCCTGTGTTTGAAGTTTTTGTAAAGAAAGACCTTGCATTGGACCAGTCCTTCTCTCTCAACAATGGTGACAAGAAAGGCCTTGCATTGGACCAGTCCCACTCTCTCAACAATGGTGACAGGTACCTATAACAAGGTGACAGGTAGCTGTAACAAGGTGACAGGTGGCTGTAACAAGGTGACAGGTTCCAGTAACAAGGTGACAGGTACCTGTAATGAACAACAGGTCGACATTATTGCCTGCCACAGAGTCGCATGTTTTACATCGGAGTTTTCCTTTTCCTATAACGATATCCTAACAAGAACTAGGGGTCTCTCACTCCCAGGGACCTACTGTACATCGAGACTGATGTTAAAATTACAGAATTAAACAAATAGATATCAAAAATATTACGTATTGCTCGTATCCGACATTTTGCTCTCCTCTGCTAGAGATCTTAAACCTTTTACCCACTTCTGGCATTCATTAATTTCATAGCTTAAAGAACATACAGGCAATTGTTTTCTCCTTTATATATTTTCTCTCTTCTTTACTTTGAAAAAGGACCATTGTCCGAAAAGCCCATTATCTAACCCCTTTAACATTTTCATATGCTGACTTTACTTAGATTATTAATTTTATGTTATTCCGTTTCTTTCATCAACCGAGAAAGCGCGTGGTTTCTGTTTTAGGGTTTTCCGTTGATAATCTCACGGTTATGAGTTAGATTCCGGGCCGTATATTGCGTGCTTGACCAAAACATTTCATTTTACATTACTCCAGTCTGCTCAGCTGAGAAACGAGCGATACCAGTAATTCAAAAGAGCAAAACTTGTCAAACATTGTTATACTGAATCTCCCCCGAGGACTAACTTAAGGGTACATTTGCACGTTAATTCGACGAGCAACTGGATCACTCGTCGTCGGAACCGACGGAGGTCCAACGCACACATGTATACCTTCGCCAATGAAACCCATAAACAAGGGTCTGTATTTGTGCTTCAGTGTTCAAGATTTCACACACACACGCACATATATATATATATATATATATATACTAGCAGTGGTACCCGGAGTTGCACGGGATAAGTTATTTTGGAACGCGGGCCGTCAACAGACCTAATCGTGGAAAAATTGCATGCCTGGACAATATGAAAAGAAAATAAACCGAATACTCTGATGGCTGGATAATCTTTAAGATTTTCCTCTATGAAGCAGGAAAAATGCAGGTTTTCACCTAATGCGTTAATTTCTTTTATGTGCATAATATGCCTTGAAATTTCGGGAAAAATCTGCTAAACGTAACGCCTCAAAAAAGCCTCCAAAAGCTGAAAAAATGAAGTTTTCACTTAATGCGGGCCCTAGGCCATAAAAAGATGGATTTTCTTTGCTCACGGTATGAAGAAGAGACTGACTAATACATAGTTACAATTTCAAGGAAATCGGTCTGACGTAACGCCTCAAAAAGCCCCTAAAAACCTGAATAAAAAACGCAGTTTTTAACCTAATGTGGACCCTAGGGGATAAAAAAAAAATCGGTTGGGTACTTCTCGAGTTTTAGGGATTCAAACTCAAACACACACACACAGACAGACATCCTCAGTTTTATATATATATATATATATATATACATTAGTGCCCCTGCATTCGCGAGGGTTACGTTCTTCAGCACATGCGAAGAGTTAAAAACCGCGAATATTGGACTTGGTCCATAAAAAAGCCTATAAACGTCAAAATATAACGTAAAATATAATTAAAAAAGGAGCGTCTTATGCGAAGGGACGTCTAATGGGCTGACAAATACGGTATATAGTTATTAATAATTTAGCGCTCCCGTTTATTCACGGAATTTTCTTTAGAACCTAACTAATAACTATTTGTGGAAACCACCGTATATTCGCGGAATCAAATACATTCCGCGGGTTTTTAAGGCTTTTTTCCTGGCAATATATATATATATATTTTACGCTAAATTAATAATAACAATATACCGAATTTTCCGGCCTATTGGACGCTCCTTTTTTTAATTATATTTTACGTTGTATTTTGACGTTTATAGGTATTTTTATGGACCACGTCCAGTATTCGCGGGTGCTCTAAGAACGTAACCCTAGCGAATACCGGGGCACTACTGCATATATATATATATATATATATATATAATAATAATTATAATACAAGGACGAATGGTTACTCCTTCATTACGTTTATTGATTGGTGACGTGAGTTTCGCAACTGATCAGCTCAAGGTTCGATCTGTATCAATCTGGCCTGACTCTGGAATAAAAAGCTCATCAGATCTCTGTAGATGTATTATTATATTACAATGCTTTGACGCATAGAGTTACGGCCCTTGCCATTCTGAGTTCAAATCCGGCCAAGGTTAACTTTGCCTTTCATCCTTACGGGGTCGATAAAGTAAAGTACCAGTAATGTACTGGGTAATTGCTGGCCTTGTGCCAAAAGTAGAAACAATTATATTACACTCTGTCTAGCTCTACACCTCGCCACTGACGTGAACCTAAACATTGAGTGCTCACCTGGGTGAACCTACAGTAACTTCATGTTACACTCCCTGGATATATATATATATATATATATATATATATATATATATATATATATATTTGTTTTGCAAGGTTTTTGATACGAAACCGTGTGTCGAAACAAATATTGTACACACACGCAAATGCACGCGCAGAGACGGAGACAAGAAGAAATAAATAAATAGATAAATAAAATAAAAATTGTGCAGACATACAATACAATAGGAGGGAACACAATAGTACCACTGATGATGTTGCAAATGTGCAACGAAAGAACTTTGTTAGACTATGTATATATATATATTTATAACTGTATTTTTAACCGCTGGTCAGTCAGTGATAAACATTGAGGACCAAATAAATTAACTGTGGAGATATAAAAGATACAGAAGCGAAAACCAACCAAACATTGAGTGTGTTCTGTTATTATTTCTGGCAATATTATTACAACAATAACGGTGGATTGGCAGTATCGGTGGAGGGTCGGACGCCATGCTTTCCAGCATAGTTACGTCCCTTTACGATCTGAGTTCAAATCCCGCCGAGGTTGACTTTGCCTTTCATCCTTACGGGGTCGATAAAATAATGTACCAGTAATGCACTGGGTAATTGCTGGCCTTGTGCCTAAAGTAGAAACAATTATTGTTATTGAATTGGCAGTATCGGTAGAGGGTCGGACGCCATGCTTTCCAGCAGAGTTACGTCCCTTTACGGTCTGAGTTCAAATCCCGCCGAGGTTGACTTTGCCTTTCATCCTTACGGGGTCGATAAAATAAAGTACCAGTAATGCACTGGGTAATTGCTGGCCTTGTGCCTAAAGTAGAAGCAATTATTACAACAATATGACCCTCCCCAAGTATAACAATATATATATATATATATATATATATATCATCATCATCATCATCCTCACTCGTCGATTACTGTCGAGATGATGAATCTCACTCTCATGCCCCAGAATTCCCTGTCCCCCATCGCTGCCCCCAGGTCCTGTCTGCTGATTCCCGTATCCCTAGAGATAACGTTAGGGAATGACAGCTTCCTACTCCTAGTCAGGCTGGAGTCAGGGTTCCAGGGCAAGTAAACAATAAAAAACAGAAAAACGAAGAGGCAGTACTAGTGTTATGGATTGGCAGTATCGGTAGAGAGTTTGACGCCATGCTTTGCAGCAAAGAGTTACGGCCCTTTATGGTCTGAGTTCAAATCCTGCTGAGATTAACTTTGCCTTTCATCCTTACGGGGTCGATAAAATAAAGTACCAACAATGCACTGGGATAATTGCTGGCCTTGTGCCAGAAACAATTATTATTAGCGTTGGGCTTACAATCGTGAGTTTATGACTTCGATTCGGGCGGTGTGATGTGTCCTTGGGCAAGACACTTTATTTCACATTGCTGAAGTTCACTCAGCTGTAGAAATGAGTTGTGACGTCACGGTATCAGTCATTGCCTTTCCCTTGGACATCATCGGTGGAGAGGGGGAGACTATGCATGGTCCACTGCTGGTCTTCCACAAACAACCTTGCCCGAACTTGTGCCTCGGAGAGGGAACTTTCTAGGTATGAACCCCATGGTCATTAGTTACCATATATTATGCGGTGGATTGGCAGTATCAGTAGAGGGTCGGACGCCATGCTTTGTAGCAATGAGTTACGGCCCTTTATGGTCTGAGTTCAAATCCTGCCGAGGTTAACTTTGCCTTTCATCCTTATGGGGTCGATAAAATAAAGTACCAGTAATACACTGGTAATTGCTGGCCTTGTGCCGCCAAAAGTAGAAACAATTATAATATACACACACACACATTATATATATATATATATATATATATATATATATATATATATATGTATAATAAACAATACAATATAATTACCTCATTACCAGAGGTTTCCCGAATAAGACAATACGAAAAACGTCCTTATTCGTTCGTCGGACAAGGCAATAACAAGTATTGCCTTGTCCGACGAACGAATGGGGACGTTTTTTTCGTATTCGTCTTATTCGGGAAACCTCTGATAATGAGGTAATTATATTGTATTGTTTATTATACATTAAATTTTGCTCTGGTACTTACATAGAGCACTCTTCACTCCTATGACTTTTTCAATTTTCAACGGAAACTTCAATACATATATATATATACATATATATATACACTAGCCGAATTACTCGCGCCTTGCTGCGATTCACACATTTTTTTTTTTTTTGTAAGAAAATAATGATTAATTTTAAATCAGTGATATCATTTTTGATGAAAAACTCTGCATTTCAATATTACTCAATGTAAAATGTGATCCAGGGAAAATTGGAAAACATTATTTTTTGTAATATATCAAATCAAAATTACAATTACATTATTAAATCTTATTCTTATTTTCTTTCTCGTAAATAATTTTTTTCAAAATATCAATTCAAAACTTTTGTGAATAGGCATCATATCTTGTCATTTACCTATGGTTTAAATTTCATATAAATCAAAGGGAAAACATTTTCAGCGGGGGTTTTGTGCCCCCGGGGAACACTTTGATTAAAATAAAATATACTTATCCAAGTACCCTGGGCAATGTAGTTTCAGAATATATATGGTTATGGGGGTCTGTCTCCAAAACCATAGGCGTAGCTCGTGAACAAACAAACAAACAGACAGGAATACAACTTTATATATATAGATATATATGTGTGTATGGGTAAGGATAAAGAATATAATTCAGAAGGAATAGGAAGGTCGTTACTCAAAACTATTTCTTCGGAGTTTTCAACAAGGAGAGGACTAGTGTTTGAAGTCTATGCCGCCACGATCCTCTCAAGCAGAAGAAGTAATATAGTAGACAAATTAATTAATTATTTCCATGTCACAAAATATCTCCCCTAATATGGTCAGGATGACAGATAAGTTACGTGAGTCTCTTAGTTCTGTTATATCACAGACAAGCGTTCAAATAGCGAAAAAACATATGAGGAAAATAAAGGATGAGATGCGAAGTTAAAGAAGATATTGTTATCTTTTGCTCTGGTAGCGGTTCCGTTGTCCACCCCTTTAACCTGCCTTTTGTTGTATGTGGTCCTAGATGTGTGTACTACCTGCTGGTGTGTTGTATGTGGTCCTAGATGTGTGTATTACCTGCTGGTGTGTTGTATGTGGTCCTAGATGTGTGTTGTATGTGGTCCTAGATGTGTGTACTACCTGCTTGTGTGTTGTATGTG
Organism: Eledone cirrhosa; assembly: GCA_964016885.1. Taxonomy (NCBI): domain Eukaryota; kingdom Metazoa; phylum Mollusca; class Cephalopoda; order Octopoda; family Eledonidae; genus Eledone; species Eledone cirrhosa. Next base: position 5,898,152 of record OZ024761.1, on the reverse strand, counting down.
GTCCTAGATGTGTGTATTACCTGCTGGTGTGTTGTATGTGATCCTAGATGTGTGTACTACCTGCTTGTGTGTTGCATGTGGTCCTAGAAGTGTGTTGAAGTGGTCCTAGATGTATGTATTACCTGCTGGTGTGTTGTATGTGGTCCTAGATGTGTGTATTACCTGCTGGTGTGTTGTATGTGGTCCTAGATGTGTGTACTACCTGCTTGTGTGTTGTATGTGGTCCTAGATGTGTGTATTACCTGCTGGTGTGTTGTATGTGGTCCTAGATGTATGTATTACCTGCTGGTGTATTGTATGTAGTCCTAGATGTGTGTATTACCTGCTTGTGTGTTGTATGTGATCCTAGATGTGTGTATTACCTGACTGTGTGTTGTATGTGGGCCTAGATATATGTATTACCTGCCTCTGTGTGTTTTTCTCTGTTTTTTTAAATTATTTGCAATGTTATTTATACAGTTCTTCCGTGAATAAAATATTGTTACAGGGGAACCTAAACACGGTGGACCTTGTTTGCGATAGCAGAAATAATGGTTTCTGAATTAGGGACAAGGCAAACCATTTCGGGGGATGGTAAAGTCGATTAAACCTACCCCAATGCGTTACAGGTACTTTATTTTATCGACCATGTAAGGATGAAAGGCAAAGCTATCTTCGGCAGGATTTGAACTTAGACCGTAGAGGGACGTAACGATATACTATAAAGCATGTCCGATACAAAGCAAAAATATTATTTCAGATTAAGTGTACAGATATTCCTTGTGGTGTAATACATATCTAGTTATATTGTTCCAGCTACCATATAGTATGTATCATATAATTATGTACTTACATAGAACCGCATGCAAGAACTATGTCCATAGAAGCATTTTCTGTTTAAAACTGCGACCACATGTTCACAGGCAAAAAGACGCTTTTGATTGCGTCACCGCATCTACACCGGTGTAAGCTTTGTGAAGTCCCGCGTCAAACAATCATCCGGGGTATAGTTAATTTGTACAACAACCATGTGTGAAAGCGCCTGACTTTGTGCTTAGGGAATTCGGTTGACCATCGTAAGGTGATGAGTTCGATTCCCGCCGGCGGCGTACTGTGCCCTTGACCAAGACGTTGCTCCAGCCCACTGTGTCCTTGAGCAAGACACTTTATTTCACGTTGCTCCAGTCCACTGTGTCCTTCAGCAAGACACTTTATTTCACGTTGCTCCAGTCCACTGTGTCCTTCAGCAAGACACTTTATTTCACGTTGCTCCAGTCCACTGTGTCCTTAAGCAAGACACTTTATTTCACGTTGCTCCAGTCCACTGTGTCCTTGAGCCAGACACTTTATTTCACGTTGCTCCAGTCCACTGTGTCCTTAAGCAAGACACTTTATTTCACGTTGATCCAGTCCACTGTGTCCTTAAGCAAGACACTTTATTTCACGTTGCTCCAGTCCACTGTGTCCTTAAGCAAGACACTTTATTTCACGTTGCTCCAGTCCACTGTGTCCTTAAGCAAGACACTTTATTTCACGTTGCTCCAGTCCACTGTGTCCTTGAGCCAGACACTTTAATTCACGTTGCTCCAGTCCACTGTGTCCTTCAGCAAGACACTTTATTTCACGTTGCTCCAGTCCACTGTGTCCTTGAGCCAGACACTTTATTTCACATTGCTCCAGTCCACTGTGTCCTTCAGCAAGACACTTTATTTCACATTGCTCCAGTCCACTGTGTCCTTAAGCAAGACACTTTATTTCACGTTGCTCCAGTCCACTGTGTCCTTAAGCAAGACACTTTATTTCACGTTGCTCCAGTCCACTGTGTCCTTAAGCAAGACACTTTATTTCACGTTGCTCCAGTCCACTGTGTCCTTGAGCCAGACACTTTATTTCACGTTGCTCCAGTCCACTGTGTCCTTAAGCAAGACACTTTATTTCACGTTGCTCCAGTCCACTGTGTCCTTGAGCCAGACACTTTATTTCACGTTGCTCCAGTCCACTGTGTCCTTAAGCAAGACACTTTATTTCACGTTGCTCCACTCCACTGTGTCCTTGAGCAAGACACTTTATTTCACGTTGCTCCAGTCCACTCAGCTGCGTGCGATTCTACGTTTAGCTCTTCACCAGTTTCGATATCCCTAACAGAGTGTTAATAATAATAAGCGGAGACGACGTATCTATGTATTGATGTCATAACCGTATGTTGTTGACGGCTGAGAGAAAAGAGTACTCAATACCGAAGTAGAGTTTAAATGCTCATTTTATTAAGGTTAACTACAGTCTTATTACTCTGTAGTTTCGCCTGCTTCTCACACGGCACACGGCCATAGGGCGTTACATTGTTATTTCCTTCCCACTTCTGTGTGTGTGTGTGTGTGTGTATATATATATATATATATATATATATATATATATATATATATATATATATATATATATATATATATATATATATATATATATATATATATATTAAGTAGTACAGATTAAAGTTTAAGCAGCGATTCCTTGCTTAGACTTTAATCTGTACTAATAATAACTATTTGTTCTACGGGTTTATATATATTTAGACTAGCTGAATGACCCGGCGTTGATCGCTTTACTGCTGTTCTTATTCAGATTAGTAAACAATAAATATGAGGATATATTTTTTTTCTCATAATTATTTCCAAATACCTATATTTTTTTTTTTTTAAATCAAAATTGTAATGATAATAGAATTTAGATATGAAAATCTGTCAATCTTGAAGCACCTCTGTGTAAACAATATTCATTGTGTAATTTTTTGTTCATGTCCAAATGAATAAATTGGTGCTGCTTCCAAATCGTGAGCAACCAACATAGAGTTGACCGTGGGAGAAACATGTAGTAGAGAGATGAAGTCCAACTACCTTGAGGGATTGACCGTAAGATTTGTTAATTGAAATAACAAAACTTAGTTTGACTGGAAACTGAAGCCTCATCAAATGGAACAGCTGTAGGTATGAGGGGATTTTTAGAATAAAGACAATTTTTTCAATATTGTAAACAAATAAGTATCTACATCCAAAAGAAATATATATTAGAGTTAGGCATCGAGTTACGGCCCTTGCCATTCTGAGTTCAAATCCCGCCGAGGTTAACTCTGCCTTTCATCGTTACGGGGTCGATAAAATAAAGTACCAGTAATGCACTGGATAATTGCTGGCCTTGTGCCAAAAGTAGAAACAATTATTTTTTCAAAGTGGTGGATTGGCAGTATCGGTAGAGGGTCGGACGCCATGCTTTCCAGCAGAGTTACGTCCCTTTACGATCTGAGTTCAAATCCCGCCGAGGTTGACTTTGCCTTTCATCCTTACGGGGTCGATAAAATAAAGTACCAGTAATGCACTGGATACTTGCTGGCCTTGTGCCAAAAGTAGAAACAATTATTTATTCAAAGTGGTGGATTGGCAGTATCGGTAGAGGGTCGGACGCCATGCTTTCCAGCAGAGTTACGTCCCTTTACGATCTGAGTTCAAATCCCGCCGAGGTTGACTTTGCCTTTCATCCTTACGGGGTCGATAAAATAAAGTACCAGTAATGCACTGGATAATTGCTGGCCTTGTGCCAAAAGTAGAAACAATTATTTTTTCAAAGTGGTGGATTGGCAGTATCGGTAGAGGGTCGGACGCCATGCTTTCCAGCAGAGTTACGTCCCTTTACGATCTGAGTTCAAATCCCGCCGAGGTTGACTTTGCCTTTCATCCTTACGGGGTCGATAAAATAAAGTACCAGTAATGCACTGGATAATTGCTGGCCTTGTGCCTAAAGTAGAAACAATTATTCTTATTCTTAGCATATTGACTGTTGCCCAGTTGTCTGGACTCCTAACTTCTAACTTTTAACGTCTGAAATTTCGAAATTTTTTCGAGAGCAGAAGGGAACTTTCTCGCTGCAGGGTGATTATCCTCCCATAAACAGATAGTGGGTACAAATGCACCGAATTCCTACTGGTTACCAAGCTAGCAGTAAATTTTGGCTGGCTTGAACTCCCACTGACCATATCGAGTTGTCGGCCAAGGAGGTGGGGGATTGGTGGACAGAGAGAACAGACGACGTTGGTAGTATTCTGGGTGTAGGTTAAGTGGTCAACCACCCACACCTCTGCGACTGCGCAGCGCTGTCGGGATGACCTGAAACCAGAGGGGGCGGACAGATTGTTTTAGTCCGCTCCCTTGTTACCTTTTAATCAATATTTGCTGTCTGAAGAGATCACGATGTTTATCGTCATTGAAATATATATAACAGCTCAAATAAATAAAGTACTCTAACATCTTCAACTTCGCATTTTCCTCTTTATTATTATACTCCGTCACCCCTGTTTTGAGGAAGTGATATGACGTTGAGTGTTAGAAGTGTATTGCATCCTTGTATACCGAATATATATATATATATATATGTAATAAACAACATAAGACAATTATTCCATTTACCAAAGGTTTCACGAAGACAGACGAACCCAACAGTGACGTCTGATATCGCTCACCAGAATGAAAATATGACCGACTTCAGACGTCTTTGTTGAGCTCGTCTGTCTTCGTGGTGAAACCTTTGGTAAATGGAATAATTGTCTTATGTTGTTTATTACATAATTAAATAGCTCTGTAGCATACATAGAGCACTCTCCTTTCCTTCACGCTACGAAAGTACTTCATACACACACACACACACACACACACACACACACACACACACACACACACACACATATATATATATATATATATATATATATATATATATATATATATATATATATATGTGTGTGTGTGTGTGTGTGTGTGTGTAGGAGTTGTATTAATTTGTTGGAATTCCGAAAAACATAAATGTTTATAACTGATTTAGAGCACTCAACAAGTTACTGGAGTAAATATTACAAGATAATAACTGGAAACTATATTTATAAAACCATATTTATTTTATTATATATATTTCAAGGGCGACCAAGCCAATCTTGGTGCGCTTTCATCAGATAAAATACAAAATTTGTTTTATAAATAATGACATACCCATGGAAATCACACCTTAACGGTCCG
>OZ024761.1:5868116-5883116 GCA_964016885.1 Eledone cirrhosa | reverse complement strand
TATCACTACCTCAATGGTAAACCTCTCTAGCAATGGTATGACTGTATGTAGCTCAGTGGTATAGCTATCACTACCTCAATGGTAAACCTCTCTAGCAATGGTATGACTGTATGTAGCTCAGTGGTATAGCTATCACTACCTCAATGGTAAACCTCTCTAGCAATGGTATGACTGCATGAGGTTCAGTGGCATACCGACCAATACCTCAATGGTAAACCTCTACAGCAATGGTATGACTGTATGGAGCTCAGTGGTATAGCTACCTATACCTCAATGGTAAACCACTCTAGCAATGGTATGACTGTATGCAGCTCAATGGTATAGCTACCTATACCTCAATGGTAAACCTCTGCAGCAATGGTATAACTGTATATAGCTCAGTGGTATAGCTACCTATACCTCAATGGTAAACCTCTCCAGCAATGGTATGACTGTATGTAGCTCAGTGGTATAATTACCTATACCTCAATCGTAAACCTCTCTAGCAATGGTATGACAGTATGTAGCTCAGTGGTATAGCTACCTATACCTCAATGGTATAGCTACCTATACCTCAATGGTATAGCTACCTACACCTCAATGGCAAACCACTCCAGCAATGGTATGACTGTATGTAGATCAGTGGTATAGCTACCTATACCTCAATGGTAAACCTCTACAGCAATGGTATGACTGTATGTAGCTCAGTGGTATAGCTACTTATACCTCAATGGTAAACCTCTCCAGCAATGGTATGACTGTATGTAGCTCATTGGTATAGCTACCCATACCTCAATGGTAAACCACTCTAGCAATGGTATGACTGTATGTAGCTCAGTGGTATAATTACCTATACCTCAATGGTATAATTACCTATACCTCAATGGTAAACCTCTCCAGCAATGGTATGACTGTATGTTGCTCAGTGGTATACTACCTATACCTCAATGGTAAAACTTTCCAGCAATGGTATGACTGTATGTAGCTCAGTGGTATAGCTACCTATACCTCAATGGTAAACCTCTCTAGCAATGGTATGACTGTATGTAGCTCAGTGGTATAGCTATAACTACCTCAATGGTAAACCTGTCTAGCAATGGTATGACTGTATGTAGCTCAGTGGTATAGCTACCTATACCTCAATGGTAAACCTCTCTAGCAATGGTATGACTGTATGTAGCTCAGTGGTATAGCTATCACTACCTCAATGGTAAAGCTCTCCAGCAATGGTATGACTGTATGTAGCTCAGTGGTATAGCTACCTATACCTCAATGGTAAACCTCTCCAGCAATGGTATGATTGTATGTAGCTCAGAGGTATAGCTATCGCTACCGCAATGGTAAATCACTCTAGCAATGGTATGAACTCATGAGGCTCAGTGGCATACCGACCTATACCTCAATGGTAAACTTCTCTAGCAATGGTATGACTGTATGTAGCTCAGTGGTATAGCTACCTATACCTCAATGGTAAACCTCTCCAGCAATGGTATGACTGTATGTAGCTCAGTGGCATACCGACCTATACCTCAATGGTAAACCACTCTAGCAATGGTATGACTGTATGCAGCTCAATGGTATAGCTACCTATACCTCAATGGTAAACCTCTGCAGCAATGGTATAACTGTATATAGCTCAGTGGTATAGCTACCTATACCTCAATGGTAAACATCTCTAGCAATGGTATGACTGTATGTAGCTCAGTGGTATAGCTACCTATACCTCAATGGTAAACCTCTGCAGCAATGGTATAACTGTATATAGCTCAGTGGTATAGCTACCTATACCTCAATGGTAAACATCTCTAGCAATGGTATGACTGTATGTAGCTCAGTGGTATAATTACCTATACCTCAATGGTAAACCTCTCCAGCAATGGTATGACTGTATGTAGCTCAGTGGTATAATTACCTATACGTCAATGGTAAACCTCTCTAGCAATGGTATGACTGTATGTAGCTCAGTGGTATAATTACCTATACCTCAATGGTAAACCACTCTAGCAATGGTATGAGTGTATGTAGCTCAGTGGTATAATTACCTATACGTCAATGGTAAACCTCTCTAGCAATGGTATGACTGTATGTAGCTCAGTGGTATAGATACCTCCACCTCAATGGCAAACCTCTCTCGCAAGGGTATGACTGCATGTAGCACAGTGGTATAGCTATCTATACCTCAATGGTAAACCTCTCCAGCAAAGGTATGGCTGTATGTAACTCAGTGGTATAGCAATCTATACGTCAATGGTAAACCTATATCTGTCTCAATGGTATAGCGATATCCGTCTCAGTGGTATAGCTGTATCTGTCCCAACGGTATAGCTATATCTGTCTCAATTGTATACTATACCTGTGTCAGTGGTATAGCTATCCCTGTCTCAGTGGTATAGCTATCTCTGTCTCAGTGGTATAGCTACCTCTGTCTCACTGGTATAGCTATATTTACCTCGGTGGTATAGCTATCTCTGTCTCAATGGTAAAGCTATCTCTGTCACAGTGGTATAGCTATATCTGTCCCAATGGTAAAGTATACCTGTCTCAGTGCTATAGCTCTCCCTGTCTCAGTGGTATAGCTACCCCTGTCTCAGTGGTATAGCTATCTCTGTCACAGTGGTATAGCTATCTCTGTCTCAGTGGTATAGCTATCCCTGTCTCAGTGGTATAGCTATCCTTGTCTCAGTAGTATAGCCATATGTGTCTCAGTTGTATAGCTATCTCTGTCTCAGTGGTATAGCTATTTCTGACTCAGTGGTATAGCTATACCTGTCTCAGTTGTATAGCTCTATCTGACTCAGTGGTATAGCTCTATCTGACTCAGTGGTATAGCTATATCTGACTCAGTGGTATAGCTATATCTGTCTCAGTGGTATAGCTATATCTGTCTCAGTGGTATAGCTATCCCTGTCTCAGTGGTATAGCTATATCTGTCTCAGTGGTATAGCTATATCTGTCTCAGTGGTATAGCTATCCCTGTCTCAGTGGTATAGCTATCTCTGTCTCAGTGGTATAGCTATCCCTGTCTCAGTGGTATAGCTATCTCTGTCTCAGTGGTATAGCTATATCTGTCTCAGTGGTATAGCTATACCTGTCTCAGTGGTATAGCTATACCTGTCTCAGTGGTATAGCTATCCCTGTCTCAGTGGTATAGCTATATCTGTCTCAGTGGTATAGCTATCTCTGTCTCAGTGGTATAGCTATCCCTGTCTCAGTGGTATAGCTATCTCTGTCTCAGTGGTATATCTATCTCTGTCTCAGTGGTATAGCTATATCTGTCTCAGTGGTATAGCTATCTCTGTCTCAGTGGTATAGCTATACCTGTCTCAGTGGTATAGCTATCCCTGTCTCAGTGGTATAGCTATACCTGTCTCAATGGTATAGCTATCTCTGTCTCAGTGGTATAGCTATCTCTGTCTCAGTGGTATAGCTATCCCTGTCTCAGTGGTATAGCTATCTCTGTCTCAGTGGTATAGCTATCTCTGTCTCAGTGGTATAGCTATCCCTGTCTCAGTGGTATAGCTATCTCTGTCTCAGTGGTATATCTATCTCTGTCTCAGTGGTATAGCTATATCTGTCTCAGTGGTATAGCTATCTCTGTCTCAGTGGTATAGCTATACCAGTCTCAGTGGTATAGCTATCCCTGTCTCAGTGGTATAGCTATACCTGTCTCAATGGTATAGCTATCTCTGTCTCAGTGGTATAGCTATCTCTGTCTCAGTGGTATAGCTATCCCTGTCTCAGTGGTATAGCTATCTCTGTCTCAGTGGTATAGCTATCCCTGTCTCAGTGGTATAGCTATCCCTGTCTCAGTGGTATAGCTATCTCTGTCTCAGTGGTATAGCTATATCTGTCTCAGTGGTATAGCTATACCTGTCTCAGTGGTATAGCTATCTCTGTCTCAGTGGTACAGCTATACCTGTCTCAGTGGTATAGCTATACCTGTCTCAGTGGTATAGCTATCCCTGTCTCAGTGGTATAGCTATCCCTGTCTCAGTGGTATAGCTATACCTGTCTCAGTGGTATAGCTATCTCTGTCTCAGTGGTATAGCTATCTCTGTCTCAGTGGTATAGCTATCTCTGTCTCAGTGGTATAGCTATACCTGTCTCAGTGGTATAGCTATCTCTGTCTCAGTGGTATAGCTATCTCTGTCTCAGTGGTATAGCTATATCTGTCTCAGTGGTATAGCTATACCTGTCTCAGTGGTATAGCTATCCCTGTCTCAGTGGTATAGCTATACCTGTCTCAGTGGTATAGCTATCCCTGTCTCAGTGGTATAGCTATCTCTGTCTCAGTGGTATAGCTATCTCTGTCTCAGTGGTATAGCTATCCCTGTCTCAGTGGTATAGCTATCCCTGTCTCAGTGGTATAGCTACCTCTGTCTCAGTTGTATAGCTATATCTGTCTCAGTGGTATAGCTATCTCTGTCTCAGTGGTATAGCTATCTCTGTCTCAGTGGTATAGCTATCCCTGTCTCAGTGGTATAGCTATATCTGTCTCAGTGGTATAGCTATATCTGTCTCAGTGGTATAGCTATATCTGTCTCAGTGGTATAGCTATCCCTGTCTCAGTGGTATAGCTATCTCTGTCTCAGTGGTATAGCTATCTCTGTCTCAGTGGTATAGCTATCCCTGTCTCAGTGGTATAGCTATCTCTGTCTCAGTGGTATAGCTATCTCTGTCTCAGTGGTATAGCTATATCTGTCTCAGTGGTATAGCTATATCTGTCTCAGTGGTATAGCTATCTCTGTCTCAGTGGTATAGCTATCCCTGTCTCAGTGGTATAGCTATCTCTGTCTCAGTGGTATAGCTATATCTGTCTCAGTGGTATAGCTATCCCTGTCTCAGTGGTATAGCTATCTCTGTCTCAGTGGTATAGCTATCTCTGTCTCAGTGGTATAGCTATCCCTGTCTCAGTGGTATAGCTATCTCTGTCTCAGTGGTATAGCTATCCCTGTCTCAGTTGTATAGCTATATCTGTCTCAGTGGTATAGCTATCTCTGTCTCAGTGGTATAGCTATACCTGTCTCAGTGGTATAGCTATATCTGTCTCAGTGGTATAGCTATCCCTGTCTCAGTGGTATAGCTATATCTGTCTCAGTGGTATAGCTATCTCTGTCTCAGTGGTATAGCTATCCCTGTCTCAGTGGTATAGCTATATCTGTCTCAGTGGTATAGCTATCTCTGTCTCAGTGGTATAGCTATCCCTGTCTCAGTGGTATAGCTATACCTGTCTCAGTGGTATAGCTATCTCTGTCTCAGTGGTATAGCTATATCTGTCTCAGTGGTATAGCTATCCCTGTCTCAGTGGTATAGCTATCCCTGTCTCAGTGGTATAGCTATATCTGTCTCAGTGGTATAGCTATCTCTGTCTCACTGGTATAGCTATATTTACCTCAGTGGTATAGCTATCTCTGTCTCAGTGGTATAGCTATACCTGTCTCAGTGGTATAGCTATATCTGTCTCAGTGGTATAGCTATCCCTGTCTCAGTGGTATAGCTATATCTGTCTCAGTGGTATAGCTATCTCTGTCTCAGTGGTATAGCTATCCCTGTCTCAGTGGTATAGCTATATCTGTCTCAGTGGTATAGCTATCTCTGTCTCAGTGGTATAGCTATCCCTGTCTCAGTGGTATAGCTATCTCTGTCTCAGTGGTATAGCTATCCCTGTCTGAGTGGTATAGCTATACCTGTCTCAGTGGTATAGCTATCCCTGTCTGAGTGGTATAGCTATATCTGTCTCAGTGGTATAGCTATATTTACCCCAATGGTATAGCTATATATACCCCAATGGTATAGCTATATATACCCCAATGGTATAGCTATATATACCCCAATGGTATAGCTATATTTACCCCAATGGTATAGCTATATATACCCCAATGGTATAGCTATATATACCCCAATGGTATAGCTATATATACCTCAATGGTATAGCTATTTATACTTCAGTGGTAGAGGCATCTAGAAAAAAACATTGGCAGCCAGGACGATGGAGAAAGTCATCAAAAGGGTGTAGTGTGGTCCTTAATTATTTTATCGAGCAGATCTGATAGTGACTATGAAGCAGTTCATGACCTCTAGCGGTGTCACGTGACACCCGAAATAGGTAGAAATTACAGACCTAGACAATAGAACTAATCACACAGGAGGTTGATTTTCAAATAATTTAAAGATCGCCCGACAGATGTCAGACATGCATATAACAGCCAGAAGTACATAATACAGAGACACTGAATTAATATTAGAAAAGTATAACATTCAACTTAGAATTATCGGGACATCTGTTACAAGAGAGAATTATCTCTTGAGTATTTACGTTACTCTATATATACTATTGTATTTTCACAGTAAAGGCTTTACCTCACATAATATCTCACATAACATTTACATTACTCTATATATACTATTGTATTTTCACAGTAAAGGCTTTACCTCACATAATATCTCACATAACATTTACATTACTCTATATATACTATTATATTTTCACAGTAAAGGCTTTACCTCACATAATATCTCACATAACATTTACATTACTCTATATATACTATTATATTTTCACAGTAAAGGCTTTACCTCACATAATATCTCACATAACATTTACATTACTCTATATATACTATTATATTTTCACAGTAAAGGCTTTACCTCACATAATATCTCACAACATTTACATTACTCTATATATACTATTATATTTTCACAGTAAAGGCTTTACCTCACATAATATCTCACATAACATTTACATTACTCTATATATACTATTATATTTTCACAGTAAAGGCTTTACCTCACATAATATCTCACATAACATTTACATTACTCTATATATACTATTATATTTTCACAGTAAAGGCTTTACCTCAGATAATATCTCACATAACATTTACATTACTCTATATATACTATTATATTTTCACAGTAAAGGCTTTACCTCACATAATATCTCACATAACATTTACATTACTCTATATATACTATTATATTTTCACAGTAAAGGCTTTACCTCACATAATATCTCACATAACATTTACATTACTCTATATATACTATTGTATTTTCACAGTAAAGGCTTTACCTCACATAATATCTCACATAACATTTATATTACTCTATATATACTATTATATTTTCACAGTAAAGGCTTTACCTCACATAATATCTCACATAACATTTACATTACTCTATATATACTATTGTATTTTCACAGTAAAGGCTTTACCTCACATAATATCTCACATAACATTTACATTACTCTATATATACTATTGTATTTTCACAGTAAAGGCTTAACCTCACATAATATCTCACATAACATTTACATTACTCTATATATACTATTGTATTTTCACAGTAAAGGCTTTACCTCACATAATATCTCACATAACATTTACATTACTCTATATATACTATTATATTTTCACAGTAAAGGCTTTACCTCACATAATATCTCACATAATATCTCACATAACATTTACTTTACTCTATATATATACTATTGTATTTTCACAGTAAAGGCTTTACCTCACATAATATCTCACATAACATCTCGTATACGAGAGACGTGTGTTGACGTGTGTGAACAAGCTCGGCTACCGAGTCGGATTTACTTACTCAAAAGTGAGTTTTGATTAATTTTTTTATACTGTAATATACGTTAACCCCTTGCCTTGGTCGTCAAACTTTGAGTTTATTTATTTTCGCCCCTTTTTGGGGCGAATTTTCCAGTTAAAAACTCATTACGGCAAACTAATAGAAATGGACGGAATTTTCACATCTCATCCTAACGTGAAAGCCACGCCCCCTAAGAAAGGTGATACAGAGAAGCTAGAAGCACAAGGCTCTAAGTCTTCCCTCCTGACTTCTGCAAAAGAAACATGGAACACGGAATTAAAAGAAAAATTTGTAAAAATGGGTGAAAACCCAGAAAGTCACATAAACGCAGACAAAAACAACAACGACAATAACAGCAATAGTCACAACACCAACCAAGGAAAAAATAACGATAACACCAAACAAAGCGAACCCACTACTGGTGCCTCCTTTGCACAGGCGGTCCGGAAAACACAAACCTGCAAGCAACTGGACATTACAACTCTGAGAGAAAAGATGAAGGAAGCGAAACAGTATGTAACTTTCAAAGAAGGAGGAGACTTCACAATCACCTCCCCACAAGAAATCAAAAGAGACACGACGCTAAGAACGATATCCTTCAGAACAATTTCCAACATAACAAGGAAACCAACTCAATTATCCCAAAAAGAGATTGAGCTGGTCCTAAAAAATGTGTGGAGTGATATATCGTTCATACAAAAAGGGCCACTCTATGGGAATATAACGGTCCTAATGAAGGATCAATTGACGGCCAGGAAATACTCTGTGGCGCCAATTGTTTCCAAGCTACATACATTTTTCCCCACATATTTAGGGAAAAGAACGCAGAAGATAAGGGTCTCCGGAATCCGGCCAAATGCATGCATTTCCTGGGTACTAACAGGATTTTTAGAAGACGAGGATGGAATCTTTCAGTAGGAGAAGTCACCACAGACGTTTTCAGCGGTTTGAGCGTGGAGGTTCTGGTCCAAATGAGACCAGAACGAATAGCTAGAATACCACAGAGGGTGTCCCTCGATGGAGAAACATTTATATACATTTCAGCCGAGGGTAGGAGGCCCATATGTTACTACTGTTCAAGCAGGGGTCATCTAAGGGCTGCTTGTCCTCAATTGACAAAAAAAAGGCTCTTTTGCCTACACCCCACACACCACCACCACCGCCACCACCACCACCACCACCTCCACCACCACAACAACAACAAAAACAACACGGAAAAATAACACAAGACACGGCCCCACCCAAAACAACTCCCAAAACACACACAAATACAACAAAACCCCAAAATACACCACTACCCGACAGCACGGACGAGGACCCAGCGGAAACGGCACCTAGTGACGAAGAGGGGGAACCCTTCCAGCCTGTAAAAAGGAAAAAAAGAAAGCACCACTCGAACATAAACGAAACAAACACACAACCACCAACAAAAACAAAACAAACAGAACAAACAAAATCCGCCCCACCCCAAAACATAACACATACAACAAAACGTAAGCACACACAAGAACAACAAACAAACACAACACAAATAAAACAGTATACATACATTAACACAAATAACAAAGAACTCGTAAAAACAATACACAAAGACCCTTTGGTGGAAACTGAAGGGCAATTCTTTGCAAGCGCGGCCAACAAACCGCATTTAAAAATGATAAGACTCCCAATGGACACCTATGCAAAACTAAGAGAGAACTTTCCTGAGGACGTGGGGAAAACATGTACTCGACCCTATAACCGCGTCCTCTTGAAACGTTTCCCCACCCACACCTCACCAAACACCCCCACTCCACCACAGAACAACACCCCACCAAACAACACCTCCAATACGCCCATGGATATTGTGCAACCTGCTCCTCAGGAGCCGAACAGGTAGGTCCTTCCTCTTTTAACCAACATGGCTGATATAAGAGTTGGGTGTCTGAATGTACGTGGCCTGGGACTGTCTTGGAAACAAGGCAAACTTTTAAACGATCTCAGGTCGCATAGAATGGATGTAATGGCTATTTGCGAGTCCAGGATCAGCAGCGAGCACCAACTGGCGCCCCTCTTCGACGACTTTGAGATCTTCGCATCTCTATGTCAACCGGGGGGTGGGAGTGGAGTTGTCGTTCTGCTGCGAAAACACCTGGGCCTCGCCATACAGAAGGTGCACCTGGACCCGGAGGGTCGACTGGTGGTTTTAGACGTCGGCAGTAGTGAAAGTGGAGCCCTTAGACTAATAGCTGTGTACGCCCCTTTTTGGGCAGCGCGGACGGAATACTTCCAACGTCTGGAAACTTTTCTGGGAACGTCCCGCTCCTTGCTTTTAGTGGGGGACTGGAATGGTATCCTGGATGCACGTTGGGACTATGTAGGGGCATGTGCCAATAGAGGGGGGTGTAAAAGCCTCAAAAGGTTAATCGGCCGATTTGACCTGGCCGATAGATATCGACTAGATTTTCCGACTGTACCACTATGGACGTGGACCAATCGCAGTGGAACATCTAGGTCGTACCTAGATAGGGTCCTAGTTAGAGAGAAGGATAGGGACACATTTAGCTGTCCAAAAATGTTCATGGTTGACTATTCGGATCACAAGTTAGTAACCTGCATAGCCAACCTTGATAGAACCCATAGACAGGGACCCGGTTACTGGAAGCTGAACTTGTCCTTACCGAGAAGCAAAGCTTACAGTAAACGGATTAGCACGTTAGTTAAGCAGAGTTTGACAGGGGCAATTGCCAACAACAGGTGGTGGAGCTCTCTTAAGAGAGAAATTAGAATAGAATCGATAGGTTTTAGTCAGGAATTAGCAAGGGATAGGAACAAGACGGAAAGGGAATTAGTAGATAGAGTAGAAGAGGCGATTAGGAGTGGCAATGTAGCCGGCGTGCTGGCATCAAGAATGGCCTTGGACCAGTTCTTTGAGGTGAAGCATGAAGGCTGCGTTGTCAGGAGTAAAATACGTGCTCTGGGTAATGAGGGAGCCAAAGCTGTGAGCTGGGCCCGAGTGACAGAGGCAAAAAGTGGGAACAAGTCCACGATTCGGTCTTTGAAGGACCAGGATGGGCGTGTGATCCTTGAACCTGGGCAGATGTGTGCAGCCTTTCAGCGGCACTTTGCACGACTGTTCGAGAGGGGCGGCGCGCCGGGTGAGACTATGGATTTCAATCCATACCTCGACGGTCTGCCGCGCCTCTCGGACGCGGAGGCGAAGTCCTGCGAAAGGACGATTTCAGCTGCTGAGATAGGGGCGGCGCTGAGCCAATGCGGCAAACGCAAATCCCCGGGTCTCGATGGTCTACCATGCGAGCTATATGTAGCGATGCCGGACTTGTTCTCCGATATCCTCGAAGCGGTCTACTGCAACTGGCAGCAGAACGGGAGAATTCCCAATTCTGTGACCAAGGGCGTAGTTACGCTGGTGAGGAAGGATGAGAACAAGGGGGATGACATAAGTAACTTCAGGCCCATAACTCTGCTAAATACAGAGTTAAAGATTTTGGCCAAGGTGTTAGCGAAGAGGTTGGCGCTCGTCGTTGGAAACCTGGTGGGAGAAGCGCAGACATGCGCAATCCCGTTCAGGTCCATTCACGACAATCTCCACCTTATGCGATACATCATAGAGAGGGTAGGGAATGAACCCGGCTTTGGTGGGGCCCTGATCAACGTGGATCAATCTAAAGCTTTCGATAGGGTTGACCATCGTTACCTGGATGCGGTGCTCGCGGCGGCAGGCTTCGGACCCGTTTTCAGGGGTTGGATTGCTGCGATGCACAGCAGCAACGTCTGCTCAAGGGTCAAGGTGAACGGCCACCTCTCGGAGCCGTTCCAAATCATGCGATCCATCCGACAGGGATGCCTTCTCTCCTCCCTACTGTATGTGCTGGCTCTTGAGCCACTACTGCGGAAGTTGGAGCGGTTGCAGGGCATCCCTTTGGAACCGGGATTGCAGAAAGCGGCGTCGGCCTACGCCGATGACGTGACAGTAATGGTGTCGAAAACCTCGCAAATCGGAGGAATATGAAAGGTTTACAGGAGCCAAGCTGAACCGGGACAAGTCCGTCGGTTTGCAACTCGGAACATGGAGAGGCAAACCGATGCCCTCCAACGACGTCGTCGGACGCTGGACGGAGGGCCCGGTGAAGCTGCTTGGGGTCTGGTTCGGACCAGACCTCCAGGTGGAGAAAAACGGGAACGAGGTAACGGCCAGGGTGTTTGCACTCACCCAGAAGTGGGCCCAGTGCAAACTATCCCTGAAAGGTCGAGCGGAGGTGGCGAATACTTATATAGCATCCGTCATCTACTACCGCTTGACCGTCGTGCCTTGCCCAGTGAAAAGACTCGCCAAAATGGAGTGCGCGCTGTTCCAATTTCTTTGGAACAAGCGGACCCCTTTGGTGAGGAGATCCATCTGCTGTCAACACCCTTCGAAAGGAGGGCTGGGGATGCCGTGGCTACAGATGCGTAAACACGCATTAAGGCCTCGGCACCTCCAGGTATTCCTCACCGGTCAACCGGTGTGGGCCCCGTTTGTGAGGCGAGCCTTTCCCAGACTCGTCTCGCTCACCGAGCTGCAATCCTGGGTCAAGCAAAGACCGAGAAAAGTGGGCGACTGGCACATTGAATGTGCCCAGGCGCTCACGGCCCTCTGGAAAGCGGACCCGGCAATCAGTGGAGACTCCACCTCGACATTCTATAGAGGGTTGGTACGCAGCAGGTGCGACGATGCTCTCGGGGAAGCTCTAGGCATGGAGGAAGATGAACTGGCCAGTCTGTTCGGTAGGACGTTTGGCCCTGGACCGATGGACAACTTCCAAAATTCCCTGGCTTGGCAGTGCTACCGAGGGGCTCTACCCGTTCGAGACAAGCTCCACAGGCATGGGAGCCTGGGTAGAGATCCTTTGAATAAGATCTGTCCGAGATGCGTGCATGATGACGAAACCGTTGCGCACGCATTCGTACACTGCCCAGGCATTGCTGACCTGTGGGGCTATGTGGAACGACTACTGTCGAGGGTGGGACCAATCCGGTTGACCACCGAGTCCATTGTCACGATCAAATCGCCTCCCCCTTTCAAAAACGAAGGAGAGGCGGTTTTTCTCTGTGTGATAGCCATGGCTAAAGAAGTTGTATGGTGGACGAGGCTGAAAGGGCTGAGGTCAGACACCTTTCTCTCCGGCCAACAACTGGTCCCCTTTTTCAAATACCATTTTAAAAGAAGGATCAGAATGGAGAGAGAGGTGCTCTACCCCAGCAAGTTTTATGAAAGGTGGGTGAAAGTAGGGAGAATGGCCAGAGTGAATGGGTCTTCTCTCTATATCAGCCTGTAGGTGAAAGAAGAGGAAAAAGAGGAGACGAGGGAAGCACCTACTCTTTGTGCTCCTGAGGAGAAGGGTTGCACATTTTTTCCGGGGTGTGTGCGACCCATGTTAATGCCCCCTCCCTATTGAGGACTTCGTTTGTTGTTGTTATTTCATTGTTATATTTTTGTACTCGTTAATTATATGTAAACTTCCCCCCTTGTATCTGTCCCTACCTTTTGTGCCCTAGTGGCAAATAAAGAAACCACTCTATATTTATATAGAGAGAGAAAAAGGAAATACCAAGTTTAGATGATAAAGTACTTTATTGATAAGACCGTAATACATATTTCGATGACGACATTGGTCAATGTCGTCATCGAAATATGTATAACGGTCTTATCAATAAAGTACTTTATCATCTAAACTTGGTATTTCCTTTTTCTCTCTCTCTCTCTCTCTCTCTCTCTCTCTCTCTTATATATATATATATATATATATATATATATATATATATATATATATATATATATATATAATAGTTTAACACGGATAAGCGATATAATAGGGAACTAGTCATCAGCCAATCATAGTAAACATCTTGTTGAGTCAACCACCACAGTCAGCTATATATAAACGGAAAAAAATGAAACCAAATTTCATTTCCCACTCTTAGTACGGCTGTTACTTAAATATAAGTATGTACACGTACATACATATATGTATACAGACGTACAGTAGTATGTATATATATATACATTCATCCACATATATATATATGTACGTATGGATTCACCGAACATTTATTATAATGCTCGGTGTGTTTGTAAACAAACATCCCGTATTAAGCCGTAGTGTCCAGCAACCATCGTTGCTCATTTGTTCAACACTGACAAATGAACGCTGTGCTAGTTTCAAGTATATATATATCTATCTCTCTATATATATAGAGAGAGAGTGAGATAGATAGATAGATAGATAGATAGAGAGAGAGAGAGAGAGAGAGAGATAGATATATAGATAGATATATTTCTTTTATTTGCCACTAGGGCATCAAAAGTGGGACAAGTACAATGGGGGGAGTTTACACAAAAAGGCGTCCTCAATAAGGAGGAGGCAATAACAAAATATAAAAATAAAATAAGATATAACAAAAAATAAAATTTTTAACAAAATCCTCAATAGAGAGGAGGCGCCTTGGGGGGTCGCACACACCCCCGAAAAAAGTGTGCAACCCTTCTCCTCAGGAGCACAGAGAGGGGGTGCTCCCTTGGTCTTTCATCTTCCTCACCTATAGTCTGATGTAGAGTGAAGGCCAATTCACACGGGCCATTCTCGCCACTTTCACCCATCTTTCATAGAAACGGCTGGGGTGCAGCACCTCTCTCTCCATCCTGATCCTTCTTCCGAAATGATATCGGAAGAAACGGACCAGTTGTTGGCCAGAGAGAAAGGTGCCCGACCTCAGTCCTTTCAGACGCGTCCACCATACAACCTCTTTCGCCATGGCTATTACGCACAGAAACACCGCCTCTGCTTCATCTTTGAAGGGGGGAGGCGGCTTGATCATTACAATAGACTCGGTGGTCAGCCGGATCGGTCCCACCCTTGACAGCAGTTGTTCGACATAGCCCCACAGATCGGCTACGCCCGAGCAGTGTACTAATGCGTGTGCAACGGTTTCCTCGTCGCACACGCATCTGGGACAGATCTTTTTGGCGGGGTCCCTACCCGGGCGCCCGTGTCTGTAGAGCCTTTCTCGAACGGGTAAAGCCCCTCGGTAGCACTGCCAGGCCAGGGACTTCTGGAAGTTGTCCATAGGTCCCGGGCTGAATGTCCTACCGAACAGGCTAGCCAGTTCGTCCTCCTCCATGTCTAGGGCTTCTCCGAGGGCGTCGTCGCACCTGTTGCGTACCAGCCCTCTATAGAATGTTGCGGTGGAGTCTCCACTGACAACCGGATCCGCCTGCCAGAGGGCGGTGAGCGCCTGGGCACACTCAGTGTGCCAGGCGCCCAGTTTTCTCGGTCTTTGCTTGACCCAGGATTGCAGCTCGGTGAGTGAGACGAGTCTGGGAAAGGTTCGTCTCACAAACGAGGCCCACACCGGTTGTCCGGTGAG
>OZ024761.1:5838116-5863116 GCA_964016885.1 Eledone cirrhosa | reverse complement strand
ATCATTTCACCTGCTAGAAATAGCAGCCATACATTCGTTAAATCACACCCTATCGTCTTAAATAGTCTCTGGTCATTTCACATGCTAGAAATAGCAGCCATACATCCCTCAAATCACACACTATCGTCTTAAACAAGGAATAAAAAAACATTAGTTAATGTACTCCTAGATAAATTGTCGGGTGAATGGTTGACCGGGGGCTAAATACCAACCACATCATCCACTTAACGACATCACACACACACACACACACATATATATATATATATGACCAAAAGTTTATATGGTTCGTTGATTATTCAACGAATTCAATTTTCTACAGGGATTGAAGATACAAGACCTTAACGGTATGTCGTATAACCAATCTCTTATATATTTTCTCTGATGAAAACGTACTGAAACACCATTGTACCTTTGAAATATGTATAATAAAATATATAGTTTGGTTATGATATTTCTCATTTATTAATAGTTTGAATATGAATTCAAATCCCGCCAAGGTTAACTTTGCCTTTCATCCTTACGGGGTCGATAAAATAAAGTACCAGTAATATACTGGAGTAATTGCTGGCCTTGTGCCAAAAGTAGAAACAATTATTATATATATATATAACGAAGGAGGTGTGGTAAGGAACCAAATGGACCATAACGCACCAGAGTACTCAATACTTAGAGTAGTAGAGTGGGTAATAAGAAAATGTTTGACCACGACGGCAGAGCTCAAGCCGTTTCGAGGGCTATTTCTGGACTATTTTTAGTCCAGAAATAGCCGTCGAAACGGCTTGAGCTCTGCCGCCGTGGTCAAACATTTTCCTATATATATATATATATATATATATATATATATATATATACAAATATTTATTTATCAATATTTATTTATAAAACTGGTATATATTGTATTTTGTCTGATGAAAGCATACCATAATTTAACATGGTATCCTTGAAATATGTATAATAAAATAGATATGGTTTTATAAATATAGTTTCCATTTGTTAATATCGTATATATATATATATATATATATATATATATATATATATATATATATATTTAGTAATAATAATAAATTTGAAGACTAAAATCCAAAGAGGGCTCGATAAGGATAAATATATATCAAATATATAAGAACCGTAGAGCAAATCGACTTTTCGTCAAATCGGACCGAGGGAACAATGTTTCCGTTGGTCTTTCCAATTGCTAATACTTTCTATCGGTCGCAACTCCAGGTAGAAGGAGCAACGTGAAATAAAGTGTCTTGCTCAAGGACATAACGCATCGCCCGGTCCAGAAATCGAACTGACAACCTCAGGATCGCGAATCCACTTCTCTAACCATGTATGTATACATATATATGTATGTATGTATGTATGTATGTATGTATGTATGTATGTATATATATATCTAATCAAAGAGGTGTGTGTGGCTCTGACAGCGCTGAGATCTTTGGTGTGGTCAGTAACAATTAACTTGAAATGCCAATCAAGTGTAAGTGGTTGTACTTAGGTTTCAATTGGACGTTTGTTAATGAAGGATCACTTGAAGAAGGTCTTCAGTATAAAGATTTTCATGTGATTAACAATTCCCAAACACAACTACTAGACCCCAATATCTCATCGTGGGTGGGTAACACAACTACAGCTACAAGACACCCGAATATCTCATCGTGGGTGGGTAACACAACTACAGCTACAAGACACCCGAATATCTCATCGTGGGTGGGTAACACAACTACAGCTACAAGACACCCTAATATCTCATCGTGGGTGGGTAACACAACTACAGCTACAAGACACCCGAATATCTCATCGTGGGTGGGTAACACAACTACAGCTACAAGACACCCTAATATCTCATCGTGGGTGGGTAACACAAATACAGCTACTAGGAACCCCAATATCTCATCGTGGGTGGGTAACACAACTACAGCTACAAGACACCCTAATATCTGAGCGTGGGTGGGTAACACAAATACAGCTACAAGACACCCTAATATCTGAGCGTGGGTGGGTAACACAAATACAGCTACAAGACACCCTAATATCTGAGCGTGGGTGGGTAACACAAATACAGCTACTAGGAGCCCCAATATCTCATCGTGGGTGGGTAACATAACTACAGCTACTGTATAAGACCCCAATACCTGATCGTGGGTGGGTAACATAACTACAAGACACCCCAATACCAGATCGTGGGTGGGTAACTAACTGGGTCAGTTAGGAATCATCAGATGGTTAAAATATATTTGTTTCTAACACAGACACACACACACACACGCACATACACACACAAAGACACAATCACACACACACATTCACAAACGCACACAGACACATTCACACACACAAAGACACAATCACACACACACACACATACACATTCACAGACACAGACATAAACACATTCACACACAAACACACATACGCATTCACACACATACAAAGACAAATTCTCACACACACACACATATGTAGGTTCTCCTGTGGTGTCCGCAGGTAAAATAAAGTACTCAATACGTTGGTAGAGTATAGGCGTCTCTATTATATATAGAAACGACTTCTACAGGTCTAGAACTGTTTCATTCCTATGAAACCACTTGGACATCCCTGATGATTTCATACGAATTAAACAGTTCTAGTCCTGTAGAAGTGATTTCTATATGAAACAATCATATAACTTCTTTATTAAGATATATCGTGTGGGATGTATTCCAGATTTGAGGCGGCTTCAGTGTGCAGAGTGTACATGGTGTAATTCGAATGGAAGTCAGTGTTGCAGCATATGTACAAACTTTATTGGCATATTACAATCGTTTCTATATCGATACTCTCAGAGTACAACCATAATGACCGGCGCCCGACAATCTTTCGACATCTAGTGGTTTATAAACGTTTATATATGTATATATATATATGTGTGTGTGTGTGTGTGTGTGTGTATATGTGTGTGTATGTGTGTGTGTGTGTGTGTACATATATGCATGTATATATATATTATATAATAGATTATTCATGTTATTCAGTCTGGAGCTTTGTATTTACGTAATAGGTGTTTCCAGGCGTGTGTCAACGCGAAAAAAGCTCATTCCTTGAATTTAGACAAGCCCTATTACGCAAACTTCTCAGGATATTGATTCTTTCTTCAATGCACAGCATACAATACGGATTCCCATTTCCGTATGGCTTAGACTTAGTAATAACTTTCCATTGAATGGAGTAATCCATGCCTGCGCCCTTGAGGAACCATATGTGGCTCGCAAGCTTCGTGGACGATCTTTTGTGCGGGTATCTGAATGTTGGCAGATGATTCAGGAAGCGTTCTTTAAACCGGCCCCCCCGCCATACCTACATGGAACTTAACCTATTGTTGTTGATTTGGTCGGTTAGAAGTGACCACACTTCGTAAATTACAGCGGGTGTGTTACATTGTTGTTGAAGGGGACAAGCATCAAATCTTCGGCAAGAGCATCCTGGTGGTGTGCTGATCTTAGGGCTGTTGGTGATGTGGGCCTTCATATTCTTAGCACAGGAGTATCCTAGTTTCCCCCAGTGTCAGTTAAAGAGAGAGCGGTATTTATGACCTATGTAGGTAACAGATTGTTAACTCTATTAGACATTTCCCATTGGGTTACTTGTACGTTAAATTCTACGAGCAGGCCGTTCCGGAAGTTCCAACAATTGGAACAGTGGTCGTAGGAATCAACGGAAGTCCAACACACACACACATACAAACACACACACACACACACACAAACACACACACACATACACACACACATACACACACACACACACACACACACATACACACACACACACACACACACACACACACACCTTTTTCAGTTTGTCTCCTTTTTTTCACCCCCCCCCCCCCCCCACTCACACACTCCCCCCCAACCCCCCCTCTCTCTCAACGCGTCTCATTCTTTACTCTTTCACCACACTGAATGTCTTCAGTGTTAATGAAACTTCCTCTAACCTACTTCCTAAAGATCTTAATCAGACATTGCTAAAGCCAGACAGACAGACAGACAGACAGACAGCCAGACAGACAGACAGACAGACAGCTAGACAGCTAGACAGCTAGACAGACAGACAGACAGACAAATTTCTGTTTATTTGCCACTAGGGCACAAAAGAAAGGGACATGTACATGGGTGGGGGGAGTTTACATAAAAATCGAGTAAGAAAAATATAACAAACAAAATAGTAACAAGAAAGTACTCAATAGGGAGGGATCGTTTTGGGGTCACACACACCCCCGAAAAAAAGTGTGCGACCCTTCTCCACGGGAGCACAAAGAGAGGGTGCTCCCTTCTTCCTGTTCCACCTACAGGCTGAGGTAGAGAGAAGGCCCATTCACACGGGCCATTCTCGCAACTTTCACCCACCTTTCATAAAACTGGCTGGAGTGGAGCACCTCTCTCTCCATCCTGATCCTTCTTCCGAAATGGTATCGGAAGAAAAGGACCAGTTGTTGGCCGGAGAGAAAGGTGTCCGACCTCAGCCCTTTCAGACGCGTCCACCATATAGCCTCTTTTACCATGGCTATTACACAGAGGAAGACCGGGCAGTGCACCAATGCGTGCGCGACGGTTTCCTCGTCGCGCACGCATCTGGGACAGATCTTTTTCGAGGGGTCCCTACCCGGACGCCCGTGTCTGTAGAGCTTATCCCGAACGGGCAGAGCCCCTTGGTAGCACTGCCAGGCCAAGGACTTCTGGAAGTTGTCCATAGGTCCCGGGCCGAAAGTCCTAGCGAATAGACTGGCCAGTTCGTCCTCCTCCATGCCTAGGGCTTCTCCGAGGGCGTCGTCGCACCCGCTAACCACCAGCCCTCTATAGAATGACGAGGTGGAGTCTCCGTCGATAGCCGGGTCCGCCTGCCAGAGAGCCGTGAGCGTCTGGGCACACTCGGTGTGCCAGTCGCCCAGTTTTCTCGGTCTTTGCTTCACCCAGGACTGCAGCTCGGTGAGCGAGACGAGCCTCGGGAAGGCTCGCCTCACAAACGGGGCCCACACCGGTTGACCGGTGAGGAATACCTGGAGGTGCCTTAGCCTCAATGCGTATTTACGCATTTTTAGCCACGGCATCCCCAGCCCTCCTTTCAAAGGGTGTTGACAGCAGATGGATCTCCTCACCAGAGGAGACCTCTTCTTCCAAAGGAAATAAAAGAGGGCGCGCTCCATTTTGGCGAGGATCTCACCCGGGCAAGGCACAACAGTCAAGCGGTAATAGATGACGGACGCTATGTAAGCGTTCGCCACCTCCGCCCGACCTTTCAGGGATAGTTTGCACTCGGCCCACTTCTGGGTCAGTGCAAACACCCTATTCGTCACCTCACCCCAGTTTTTCTCCACCTGGAGGTCCGGTCCGAACCAGACCCCAAACAACTTCACCGGGCCCTCCGTCCACCGTCCGACGATACCGTCGCACGACATCGCTTTGCCCCTCCACTCGCCGAGTTGCAAAGCGACTGACTTGTCCCGGTTCAGCTTAGCCCTGTCAACCTTTCGTACTCCTCCAGTAAGGTGCCGATTGCCTCGATTTCCGAGGTGGTCGACACCATTACTGTTACGTCATCGGCGTAGGCCGACACCGCTTTGCGCAATCCCGGTTCCAAAGGGATGCCCTGCAACAACTCCAACTTCCGCAGTAGTGGCTCGAGAGCCAATACATACAGAAGGGAGGAGAGAGGGCATCCCTGTCGGATGGAGCGGGTGATTTCGAACGGCTCCGAGAGGTAGCCGTTCACCTTGACTCTAGAGCAGATGCGGCTGCTGTGCATGGCAGTGATCCAGCCCCTGAAAACGGGTCCGAACCCAGCCGCCGCTAGCGCCGCATCCAGGTAACCATGGTCCACCCTATCGAACGCTTTAGACTGATCTAAATTTATCAGGGCCCCACCAAAGTGGAGGTTGTCGTGGATGGACCTGGACGGGATAGCTCATGTCTGCGCATCTCCCACCAGGCCCCCCACGACAAGCGCCAACTTCTTCGCTAACACCTTCGCCAAAATCTTTAACTCTGCATTTAGCAGAGTTATGGGCCTAAAATTACTAATGTCATCCCCCTTGTTCTCGTCCTTCCTCACTAGCGAGACTACGCCCTTGGTCACAGAACAGGGAATTCTCCCGTTCTGTTGCCAGTTGCAGTAGACCGCCTCGAGGAGATCGGGGAACAAGTCCGGCATATTAATATATAGTTCGTAGGGCAGACCATCGAGTCCTGGAGATTTGCGTTTGCCGCATAGGCTCAGCACGTCCCCTATTTCAGCAGCTGAGATCGGCCCGTCGCAGGACCTCGCCTCCCTGTCCGAAAGACGCGGCAGGCCGTCGAGGTATGGACCGAAATCCACATCTCCAACCGGCTCCCCGCCCCTCCCGAACAATTGGGCAAAGTGCCTTTGAAAGGCCTCGCACATTTGCTTAGGTTCAAGGATCACCCATCCATCCTGGTCTCGCAAAGACCGGATAGTGGATTTAATCCCACTTTTCGCTTCTGTCACGTGGGCCCAGCTAACAGCTTTGGTCCCCTCGTTTCCCAGAGCACGTATTTTGCTTCGGACAACGCAGCCTTCGTGTTTCGCGTCGAAGAACTGGTTCAAGACCGTTCTCGACGCTTGCACTCTGGCCACGTTGCCGCTTCTCATTGCCTCTTCAACATTAACTACCAACCCCCTTTCCTTCCTATTTCTATCTGAGGCTAACTCTTTACTAACTCCTATTGAAACTACTCTAATCTCTCTTTTTAGAGAGCCCCACCACCTGTTGTTGACGATGGCGCCCGTCAACCGCTCCTTAACTAAGGTTCTAATCCGGTCCCTGTAAGCTCTACTTGCCGGTAAGGACAAGTTGAGCTTCCAGTAACCGGGCCCCTGCCTATGCGTTCTATCAAGGTGGACTACGCAGGTCACTAACTTGTGGTCTGAATAGCCCACCATGAGCATTTCTGGACAACTTAAAAAGTCCCTATCCTTAATTCTAACTAAGAACCTATCTAGGTACGATCTAGATTGACCACTGTTATTTGACCAGGTCCAGGTTGGTACAGTCAGAAAATCTAGTCGGTATCTATCGGCCAGGTCAAATCGGCCGATTAACCCCTTAAGGCTGTTACACCCCCCTCTATCGGGACATGCCCCTACATAGTCCCAACGTGCATCTAGGATACCATTCCAGTCCCCCACTAAAAGCAAGGAGCGAGACGTCCCTAGAAAAGTCTCCAGACGATGGAAGAAGTCCGACCGCATTGCCCCAAAAGGGGCGTATACGGCGACAAGCCTAAAAGCTTCGCCTTCACCATTGCCAAGGTCCAGAACCACGAGTCGACCCTCCGGGTCCAAGTGTACCGTCTGTGTAGCGAGACCAGATGTTTTTGCAGCAGAACGACAACCCCACCCCCACCTCCGGGCTGACAGAGAGATGCGTGCATCTCAAAGTCATCAAAGGTGGGGGATAGCTGTCGCATGCTGCTGATCCGGGACTCGCAAATAACCATCACATTTATACATTGTGACCTGAGGTCACTTAAAAGTTTAGCTTGCTTCCAAGGTGAGCCCAGGCCACGCGCATTTAGACAACCTACTCTTAAGACAGCCATGTTGGTGGCAAAGAAAGAGGCACTTACCTCTCTGCGTCCTGGGGTTCGGGCCGCTCAGTTTCCATGGGGCTGGTGGAGGGGTTGATGGGTGGGGTGGTGGTTTGTGGTGGTGTGGGGGTATTAGTGTGTGGAGGGGTTGGGATCTTTGGAGTTGTGTGGGTGTTTGAGGAGGGGAGGGGAAAACCTTTCAGGAGGACGCGGTTGAGTGGCCTGGTGCAGGGTGGGCCCACGTCCTCAGGGTACATGTCTTTTAAAGTTTTGAAAATGTCAAGTGGGATTTTCACCATTTTCAGGTTAGGGAGCCCCATTGCCGTTACGAAATTCGGCCCTTCGGTTTGTATCGAAGGGTTGGTTTCTATTTTTAAAGTTAGGTTTTCATTGTTTTTGTTTATGTATGTGTAGAGTTTTTGTGTTGTTGTGTTTGTTTTTGCTTGTTGTTGTTGAGTGAGTTTGCGTTTTATTGTCTGTGTTGTGTTGGCAGGTGGGGTTATTTTTGTTTGTGTGGTGTGTGTACGTTTTTTTCTTTTCACTTTTTGGAAGGGAGCCCCCTCGTCTTCCGACGATATGAGCTCCTCTTCCGTATTGGAGGGGAGGGGTATATCTCCGGGTTCTGTTTGAACTGCGTGTGTTTTTGTATTTGTGTTCTGTGGGGTGGGGCTGGGTGGGACCGTGTTATGGGTTGTTTTCTTGAGCTGTTGTTGATGTTGTTGTTGTTGTTGTGGTGGTGGTGGTGGTGGTGGTGGTGTTGTTGGTTTTTGTTGTCGTTCTGGTGGTGATGGTAGTGTATTTTGTTGTTTTTGTGATGGTGGTGCTGGTTGTTTTTGTTGTTGTTGTGGTGTTTGTAGCAGTGGTTTTTTTGTTGTTAGTAGAGGGCAGGCCGTCCTCAGGTGACCTCTGCCAGCGCAGTGGTAACATGAGGGTCTCCTGCCTTCCACTGTGATATTTATGAAGGTTCGCCCATCCAGTAGCACTCGGTCGGGTATTCCGGAGATTCTCTCAGGTGTCATCTGTAAGAGAACCTCCAGACTTTTCCCCCCGAACAGTCCACTGGTGGACTCCCCTGCTGAAATAAGTATATCCTTTTCTAGGTCGGTAAATCCTATTAGGACGGATCAGATGTTAATTTCTGGCGTTGGGCTCCATATTCTTATTCTTTGTGTTCTTCTTCCTTTATATGTGGGGAAGAAGGTGTATTGTGGTGACACTATAGGTGCCACCGAATATTTTTGCGCCAGCATTTCGTCCTTCATTCGGACCATAATGCTGGCATACAGCTTTCCTCTTTGAATAAAGAGTATGTCGTTTTTAATTTCTTTCAGAACCAGCTCAAGTTGACTTTCGGTCAATTGAGCTGGCTTTCTTGTTTCGTTGGTTATGGTTCTGTAGGTTACGGTATTCTTATAAACCTGTTGACGCACTTCTTCTGGGGAGTTGATCGTAAAAGAACCATCCTCCCCAAAAGATACGTATTTTCTAGCCTCTAGCAAATTTTCCTTAGCGTTCATGATGTCTATGGGTTTGTATTCCGTGGCTTTCCTGAGTGTTTGGGCAAAAGAAATTTTGTCTTTGTTTGTTGTTGTAATGTTGTTGGTTTCCTTATTTGTGGTGTTATTTTTTTCTTCAAAATTAAGTTTTTCATTTGAATTAATATTCTTTTTTTTTTCATTGGAGAGGAGGGGCTGTTCAACAGTTTGAACTGTTGTTTCCTCTTTCCCGCTTGTTTTTTTGGTAGGCGTGGCGTTCGCTTCCAATATGGCGATATCGTTTTCGACGATATCGTTATCAACGATATCGATAAACATTTTTGAATTAATTATTTTTCACCCCAAAAGGGGTGAAAATATAATTGCCCTACGTCTAAAGTCCCAGACTAGGGGTTAGAGTCAGTAATAAAAATAATTCAAATAATTCACTCACAAATAAAGCAGGTAAAAATCCCAAATCGCAGAGCCGATATGAAACACGTCTACTATCCTGAGACAGACAGACAGACAGGCAGACAGCTAGACAGACAGACAGACTGCCAAGGCAGATATTACACACGATATATTGTTTCTACTTTTGGCACAAGGCCAGCAAATACCCCCAGTACATTACTGGTACTTTATTTTATCGACCCCGTAAGGATGAAAGGCAAAGTTAACCTCGGCGGGATTTGAACTCAGATCGTAAAGGGACGTAACTCTATGCTGCAAATAATGGTGTCCGACCCTCTACCGATACTGCCAATCCACCGCCTACTACAACACGATATGTCTTTAAGTTAGTCAATGGATACATCCCTCCATCCTTGACTCTCACCTCTCCACGTATAGTTACATCTTATATATGTGTGTGTGTGTGTATGTGTAGTATGTATGTATGTATGTGTGTGTGTGTATGTGTAGTGTGTGTACGTATGTGTAGTGTGTATGTGTGTGTATGTGTAGTGTGTATATGTATGTGTAGTATGTGTGTGTGTATATATGTGTAGTATGTGTAGTGTCTATGTATGTGTACGGTGTATGTGTGTGTAGTGTATGTGTGTGTAGTATGTATGTGTGTGTATGTGTGTGTGTATGTGCATGTGCATGTGTATGTGTGTGTGTGTGTATGTGTGTATGTATGTGTGTTCATTTATGTATATGTGTGTATGTGTGTGTGTGTGTGTGTATGTATGTATGTGTGTGTATGTATGTATGAATGTGTATGTGTGTGTGTGTATGTGTGTGTGTGTATGTATGTATGTGTGTGTATGTGTGTATGTGTGTGTGTCCGAGTTGGTATTTACAAAAATGCCAAACGAGATGGAACTGTTAGAGAAGTTGGCTTATTCACCGACTTTACACTTAATTTATGTAATGGATGGTTGTTACTATAGCAACAACAGCCTACAATAACAACAACAACTATAGCCACAACAACAACAACAACAACAACAACAGCCACAACAACAACAACAGCCACAACAACAATAGCCACAACAACAACAGCCACAACAACAACAACTACAGCCACAACAACAACAACCACAACAACTACAACTACAACAGCCACAACAACAACAGCCACAACAACAACAACTACAGCCACAACAACAACAACCACAACAACTACAACTACAACAGCCACAACAACAACAACAGCCACAACAACAACAACTACAGCCACAACAACAACAACCACAACAACTACAACTACAACAGCCACAACAACAACTACAGCCACAACAACAACAACTACAGCCACAACAACAACAACCACAACAACTACAACTACAACAGCCACAACAACAACAACAGCCACAACAACAACAACTACAGCCACAACAACCACAACCACAACAACTACAACTACAACAGCCACAACAACAACTACAACAACAACAACAGCCACAACAACAACAACTACAGCCACAAGTGTATATAGATCACAGACACCCACATATATATATATATACACACACACATATATACATATATATATATACACACACACACGTATATATATGGGCCTTCCAGTTTCATTTCACATTATATACATGTCCGTTTATATTTTAATTATCTAAAAAATATTTTGAACTGAACGTGACCCAAAAGATCACGGTGATCTAATACATACATATATATATATATATATATATATATATATATATATATATATTTAGGTTTGAAGGTTCACCACTGGATAGAGCTCGTCATTCCGTATGGTCAATCTCGATGTAATATTATGGAGAGTACTCAACGTAAAGCAGTTCAACCGTCTTTGTTTTTGTAGTTGGTGGTGCGAGTACGGAGTTAATTATTATAATAAAATAACAGGAGGCTGGACTTGTGTAAATCCTTGAAAGGTTTATTATACTATGATCATTTCAATGACCGGGTTCCGTATGAATCCGGTGATATCATCAGGTATTCGAAATATAATAAATGAATGTAACAGATAAAATCCATGGGGCTGAAAATCATAGACCCGAGGACGACCGACCATCTAGCCACTTCCACTTTAGCCGATCGCCCTCAAGTGTTGGCTATTCTGTCTACTTAAGGCTATCTGATGAGGGGGCGAAAGCTGATAATGTACTACTAACCTCCCGGTCAAAGAGAAAAAAAAAGAGAGAAAGAAAGAAGAAAAGTCAGCGTTAATGTCATGCTACAATCAGGCTAGGAATTGCCGCGAAAAATGTTATTCTAAAGAACCTATATCTTAACAGAGGTATATATTATAACAGAGGTATATATAGTGGGCGTCTGCATGGTATAATGTGGGAACAGAAAATTGGAACGTTAAATTTTTGTTTAGATTTATAGGATGAAATTTTAAAAAATTAAATAAAAGATTAAAATTATAAAATTAAAAAAAATTAGAAAATTACAAATTAAACAGTTTTAAAAAAATGTATTGTTTGGGTTCCGAGATTTAGTTAAAGAATTTACAGAGAGAGTCTTTTATGAAAACATTTTAAGTGTATTATAGAGATCCTCGATAAGTTTTCAGGGTGGGATATAGAGTAAAGATTAAGTCCTTGTTTAGCGGTCAAACAGCACGCGACGACTGCAGACTCCGGCCAGCCAATCCTAACCACGTGTCAGCCATTCCGAGTGAAACCGTCTAGCGAAAGATATGGAAATCAGTTTTTCCGAGCAATCGAGGAATGTAACTGTTCTAGGCTTCGGGTGTGCTAGTGGGAAGTCAGCCATCGTCGTTAGGCCATCGTTATACCAAACGAGTACTATTAATTTACACGGGAGGGGGATTTGTTTAAGTGCCAGTAGAGGGAGGCATGATACAGCTAATAGTTATGATTAGGCCTAGAATTTAAAGGTACTATATGGCGGTCAAAAACGGCGGGGCGGCGGGCCCCGGGGCGAAGCAACCCGCTCCGAGTAATTTCATTTACCGAAAGAAGGGGCAATTTATTTTTCCAAGCACTCAAGGGAGGCTTATGCACCAGGGCGCCGGGCGCGCAGCCAGGAAAACCAACACAACAGTCGGATCATCGCGTGTAATCAATTATAAAACCCGATGAAAAGCGCAAATAGACTATATCTAGGTCCCCAGGTAGTCCGGGTTATACGTATTGTGGTTCTCAGGGGGAGATATTCTCGTGTCGTGTGCTAATGAGTACAAGGATAAGTACTTAATGAGAGTAAAGCGAGTAAAAACCTAAATAAAGGGACAGTAAGAAAAAAAAATATATATATATACATAGATAAATAAATACGAAGATAAAAACACATTAATAAAGTAAAAAGGTAGAAATATATAAATAAATAAATAAATAAATAAATAAATAAAACGCCGTCATAGCTAGGGTGGTGGTGGAGTAAAACGGAAGTATATAAGCACATATCGGAGAAATCAGAAAACAGGGGATAGATCAATATAGATCAAGTTGCAGTTAGATAATGCATATAGATATAGAGGATGGAAGAGATGGAATCAGTGTGTGTTCGAGCCTAAGATTTCAGTGTGAATTACAAAGGCCCTGAAGTATAGGGTAGAGAATTCACTCAATACAGTACCTCGGGTCTAGGATTTTCAGCCCCATGGATTTTATCTGTTACATTCATTTATTATATTTCGTATACTTGATGATATCACCGGATTCATACGGAACCCGGTCATTGAAATGATCATAGTATAATAAATCTTTCAAGGATTTACACAAGTCCAGCCTCCTGTTATTTTATTATAATATATATATATATATAGGAACCAGTAAGACCCCGACAGCTGAGCTCAAGCCGTTTCGACGGCTAATTCAGGACTAAATGAAAATTTATCCTGGTATTTAAATAGCCGATCTTCTCAAGGGGTAATTCCATATATGGTCAAAGTGATTGTCAAAAATCAGTAGTAATTCTGTGATTGCAAATTAGTAGGGGAGATGGTGGCTAAACCTGCCAGTAGGAGAAAGAGGGGAGGGGTTGGAGTAGACCCAATCAAGCGTTGGTAGTGCCAGCTACAGCTGGGCATGAGGTCAAAGAAGATACAGGGGAGGGGAGGGGGAGGAAGTCGGAACGGTAGGTAGAACAATGGGGGGGGGGTAGAAATATATAGGAAAGAAAAAATACTGAGAGTGAAGAAAAGCAAATAAGTGTAAAGAAAAAAGTAAAGTAAATTAAATTCTACGACCTAGGTCTCTAGCTATTGTTAGGCTAGAATAAATAAATAAATAAATAAAGAAAGAACATCCCAATCCCACCGAAAAAACTGTACCTTCGGATGCTCACGCAAAAAATCGATCTATTTGCGAAAAGACTTAGATGGAGAACTTTTTTCTATGACAGATATTGCGACAACCAAGACTTCGGCACCAAGGAGAGATTCGGATTTATTACCTACAAATCTCCGCCCCTGAACCCCTTGCTCGCACCCTTCGAGAATGACCTCTTCCAACTGGTCAAGAACATTAAATTTAAACCCAGACACAACCAATTCCTACAAAAACTCCGTAGCAACTTAACAGAGTATGATAACACAAATGACATCATGGTGCATTCGGATAAAACTGGGAACCTATACTTTGTCAACCCTGACAGATACCACACACTGATCAGGAGCAGCCTAAACTCCACCTATAAAAAGGCCAACCACTCTTGCATCGAGGACATAAATCGAGATGGACAACAAATTACCTCCAGCCTCGGGGTCGCCGACCGCACGGAACCTCTAGACCCACGGACACCATACTTCACACTGAAGGACCATAAATCCGATTTTGACCGTAAACCCTCTATCAGGCTTATTAACCCAACGAAGTCCGACATAGGGAGAATCAGCAAAAAAATCCTAGACCGCGTGATACCAAAAGTCAAGCAACACACCCGACTTAGCCTATGGATCAACACCCAGGAAGTAATCTCCTGGTTCAGCAATATGGAGGATAAACGAGAAACTAAATTCATACAGTTCGACATAGAGAGCTACTATGCTTCAATCACCTTACCGCTACTTACTGCCGCCTTGGACTTCGCCGAAACACTTGTGCCCATCACCGACCAGGAAAGAAAAATCATCCTCCACGCCAGGAAGACAGTCTTACTCTTTGACGACTCTAAATGGATAAAAAGAGCTCCCGACGCACCCTTCGACGTCAGCATGGGCGCCACAGATTCGGCGGAGGTCACAGATCTTATAGCCAAACTCACTGATATGTTTCCTGCATTTGGTGGTGGATTGTACCGTGATGATGGGCTCCTTACCCTTAAAGGGTACAACCCCAGTAGTACAGATCGGGTCCGGTAACAATTAATCAGATTCTTCCGCGACTGGGGATTTAAAATAACCCTACAAACGTCCCTGACCCGAGTAAAGTTCCTGGACGTGACCCTCGACCTCGAAAACGACCTGTACTACCCATACAGGAAACCTAATGACAATCTGCACTACATCCACCGCCGATCAAAGCATCCTAGGAACATCACAAACAACCTGGTCAAAAACATCTCCCTCCGCATATCCCGTTTGTCAGCTAATGAGCGGATATTCGATGAACATGCGCCTTATTACAACCAGGCCCTCAAGCGGAGTGGTTTCCGGGAGGAAATATCCTACTGTCCAGCTCCCATTAGCGGAACCAGCAGGAGACACCGCCGCTCACGCAATGTAACATGGTTCAATCCTCCCCACAACGCAGAGGTGACAACTCCCATCTCGAAACTATTCTTTAGGCTCATTGAAAAACACTTCCCATTACAACACCGCTACCACAACATAATTAACAAAAATACCATCAAACTCTCTTACAGCACTACACCAAACTTCGCACAAAACATCGTCTCCTCTAACAACAAAAAACTCAACCCCGATGGCAGAAATAACCTAAATAGCAGTGGAGAACCGACCAGGAGGTGTAACTGCCCGGATAGATCCATTTGCCCACTCGACAATAGATGCAGAGACCGTAACGTGATCTACCAGTGCAACGTGAGGACGGATACCTCCAACAAAGCCTATATAGGACTTACCGCATGTGACTTCAAGACCCGGCTATACCAACATAGACATACCTTCCGAAACCCGGCCCGGCGTCACGCCACTACACTTTCGGGCCACATATGGGACCTCAAGGACAACAACATCACCTATGATCTCACTTGGAGATTACTGTCCAGAGCCAATTCTTACACGAGAGGACGCCGTCCGTGCAATTTATGCTCGGAGGAAACTTTACAAATGCTGTTTTCGACGGACCAACTCCTAAACAAGAAAGATGAACTGGTTACTGCATGTAAACATAGATTGCGTAGGACTTACCTCGCCCTCAAACCCCATAATGACCCGGGCGGGTAGACTAGGGCTATAACACCCCACTTGCCGATTTTGCAATGGGTAACCCCTGCTTGCCAGGGGAGACGTAAGATCTTCTTTGTATTCTTTTATCGCTTCCTTTATTTCCTTCCCCCCTCTCCCCTTAGTCCTTCTACCCCAGCTCTTCTCCTTTGTCGGCGTCTTTTCTCGCCCACCCGAGGCTGCCCTTTGGCCCCTTGTAGCCTTAGTACCCCCACCCACTCCCCTAGTCTATGATAGATTTGACGGACTCCGCCCTTTATAGCAGTTGGTTTAGACCCCGGATACTTGTCCCCTTTTTCCGACCGCTCCCACTATTCTCTGTGCCCTCTATATTTCTTAGTGGCACTTATGCCTTATTTTTTAGTTTCAGTATTTCTTTCTTCGCTTTTCTTTTGGGCGGGGTGGATTCTGAATTTATTTTTCCGTATTCTACCTTTACTTCGTACGAACTTTCATGTAGCTTGTTTTAGATCTTTTAGAGTTAGCATTAGTATATATTTTTCTCGGGACTCAGAATTATTATCTCGTACTAGTTCACTTTGCTGCACTGGGTGGTTGCTGGCATTGTGCCCGGGATGGAAACCTTTATTGTTTATTTCGTGGTAGTCTCTTTAGTATTTTGGCCCCTTTTGTTGACCCGTCACCGTATCATTTACGTACTTATACCTCTTAAAAGGGTCCTTGCCTATTTCGTCCCACCTAGTTCTTTTACTTATTTCGTTATTTCTTTATTTCTTTCTTTACTTCTTTCTTTCTTTATTTATTTATTCTAGCCTAACAATAGCTAGAGACCTAGGTCGTAGAATTTACTTTACTTTTTCTTTACACTCATTCGCTTTTCTTCACTCTCAGTATTTTTTCTTTCCTATATATTTCTACCCCCCATTGTTCTACCTACCGTTCCGACTTCCTCCCTCTCCCCCTCCCCTGTATCTTCTTTGACCTCATGCCCAGCTGTAGCTGGCACTACCAACGCTTGATTGGGTCTACTCCACCCCCTCCCCTCTTTCTCCTACTGGCAGGTTTAGCCACCATCTCCCCTACTAATTTGCAACCACAGAATTACTACTGATTTTTGACAATCACTTTGACCATATATGGAATTACCCCTTGAGAAGATCGGCTATTTAAATACCGGGATAAATTTTCATTTAGTCCTGAATTAGCCGTCGAAACGGCTTGAGCTCAGCTGTCGGGGTCTTACTGGTTCCTATTACCCACTCTACTACCTCAAGTATTGATTACTTTGGTGCGTTATGGTCCACCTGGTTCCTTACCACATTTCCTTCGTTATATATATATATATATATATATATATATATATATATATATATATATATAGTTGTTATATAGTAAGGTGCATTATTGGTTGTGTAAAATGGTCCAATAACTTTATGTTAGCAATATTAAGTTCTCCACGCTTTTGTATATCTCCAATTCCATTCAAGGGAACAGCTACATGATGTAAAACGGAGTATAAGTATCAAAATGAAAATCCGAAGGCAAGGTAAAATTCCAACCATTTAATCACGACACATGTTTCAATAAGAGATAGATCGATTGTGAAGCCATGATCGACTGATCGCACAGGTGAAAATGAATTGTCTTCAAATTTTTGATATGAGGGAGAAAAATAACGATGTTCTCTCCCTCATATCAAGAATTTGAAGACAATTCATTTTCACCTGATGAGATCAGTGATAATCGATCATGGCTTCACAATCGATCTATCTCTTATTGAAACATGTGTCGTGATTAAATGATTGAAATTTTACCTTGCCTTCGGATTTTCACTTTCATATATATATATACATATATATATATCATAAATCATGTCCTTAGAATTATTAGATAAAATATATACCATTTCCTCTCCCAATTAGCATAATTAACCATATAAAAAAATAAATTAGACCAGGCTATAAGAATAAAGGCTCCTATGAAGAAATATTTGATAAATAACCGAAAGCGGCCTCTTCGCGGTGACCCCAATAGGGTATTTACCCAACATTTCAACAGCATGTAGAAACTGACTAAATATACCGTCAACCATACACAATTAGGTGTAAATTTAAACTTAAACTTAAGACAGACTTTAGACTGATATATATATATATATATATATATATATATATATATATATATATATATATATATATATATATATATATATATATATATATATATATATATATATATATATATATATATATATATATATATATATAACGGAGGAAATGTGGTAAGGAACCAGGTGGACCATAACGCACCAAAGTACTCAATACTTAGGGTAGTAGAGTGGGTGATAGGAACGAGTAGGACCCCGACGGCTGAGCTCAAGCCGTTTCGACGGCTAATTCTGGACTAAAACTCCAGAATTAGCCCAGAATTCGCCGTCGAAACGGCTTGAGCTCAGCCGTCGGGGCCCTACTCGTTCCTATTATATATATATATATATATATATATATATATATATATATATATATATATGTGTGTGTGTGTCAGTCTAAAGTCTGTCTTAAGCCAGAAGGATCATCAGGCCGGTGCTTATCCCGGTTTTATGCGTCAAGCGACTGAGAGTACAAGACTCTCCCCTGGACAGGACGCCAGTCCATCGCAGGGTTAAACTCCCAGCTATTGCTGGTACTCATTTCCAGCTGAGTATAATGGAGCAACGTAAAATGAAGTGTTTTGCTGAAGAACACAACACACAACCCAGGAGTCGAACCCACGACATTATGATCGTAAGTCCAACACCCTTACCACTAGGCCAGGTGCCTCCATTATATATATACACACACACACACACACACACATATGTATATATATATCTTCTTCTTTGACCACATATTTCTGAGTGGGTCGTGGGGGCACAGTCCTTAAACACTGCTTCCAGTTGGTTTTGCCTGAGACATTCTAAGCAGATGTCTATACTATAGTAGCTGTGATCTCTCAATTTGGAGAAGTAGCAGCTCTACCTGGAGTGACTCCGCCCTACACACTCATATCGGGTAAAGTTATTCCAAAAACCCTTCGGAGAAACCTCGTGTTGACCACTGGTATCTCCGATCGTATTCTTTCGGTCATTACCCAAGATTCATGACCATAGGTAAGGGTTGGCATGAATACCGAATTGAAAATTTGGCTTTTACACCCACCTCCCTTCTTCTGATTACTGAATACTGAAGCTGGCACATTACTGCACCAGCTCCTGCAATTCCTGTACTTAATTCAGCCTCCTGTCTTCCATCACTCCTGAACACGGCCCTGAGATACTAGAACTTCTCTACCTGCTTCAGTGGAACTCCATTTACATGAAGCCTGCACTGTGCAGGCTTCCTTGAGAGGACGAGTGTCTCAGTTTTCACAACACTGATTTTCATTTCAGCCATGCAGCACTCAGCATCAAACCTATCAAAGATCATCTTCTGTCGAGTTAAGTAACACCATGTCGTCTGCAAATTCCAGCCGACTAATTTTACACTCGTCAGTCATGATACCACTTCCAACCCAGCTGCACATGTCTATCCTGTTCATGTAAATAATTGTTTCTACTTTTGGCACAAGGCCAGCAATTACCCCAGTGCATTACTGGTACTTTATTTTATTGACCCCGTAAGGATGAAAGGCAAAGTTAACCTCGGCGGGATGTTCATGTAAATAATTGTTTCTACTTTAGGCACAAGGCCAGCAATTACCCAGTGCATTACTGGTACTTTATTTTATCGACCCCGTAAAGATGAAAGGCAAAGTCAACCTCGGCGGGATTTGAACTCAGATCATAAAGGGGCGTAACTATGCTGGAAAGCATGGCGTCCGACCCTCTACCGATACTGCCAATGTAAATAATGACCAGGAGAGGTGACAGTACTCACTCTTGGTGCGAGAGAGAGAGAGGGGGGGGGGGGGAGATAGGAGTAAAGTAAATGGATCTCCACGGGTTTCGACGATGAGTTGTTGTTTCACTGTTCTGAGCAAAATTGTTAAACAGAACATCAGAGACAAAACCGGTAAACAGTAATGTGTATGGAAGGCCGGACAATTAATTTGGCAGCCTTCCATATAATGCTCTTCTGTCTCAGACCGTGTCATGTCAACTCTACTTGAGGATTAGAGTAAGAGTACACGTGTCTGTGGAATACTCAGCCACTTAGATGATAATTCAATATGCAGTTCGTTCATTACTTTACTTATATATATATATAGAGAGAGAGAGATAGAGAGGGGGGGTGGGGGTAAGAGTGGGAGAGAGAGGGGAGAGTGAGTGAGAGAAATAGACAGACCAATAAATATAGTAAGAGGGTGAAAGTGGGGTAGAGTGTAAGATAGGAAGTGAGATAAAGAATGTGTTAAGTCTGTTTCCGTCCCCACCTCAGTAAGTATATGTACAGTTTGAGTGTTATGAAATCCCATAATTCCATACAGTTAATACTTTGGGTTTCTCGATAAAGCGATCATCGGATGATGATTCACTGACATTTAATATATCCCCAATATATAAACCCCAAAATTTGACGAGGGAAAATGTGAGGGGTTTCTTTCATCAGTAAATAATCCAAAAAAACATTGTGCTGGCTTAAACGTAAACAGTTGCTGTGAGAAATGGTGAACCTATGACGTTTCCTTCTCACTTGTTGTTGTTGTTATTGTTGTTGTTGTTATGGGTAGAGGGTAGGACGCCATGCTTTGACGCATACAGTTACGGCCATTTCCATTCTGAGTTCAAATCTCGCTGAAGTCAATTTTGCCTTTCATCCTTACGGAGTCGATAAATAAAGTACCAGTAATGCACTGGGGGTAATAGCTGGCCTTGTGCCAAAAGTAGAAACAATTTTTGTTGTAGTTGTTGTTGTTGTACATTATTACTGCTTTACCGAGCACAGTGCACCATGTGTATCTGCAATGTAGTTTTTGCTAAGGTTGTTTCTATTGTATTGATAGTACTTTTCGTAATATATATTCAGTACCTAGTAGTGCTATATTTTGTGTGCTGTATATATTTGTAAGCCCTGGGGTACTGTATATAATATATATACAGTACCTAGTAGTGCTATCTTTTGTATGCTGTATATATTTGTAAGTCCGGTGGTACTCTATATAATATATATACAGTACCTAGTAGTGCTATCTTTTGTATGCTGTATATATTTGTAAGTCCTGTGGTACTCTATATAATATATATACAGTGCCTAGCAGTGCTATCTTTTGTATGCTGTATATATTGGTAAGTCATGGGGTACTCTATATAATATATATATCGTGTCTAGTAGTGCTATTTTTTGTATGGTGTATATATTGGTAAGTCATGGGGTACTCTATATAATATATATACCGTGTCTAGTAGTGCTATCTTTTGTATGGTGTATATATTTGTAAGTCCTGTGGTACTCTATACAATATATATATACAGTACCTAGTAGTGCTATATTTTGTATGCTGTATATATTTGTAAGTCCTGTGGTACTCTATATAATATATATACAGTGCCTAGTAGTGCTATCTTTTGTATGCTGTATATATTTGTAA
Organism: Eledone cirrhosa; assembly: GCA_964016885.1. Classification (NCBI taxonomy): domain Eukaryota; kingdom Metazoa; phylum Mollusca; class Cephalopoda; order Octopoda; family Eledonidae; genus Eledone; species Eledone cirrhosa. The sequence continues at coordinate 5,841,709 of OZ024761.1, read as the reverse complement.
GTCCTGTGGTACTCTATATAATATATATACAGTGCCTAGTAGTGCTATCTTTTGTATGCTGTATATATTTGTAAGTCCGGTGGTACTCTATATAATATATATACAGTGCCTAGTAGTGCTATCTTTTGTATGCTGTATATATTTGTAAGTCCTGTGGTACTCTATATAATATATATACAGTGCCTAGCAGTGCTATCTTTTGTATGCTGTATATATTTGTAAGTCCGGTGGTACTCTATATAATATATATACAGTGCCTAGCAGTGCTATCTTTTGTATGCTGTATATATTGGTAAGTCATGGGGTACTCTATATAATATATATACAGTACCTAGTAGTGCTATATTTTGTATGCTGTATATATTTGTAAGTCCGGTGGTACTCTATATAATATATATACAGTACCTAGTAGTGCTATATTTTGTATGCTGTATATATTTGTAAGTCTAGCATTAAAGCCCGGCGTTGCTCGGGGTCAGTAAGTTACCAAAGTTAGGTTGCACCACCCATTTTATGGCAGCACTTTTTTGTCTGCCAGGCACTGGGTGAACGAATTGCAGATCTGGACTGCCGAAGCAGGAGCTGCGCCAGCAGTAACAATTGTAGTTTCGCCTATGGATATTATCTCTGTGCAAAAAAGTGTTGAAATTTATTGTTTCACAGTACTTGCGCAACACGCGCGTAGACGATGCCAGCCGAACAACAGAGCTGCGATGGAGTTGTTCTGCATGGTTGTCTAATGTGTGTTTTCTAAATTTAAGATAGTAGGGAGGGGTGTGATATGGGGGGGGGGGGTTAGCTGTTGTTTCTAGCAGGTTTAGTTACCTCATAGAGGATATTATTGTGTATAGTAAATAAACTGATACTTCTTTCTTCCGCGTTGGTTGAGAGATGTTTTAAAAAAGATTTATCGCTATTTTTGTTGTTGTTGAATAAATTTATCTGTTGCTTTTGAATAATTGTTGTTTGGTATGAAATGTAATAAGTTCTCTTCGTTGTCATTGAAGTAAATAAATGTTTGACCGTTCCACACTCAAAAACAAACGTTCTCTCTCTCTCTCTCTCTCTCTCTCTCTCACTCTCTTCTCTCTCCTTCATTTCTTTCTCTCTTCTTTCTTCCGAGTTCCTAAAGGAAGTGTGTAAGTTTAAGCGTATATAAGAGAAAGTTGCAGCATGTATGTAGTTTTATCGAATTTTAAGAAGAGTAGAGAAAGGTAATCAGATTGTATTAGAGGGGTAAAGCGTCATGTATTTAGTTTTATCAATTATATCTGTAATTATGGGTGAGTTAGAAAAATATAAATAGTCGTTGACCTAAGTTAGACCATTTACAACATTCTTACAGACGTTGAGTCGAATCGGTTTGAAATTGTGCAAATGTATAAACATGGAACATGTACACACACACACACACACACACACACACACACACACACACACACAACAACAACAACAACAATCTGCCTTTTATAGATAATTTTTTCTACTTTTAGCACAAGGCCAGCAAATACCCAGTGCATTACTGGTACTTTATTTTATCGATCCCGTAAGGATGAAAGGCAAAGTTAACCTTGGTGGGATTTGAACTCAGAATGGCAAGGGCTGTAACTCTATGCGTCAATGCATGGCGTCCGACCCTCTACCGATACTGACAATCCACTGCCTTTTATAGATAATGATATACAGTACCTAGTAGTGCTATATTTCGTGTGCTGTGTATATTTGTAAGTCCTGGGGTACTCTATATAATATATATACAGTACCTAGTAGTGCTATATTTTGTATGCTGTATATATTTGTAAGACCTGTGGTTTTGGCTATGTATTTGTCTGTGTTTTTTTCATCATTCCTAGAGCACCTATTATTATAAATATTGTTTCTGTTTTCATTTTCCATATTATTATTATTATTATTATTATTATTATGCGATACATCATAGAGAGGGTAGGTTGTAAACCTGGCTTCGGTGGGGCACTGATCAATTTAGATCATTCGAAAGCATTCGATAGGGTCGACCATCGGTATCTGGAGTTTGTCCTCAAAGCAGTTGGCTTCGGCCCTGTCTTTAGAAGCTGGATCGCTGCAATGCACAGCGGCACATGCTCGGTGGTCAAGGTTAATGGCCACCTCTCGGAACCATTTCGGCTCTCCCGATCGGTCCGTCAATGGTGCCCTCTCTCTTCCCTTCTGTACCTATTGACTCTCGAGCCTTTACTGCGGAAGCTGGAGCTGTTGCAGGGCATCCCGCTCGAACCGGGACGTGGAAAGGCGGTGTCGGCTTATGCGGACGACATCACCGTGATGGTGTCGAACACCTCAGAAATCGAGGTGGTCGGCACCTTATTGAAGGAATATGAAAGGTTGACAGGAGCCAAACTTAACCCGGAAAAGTCGGTGGGCTTGCAGCTCGGAACCTGGAGAGGCAAGCCCATGCCGTCCAACAGCGTCGTGGGGCGCTGGACGGACGGACCGGTAAAGTTGCTCGGGGTTTGGTTCGGACCAGACCTCCAGGTGGAAAAGAATTGGGACGAGGTAACGAGCAGAGTAGCTAGTCTCACCCAAAAATGGGCTGGGAGGAAGCTATCATTGAAAGGTCGCGCGGAGGTGGCGAATGCGTACATCGCGTCCGTCATCTACTACCGCCTGACCGTCGTGCCTTGCCCCCGTCCGCGCCTCGTCAAGTTGGAACTGCTCTTCTTCAAATTCGTGTGGAGAGGACAAGTTCCGTTGGTAAGGCGGTCCATCTGCTGCCAGCACCCTCTACGCGGAGGGCTGGGCATGCCGTGGCTAATGATGCGCAGACATGCGTTGAGGCTGCGACATCTCCAGATATTCTGCCTCAACGGTGAACAGGTGTGGTCGCCGTTTATCAGACAGGCCTTTCCGCAGCTCATTTCTTTGACTGAGCTGCAGTCCTGGGTCAAGAAGAGACCGATACTGGGTGATTGGCACCTGGAATGTTGCCAGGCACTCACTGCCCTCTACCAAGCGGACAATGCGATCAGTAGAACTTCCACTCTCGAGTTCTACAGAGGATTAGTGGTGGGCAAGTGCGATGACGCACTCCGAGAAGCTTTGGGCCTCGACGAAGTCGAACTGACCAGTCTGTACCGGAGGACTTTTGAGCCGGGGACGATGGACAATTTCCAGAAATCCCTCGCTTGGCAGTGCTACTGGAGGGCACTGCCGATTCGGGATAAACTCTACAGGCACGGAAGTGCTGTCAGACGGACCTGCCCAAGATGCGCACAGAACGACCAAACCGTTCTGCACGCACTTGTCCAATGTCCGTGCATTACTGACTTGTGGAGTTATGTCGAACAGCTACTGTCGCGTGTGGAAAGAATCCGGCTATCGGCCGAGGCCATAGTGAAGATCGATCCACCGCCTTCCTTAGGTCAGGAAGAGCAGGAAATTTTCCTCTGTGGTGGCAGTTGCGAAAGAGGTTATATGGTGGAGCAGGTTAAAAGGACTGAAGACAGACACTTTTCTCTTCGGCCAATCCCTCATCAACTTCTTCAAGTTTCACCTAGAAAGGAAGGTGAGGGTGGAGAGAGAAGTGCTTCCCCCCAGTACGTTTGCTAAAAGGTGGG
>OZ024761.1:5823116-5828116 GCA_964016885.1 Eledone cirrhosa | reverse complement strand
GACGTTCTAACCACTCTACCATTCTATCTGACATTCTAACAACTCTACCATTCTATCTGACGTTCTAACCACTCTACCATTCTATCTGACGTTCTAACCACTCTACCATTCTATCTGACGTTCTAACCACTCTACCATTCTATCTGACGTTCTAACCACTCTACCATTCTATCTGACGTTCTAACCACTCTACCATTCTATCTGGCGTTCTAACCTCTCTACCATTCTATCTGACGTTCTAACAACTCTACCATTCTATCTGACATTCTAACATCTCTACCATTCTATCTGACGTTCTAACCACTCTACCATTCTATCTGACGTTCTAACCACTCTACCATTCTATCTGGCGTTCTAACCACTCTACCATTCTATCTGACGTTCTAACAACTCTACCATTCTATCTGACGTTCTAACCACTCTACCATTCTATCTGACGTTCTAACCACTCTACCATTCTATCTGGCGTTCTAACCACTCTACCATTCTATCTGACGTTCTAACAACTCTACCATTCTATCTGACGTTCTAACCACTCTACCATTCTATCTGGCGTTCTAACCACTCTACCATTCTATCTGACGTTCTAACAACTCTACCATTCTATCTGACGTTCTAACCACTCTACCATTCTATCTGACGTTCTAACCACTCTACTATTCTATCTGGCGTTCTAACCACTCTACCATTCTATCTGACGTTCTAACAACTCTACCATTCTATCTGACATTCTAACCACTCTACCATTCTATCTGACATTCTAACCACTCTACCATTCTATCTGACGTTCTAACCACTCTACCATTCTATCTGACGTTCTAACAACTCTACCATTCTATCTGACGTTCTAACCACTCTACCATTCTATCTGACGTTCTAACCACTCTACCATTCTATCTGACGTTCTAACCACTCTACCATTCTATCTGACGTTCTAACCACTCTACCATTCTATCTGACGTTCTAACTCTACCAAATCTCCATCTCTCCAAATAAATGGTCACTTTTAATTCTTACCCCACTGTGTGTGTGTGTGTGTGTGTAAGTTTATGTGTGTTCGTGTGTGTGTGTCTATGTGTGATTGTAAGTGTGTGTGCGTGTTTGTGAGTGTGTGTATGTGTGTATTTATGTGTGTTTGTGTGTGTGTGTTTGTGAGTGTGTGTGTGTGCTCGTGCTCGTTGTGTTTGTGAGCTGTGTGTGTAAGTGTGCGTATATGTGAGTGTGTATGTGTATGTCTGTATTGGTGTGCGTGTGTGTGTCAGTGTAGTGTGAGTGTACGCTCGTTGTGTGCGTATGTATGTCTGTGTATGTTTCAGTGTGTATGTATGTTTCTGTGTATGTGTGTGTATGTGTGTGTATATATGTGTGTGTATATGTGTGTGTATATGTTTGTGTCTGTGTGTGTGTTTATGTGTGTGTGTATATGTGTGTGTATATGTTTGTGTGTGTGTATATGTGTGTGTGTATGTTTGTGTGTGTATATGTGTGTGTGTGTATATGTTTGTGTGTGTGTGTATATGTCTGTGTGTGTATATGTGTGTGTGTATATGTGTATGTGTGTATATGTGTGTGTGTGTCAGTTGTTTTGTTGATATGTTCCGGGCAGGAAGATGTCAGGCTCAGCTTCTAACTTATCTCTGATCAGATTATATAACAACCAAACTACTACCTCTACTACTACCATCACTACTACTACTACCACTACTACTACTGCCACTACTACCACTACCACCACCGCCACTACTACTACTACCACTACTACAACCACTACCACTACTACCACCACCACTACCACCACTACCACTACTATCACTACTACAACCACACCACTACTACTACCACTACCACTAATACCACTACTACCACCACTACTACCACCACTACTACTACTACTACTACTACTACCACCACCACTACCACTACTATCACTACTACTACTATCACTACTACAACCACACCACTACTACTACCACTACCACTAATACCACTACTACCACCACTACTACCACCACTACTACTACTACTACTACTACTACCACCACCACTACCACTACTATCACTACTGCAACCACACCACTACTACTACCACTACCACCACTACTACCAACACTACTGCCACCACTGCCACTACTACCACCACTACTACCACCACTGCCACTACTACTACTACTACTACTACTACTACTACTACTACTACTACTACTACCACCACCACTACTACCACCACTACTACCACCACTACCACTACTATCACTACTGCAACCACACCACTACCACCACTACTACCACCACTACTACCACCACTACCACCACTATCATCAGTGAATGAAATAAACAGCTGTCAGTGAGCCCTACCTAACAGGGGTAGATTATAGGAGGTAAGTTATGTTGGGTGGGGCATATAGCAGCTGGGTTGTGAGTGGAGGGCATGGCTGGAAGATATCTATAAATGGGGGGGGGTCTGCTAAGGAAGGGTAGGAGGTCGTGTGGGGGAGTGAAGTGGTTAGTTGGTGGTGGGAGTGATGTGGTGGGGTGGGGTGATGTGGTAGGGTGAGGTGATGCGGTGGGTGATGCGGTGGGTGATGCGGTGGGTGATGGGGTGCGGTGGGGTGATGTGGTGCGGTGGGGTGATGCGGTAGAGTGTGGTGATGCGGTAGGGTGAGTGATGTGGTGGTGGGGTGGCGTTGGAGGGTGATGTGGTGGTGTGGTGGGGTAGATGGTGAAGTGGTGGTGGTGGGGTAGATGGTGAAGTGGTGGTGGTGGGGTAGATGGTGAAGTGGTGGTGGTGGGGTAGATGGTGAAGTGGTGGTGGTGGGGTAGATGGTGAAGTGGTGGTGGTGGGGTAGATGGTGAAGTGGTGGTGGTGGGGGAAGAGGGAGTTTTGACGCTTCACATTATATTACCTGGTGTATCTTTTATTACACACCACGCCTATCTCCAGCAGCTCGTTGTATAATATGTACACACATAAATAAACTTATATACACACGTGTATATATATATATATATATATATATATATATATATATATATATATATATATATACACATATATATTAATCTATATAATGGTTGTGCCCCAGCCTGGCCTCAGCCGAATGACTGGAACAGGTAAAAGAGTAAAAGAGTAATACACACACACACACACACACACACACACACTCACATATATATATATATATATATATATATATATATATATATATATATATATCATATATATATATATATTTTAATATATATATATAAATATATATTAATATCTATAAATAAATATATATAAATATATATTAATATATATATATATATTAATATATATATAAATATATATATATATATATATTTATATATATATATATATATATATATATATATATATATATTTATATATTAATATATATATATATATATACATATATATATATATATATACATATATATATATATATATATATATATATATATATATATATATATATATATATATACATATATATATATATATATATATATATATATATATATATATATATCTTAATATATATATATATATATATATATATATATATATATATATATATCTTAATATATATATATATATATATATATATATATATATATATATATATATATATATATGTATATTAATATATAAATATATATATATATATATATGTATATATATATATATATATATATATATATATATATATATATATATTAATATATATATATATATATATAACACCTACAAAGGTACGCTGTAGTAGTTTCAAGCTTATTAGCTATCGTAAGCAACATATACCTTCCTGCCAGATGGTTGAACGTCTGAAAGTATATACTTTCCTTATGCATATTAACGGCTGAGCAGCCTAATTAGCATATCGAGTGGGTTAATCGGCCGGGTGCACTGAAAACGATAAACGAAAAAAATGAAACGAAATTTCGTTTCCCACTCTTAGTACGGCTGTTACTTAAATATAAGTATGTATACGCACATACATATATGTATACAGACGTACAGTAGTATGTATATATATATATATATATATATATATATATATATATATATATATATATATATATATATATATATACATACATGCACTTATATATATATGTACGTATCGATTCACCGAAATGCGCATAATAAAATACTTGGAATTCTTTTAACCATCTTTTGATCTTATATATATATATATATATATATATATATATATATATATATATATATATATATATATATATATATATATATATATATATAAAAATTATTTAATACAATAACAGAGATAGCTTAACGCTAAACTCCGACTGGCAACTATCCCACTCAACAAACATTAGGTTATATGTTAGTATAACCATATTTAAGTGTTTGGGGTGCTAACTATATGTATTTTGTGGAAAGCCAGTTGTATTATTTTATGAGATATAATTAAAGTTAAAATATATCTCTCCTTCCAAACAATTGTTTCATTATAAGTTTTCTACAAATTGGGAGAATATTTCCAGTTTATGTAGAAGCCTAACATATATACATGTAAGAATATATTTAGGTGGGCACTTATAAATCTTCAGTGGAAGCCCATTAAACTTTGATATAAGAAAAAATTCTTACCGCAGTTAAAAAAATCGTGTCAATCCAACGTGTTAAGAACTCAATTGAAATTAAAAAAATAAATGTATGCGTGTATTAATTACACACGCATATAGATATTTTCTTAGGCTAAGAACAGAGGTGATACCAAAATAACAAACCGCATCACATCACCGCAGCAAATATTGAAGGTTACGCTTTAAAGGCGATTGGGAATGTAAATATCTGGCCTAATTAAGAGTAAAATATTTAATACACGCGGGTTAATTAGTTATTTAAAACTATTATCAATTCCACGTGTTAAGAACTCAATTAATTAAAAAAAATAAATGTATGCATGTAATTATTTACACACGCATATATATATTTTCTTATGCTAAAAACAGAGAAGTGACAACCAAAA